>VXBC01002975.1:15181-116243 GCA_013399945.1 Ploceus nigricollis
AATGTCACATGTACTTCGACTAAATGTTCCACTTTGCCTGAAAAGCTGGCTGCTCCCTTAGGGAAGATCCTTGGGGATTGCCCAGCGTTCAGTTTCACTTCTTTTTTCCTGCTGGCTTCAGTAAGAGGCGAATGCAGAGTGCTGAAGTGTTCACCTACGTACAAGTGAAGGTTCAGCGCTCGAGGTTTTAGTGAATGAAAGGCATTTATTTACTTGGTTACAACGAGTGAATCAATGCGGCTCCCCGCAGCGCCCGGGGCTGTTGGCTCGGGATGCAGACAGTGCTCTGCCGGGACGGACAGTAAAGGTAATGAGTTCCCGGCTTGTCTGGGAAGCAGAGGCCGGCCTTTGGGGACAGGGGTGTTCCCTGTCCTACTGCCCTACACCTCGCACCTTTGCTGGATACATTTTAATGCCTTGGACCAAACTGATTTGACCCGGAGCACTCTGCACTGCTTCTGAAGTATGTGCTGACACAGCCAGTACTGATTAACTTTCTTTCTGTTGTCCTTCCCCGAGCCAGCTCTCTGACCTGTGCAGATTTAAATGCTGTTCCATAATGAATGGCTTTAAAATCTAGCGTTTAAAGCTGTGATTTCTGGGGCTTGCACGTAGATTGCAAAGTGCCCAGTGCAGTTTGGCAAACTGAAATGACAGGTGGTGAGTTATGTTTTGGAAGGAGTGAGGATAAGCAGAGGTTTATAGCAGGAGAGCCTTGCCTTCATGCTGAGGTTGATACAGATAAGGAAATCTTTTTTTCTTAAAAAGAATATACTCCGTGGAAGAACCCAACTATCATTGACATTGTCCTCCTTTCTTTATAATTCACAGAATCACAGGGTTGGAAGAGACTTTCAAGATTGTTGAGTCCAACCCAGCCCCAACACCTCAACTAAACCCTGGCACCCAGTGCCACATCCAGTCTGTTTTTAAACACATCCAGGGATGGTGACTCCACCACCTCCCTGGGCAGACCCTTCCAGAATTTTATCACCCTTTCTGTAAAATACTTTGTCCTAATATCCAACCTATATTTCCCTTGGTGCAGCTTGAGACTGTGTCCTCTCATTCTGTCAGTGCTGCCTGGAGAAAGAGACCGACCCCCACCTGGCTACAGCCACCTTTCAGGGAGTTGTAGAGAGTGATAAGGTCACCTCTGAGCCTCTTTTTCTCCAGGCTGAACACCTCCAGCTCCCTGAATCATTCTTAATATCTGAAAACGTTCCTGTATATCTCTGTATTTGCTCAGCTAATCCTTGAGCAGAAGGATAGCCTCCTGCCTCTTGTGTCTAATAAAATAATCGCTCTATTCCATCCCCAGTGTTCTTTGTCTTGGCCTGGGAAGTTAAAACAGGTGGGCTCTGGGGGCCGTGTCCATTCCATCTTAGTCTGGAGGAAACCAAGGGAAAACTCGCTTCAGTTCCCTGTGTACAAATCTGTACAAACACAGCTGCTCTGTATTCACCCATGAATGTTGTCTTCAACCTGTAAGTAAATGATAGGTAGAACACCCTACTTGGCTTTGAAATTGAGTCTCATCTCTTATTATGTTATGTTTTTCATATATATATAAGATTATAACTTTGTCATTAAAAGATGCCTAAAGCGCACCCTGTTCTTTTGGTAGCAGCAATTGTAGAAAATCTTTCTTCTCTCACTGCTTGAATCTTAATTTTAAAACAGCCTTTGAACATGCTGGAGGACTTGGGAACTGGATTCTGGTGCTTCTGTCCTGTGAGACCTTTAAGCAATGATAACAGCAATGTTCGTAGTACTTATTTTGGGAAAGTTCTTTCCTTTTCAGTAGTATTTTTGGTCACATTGTGTCATGAGACTGTGGCTTGGGTTGTCCTTGAGACAGGAGAGGTTTAGAGCAGTGAGCAGCTATCACTTCTGGTTCCATCTTCTCCACGTCCCCTAAGCTCAGCTTAACTGGTCAAGGGGTTTTGTTATTATTTACATACAGTGGGGTCCAGTGAGGATTGTGAGAATGGACCCATCTTTTAATCGAAAGTTGAGGATCTTGGTGATAGAGTTTTGTCTCCTGGCCCTGCAGTGGACTTCATCTTGAGCAGGCCAGTTACATCTTACCTAAATAAAGAAGCTGGTTTGGAATTGAGTTAGAGCCATTCCATGCTGAAGTAGCCCCTCAGTTTCCATTTTTTATCCTGTGTTCTCAGTCCTGGTAGCACCTGGTGGCTTGGGAGCTGGCAATGAGGGGACGTGGCTAATGAACATCTTCAGTCTTTGGTCACTGAGCAGTGGGGCCTTGATTGTGATGAGGTTATGTCACGTGTCACTCTGCAGCTGCCTTTGCTTGTCTGCTTGCATCTTTCTACTTGTCAAGCAGAGCTGAACTCTGGCAAGTCCCCCAGAAAAACCCCTCTGAGTTACATCACTTGAAATGGTGGTGTTGAAATTTGTTTTGTGCTCAGAGAATCTGTGCTGCTCTTGGCAGTGCCATTGCTCTGCTTGCTGCTTCGTTTCCCTTCTATGCATGTGTTTGTTTGCTCTTTGCTATTCCCCCCCTTCCCCTGCTCGTGTTTTGCTGTTTCAGAGCTTAGTCAGTGCTCGTTCCCAGGGGAGGCAGGGAGCTCCTGTGTTGGAGCTGTCAGCTGGACTCCCACTTCTCTGCGTGGGCAGTGATCCCCTCCCCCCCGAGATGCTCAATTGCCATTTCTGTGGGACACAGCTGAGGAGGAGGGCAAGACTGACAGGAATAATGGAGAGAGGATTTCATCTTGTTTTACTTCATGTCACCAACGGGAAGAAATTAAAGCCTACTTACTTGGCAGCCTGTGAGTCTGGGAGATTTCCAGCGTCTATATGGACTGAGCTGTGTTTTCTTTGATTTGGGAACCTGCTGCAGAGGTTGGAAAGCTCTGCTCCTTCTGAAATTCTTCCAAGAATGGGAGATGCAGTTCCTCTGGGCAGTGTATTCTAGTGCCTAAGTGTGAGAAACTTTGTGTTTGGACCTCCTTGGAATTGCCCTCCCTGCATTTTGTGGCTGTTGTCAGTCGCTCCTGCTGTGTGCCTGTGGAGATAAAGAGGTGGGAATAAGGGTTGCAACAGTGTTTGCAGAAGCCTGGTGTTGGAGCAGGCTGCAAAGGCAGCTGGAGAAGAGGAAAACCAAGATGGAACACTGTCACTGAGAGCAGTAGGTGGAAACTTCACCTTTTTGGTGATTTTGTTTATTGGCTATTCTTTGTGGTTTTAAAAAGTTTCATCTTGATGAATATAGCAAGAAAGGAAACTTTCTGAAGCTTCTCTTGTGTTTCACTGAGTGCAGTAAACAAATAGCTGAGTGCATTCCCAGTGCTGATAAAATTGGCAAATATTTACGATGTAGTAAAGCTGTTTGTGCTTTGTCACTGATTCACAGATGTATTGGCTCGAGTGCTGAATGAGCAGGAGGCACTTGGCTTTCTGCAGGGTGACACAGGAGTTGAGTGGTGTTTTCAGTAAGAATGGAGGTGGACATCAGTGGGTTTTTATTAGGTATGTTTGAAACAGTCTGATGGCTGTCTGTGGGGAGGAAGAGGTGAGGAAGGCTGCTGTGGACAGCAGGGCTGCTTTAGAGCATTGGTGAGGGGAAAAGGGGGACTCCAGGAGGCTTCCCTGTCCAAATTCTCACTTTCACAGGCAGAATGTGCCAGAATGCATCAGCCCTTCAGCTGTGGTCATGCAGATTTTGGGTGGCTGACAAGAGCTGGAGGTTGTGCTGCTTTTCTGGGCTCGTGTGCGTTTCCTGCTGTTCCTGTTGGTGCCAGTGGAGCCGTGCTGGTCCTGTCCAACAGGCAGGCAGGCCCCAGAGGGAATCCAAAGCTCAGTGCCTCTCCTTCTGCAGTGCTGGGGGTGGAAGGAGAGGAGGGAGCTGCCTCCTGCCCCTGAGGTGCAGTGCGAGGAGAGATCCTGCACTCCAAGTCAGGGTTATGTTCCTGTTAATGCCACCGCCTGTGCTTGGGATGGTTTTTATTTGGGTGCAACTTCTGAACTTCCTTGGCTGTGTTTGCACATTTGCTGTGTGAATACCACACCTGGGTCTATATTGTTTGCTTGATTAAGGTTATGCTACTTTCTTCCCTAAAGAGGCCAAACTACCCTGTAGCTGAGCTTGTTGCTTTTTTTCTTTCTTTTTTTCTTCATTAGTTGTGCTGTTGGAAGAGCTGTAAACCAATTTCTGTTAGTCCGTGCACTGGAATTAATTTTTTTTTCTTAGCAGATACAATATGTGAGAGGTTTAAGCTTTTGTTTGGGGGGAAAAAAAGCAAACCTTGTGAATTCCACGACAGCATAATTACTCCTGAAATATGCAGGTGCCAGGCAATGCTGGGCTGCTGAAGGGATCAGGAACCTGAAAGGCTTGAGCTTGGCAGCTGGCCCTGCAGAAAGCACTGCCTGTGAGTGCTTAGCCAGGATCCAGGGACAGACAGAGCTGCCTTTTGTGTCAGGTGTGGAGCTTGGCTCCACGGTGGCAGCAGGAACATGCACACAACTCCCTCTCTGGACTGCTCATGTAGGGTTTTCATTCAGACATGGTCCACTGGCATCTTTCTGACTGAAAAAGGAAACTTTTTTCCATTGAGTGGATGAACTTGATGAGGACTATTTTAAATCAGTGTTGTGGGCTTTTTTCAGTGCTTGATGGTTTCTTTCAGTGCTTTTTGCAAAGCAGCTCTACCTGCAGCATGACTTAGATGCCAAAAAGAAGAGTGCTGGTGAACACCTTGTCCCTGAGCTATTATTTTTTCTCAGGTATAAAAGTCAGCAGGAGGGACTCAGTCTGTGGGAGCTGCTCAGGCTGTCAGGGTTCTGCTGCCTCAAGCAGCAGTGGCAGCCCCAGGAGACTGAGCTGCCCCTTCTGAGGGTGCATTCCACTCTCTGGTGAGCAGGGATTTTCACCTGTTTTGTGTTTCTCTCCCAGGTGTGTGCTGAGGTGAGAGCTGTTGAGCAATGGCGTTCAAGAAGGTTTGGTGTGCCCTAGCCCTGGGATTTCTGCTGCCTTTCTCTTGTGCCCACACGGACTTCTTCACTTCCATTGGTGAGAACTGCTTTGGTGTAACCAAAAGAGTTTCTTGACAGCCCCCAAAGCTCATTCTGCAGCCATGTGTTAATCATCCAAGGCCCTCATTGGTACAGAACTAAACCCACTTCCTAGTTTTTACCACATTATTGGCTTTTCTTTGGGGAGAAATGAGCTTTAAGTGAGTCCAGGGGTGGTGTAATGACCCAGGCTAGGCTTTGCAGTGACTGTTTATTCTTAAGGGTACTGGAATTGCAGCAGAATTTTGGTGCTGCACACATGTAGAAAGAGGTGGGGCAGCTGCCAAGGGCACATAGTGCTGCAGTATGTCTGGACTCACCCTTGGGTTCTGGTGGGCACTGCACCCCTTTGTGCTGAACCACTTCAGCTGCCTGCTTGCAGGAGATGAAGCAATTATTAATTAATACCAGGGACTCCTTGAAGTCACTAATATAATCTTAAAAATAAAGCCCTGGATTAGTGCTGTGTATCAAACATGAAGGCTTTGTGTATATCTGTAGCTTTCTCTTTATTTGCTCTACATTGTGTATGCTTGGATGAAAGATTACTCTGTGGCAAACTATTTCCTTTTCCAAATGAATCCTAAATTAGTTCTAATAATAAATATGCAGTATTACATTAATTTCCATGGCAACAAGCTTGGTCCAGCAGGAGATTTTCTCCTTAGAAAAAAAAAAGGCCTTACTCAGATACTCCATCACAATTGTTTTTAAGCAAATGCAGAAGGACTTTTGGGGAAGGAAGAAAGTAGAAAAGAGGAAAACGTGTTTAATTCTTAGGGTTTTGTGTTTCTCCTTGACTCACCAAACTCATTTTTTTCTAGGTCATATGACAGACTTAATTAATACAGAAAAAGATCTGGTCGTGTCACTCAAAGATTACATTAAGGCAGAGGAAAGCAAGCTGGAGCAGATCAAAAAGTAAGCAGTTGATGTCACAATGCTAATGGTCAATCATTTGAGTCCACCCTTATGCAAAAAGTGCTTCCTTAAGGCTGATTAAATTTGTGGAATTTTCCCTCTGAGGCAAAGCTTAAAGTAGCAGGTTTTGCTGGGTGTTTGTTGTAAGTGGTTCTCTTTCAACACTGCTTGGTGCATAAATAAGAAGAGACCTGACCACGTGAGGAGCAGAGCCCAATGTGTCAGATTTTATCACAGCTAGAAATAAACATATTTTATCACTGAACAGGATGCTTTGCTTGCTTTCAGAAATATGCATAAATGTGTCTTGAGGATGTTGAAACAGTTCTAGATGGAGGAGTGCTTTTTATTTTAGCCTTTGTGTGTTACTTTCTGGTGTTCCACCATCCAGGAAGAAAGATCCTTCTTTGTCCCTTGAAACACAGACTTGGAATTGCTGCCTGGTTTGGAATGTTACAAGTGGATTCTTTACAGCTACAAATTAACACAGGAGTGTGCCAGCTGGGCATCCCAGAGTGTGTAAACACAGCTTATTGCAGAAGTGTTGCAGCTCTGTTTTCATTTTATCAGAGGTGCTCCCTGTGAGGTCAGGAGAGTTTAAATAACTGTCACAGAGCTTTTAAAGAACCTGGGAAAAATGCCAGCGTTGTCTGTTGGCACCTGGAGGATACTGGGAGCTGCTCCTGCAGTGGGAAATGCAGGGAGGGTTTGACCCTGAGCCATGTGAAGGCACAGGGTGAAGTTGGTTTCTTTCAGTCTTGCTCTGAGCTGGAGCTGGTCCCCAGCAACTCCTCTGGTTTGGAGGGAGCCCCTCACTGGTGTGGCTGCTGGAAAACCCCTCCAGGGACTGTCAGAGTGCAGGAAAACAATCGGGGCAGTGTGGGGAGATGCAGCCAGAGACACCTCTGACAGCTGTGAGCACCTCCCTGCCTCAGCTACAGCCTGCAGATTCCAACCAGGCAAACCAGATCCTGGAACAAGAGGAGCTCCAGCTGATGGGCAGAGCTCCCTCCAGGCTACACATTCTGCATTTGCTTTCTTGTTGGAGTTTGGGATTCTCTGTGGGGTGTGGCTGCTCAGCATCCATTTACCCTGATGGCAGGGCGTTGCTGCACCTCTTCATGCTGTACAGCTGCTTTTTTTTCTTTCTTTTTTTTTTTTTTTCCAAGCTCCGCTTGTTGTGGGGCACCTTGGGGTTGTGAATGACTTGTGGTACTTAGAGAAGTTTGAGTTGGAGCTGCAGCACCAGAAACTGGGTCTGGGCTCCTCATTTGGGGGTGTGAGAAGCACACGTTGCTTCATCCAAGCTTTCAGCATGGAAAGGAGCTTTGTGGTGAGAGGCAAGGGGCATCTCACAGATGTGTCTGAACCTAAAATAATGTGAGTGCTTTGGAGAAACAAAGCAAAGTGCTTTGAACTGCCTTTCTGTAAGCCTTAGGGGGAAAAAGGGAGTGATTGAAAGCTTGAAAATGTGGGTAAAGCTTTGTTTTTGACTAGTCCTGCATGGCAGCTCATAATGGAAGTGCTGGCACTGTGCTCTTGGGGCTTGTAGGAAGGAGTTCCTTCAGCAGGGCTCCAACAAGCACTGCAAGAGCAGCACAAGGCTTGGGCTGCAGCTGAGGAAGAAGATTTAATAAAAGAAAAGGAAGTAGCCCTTTTTGTCCCTTTTAGAAGAGCTCTAAATATAGATAATGCAAAAGCTTGCAATTTCAGCTGGCTTTTTTATTAGTGAAGACATTTGAGCAGTTTGCAATCAGCTCTCTAGCACACCAGCAGACCTCTGTGAGACTTTAATGAATATTTTCGTTCTAGATGGGCAGAGAAGTTGGATCAGCTGACAGCTACTGCCACGAAAGACCCAGAGGGGTTTTTGGGCCACCCTGTGAATGCATTCAAGTTGATGAAACGGCTCAACACAGAGTGGGGTGAGCTGGAGAGCCTGGTCCTCAAGGACATGTCAGATGGTGAGTGTGTGTGCCTGCAGCAAAAGCCAGCATCACAGGCTCACTGCAGGTACTTGGCTGTTGCCTTTCACGTGTCAGGGCTTGAATTAGATTTGCAAATCTGCTTTTGAGACTGAGCATTTGTGGAGCTAATCTGAATTAGTGTAGTAAACACTTAATTGCTGCCTCTTTTCTTCAGCAAGAGTGGAAGCTCTTTAGCAAGGAGCAGGACATGAAATAGTTGACTGTGAAAGACACTTAGCAAAAGGAAGCCAGGGTGAGACTGTGAGACTGTCTCAACAGCTAATTAATACCAGATGGAGGTTTGTAGTAAGGAATTATAAGAAAGCAGAGCTTTCAAAAAGAAAAGGATTAGTCTCTGATAAGGATTCAGCACACTCAGCTTCCCTGTTGCTGTGAGAGGGGCTGAATATGGCAATGGAAAAGGCTCTGCACCTGCCAGCCAGAAATCTGCACCACTGTGTCTTAAGCCCTTCTGAATGGATGGGGTAAAAAAAAAAGTGTTTATTTTTGATTTTTCCTTTGCTTTCTTTAAAAAAAGCCAAACCAAATGCAAACTGTGCAGCCTGTGCTGTGAGTTCAGTTCAGGCTTGTGTGAAGGTGGATTTTGGCTTTCCCTGGAGCAGGGAGTTCACACAATTCCCAGGACAGAGGTGAGCACGTGTTTCCCTGCCTTTCCCAGGCTTTATCTCCAACATGACAATCCAGAGGCAGTTCTTCCCAAATGATGAGGATCAGACTGGGGCAGCCAAGGCCCTCCTGAGGCTCCAGGACACCTACAACCTGGACACAGACACCCTCTCCAGAGGGAACCTGCCAGGTGAGAGCCATCCATGGCTGTTATTTGCATTTCCTAAATGTCCTGATTACAAATTGTTTGCTCTGTTCCACCTTGTTTAACTGCTCAGCCTGAAGGTAACATTAGGAAGGGGGTTGAGCTGGCTAAAATTAATGAAAAAAGTGGTTTTTTGGTTGAAATCTGCATCTTTCTTCTAGTTATGATAAGATAATCTAGTGTTAATAGTTTCTAATAAAAATCAATAGCAATAAAATCTTGCCTGGGTGGGGATTTCTTCCTTGTGTTGCACTGGCAGATGCCTGGTTTTATTGCACAACTTAATGCATTTTAGCAAGTTCCTTTGAGCTTAAACTTCATGGATTGTGTAAACTGCAGAGCAAAAGATGGTGCATACACAGGCTGGAGCCTGTGTGGCATTGCCTGAGCTGATCTTTAATAGGCTGCTCTGGGCAGGACAAGACACCATTTCTTTTTTTTTTTGTCAGAAAACTTTCTCTGCTGAGTCTTCCTTGTTTCCTCTGTTCAACAATAGTCCTGTGCCAGCTGGCAAAAAATCAGCTCTGTACAATCCATCTGTGTTTTTGCAAGTGCTCATTGTGGTCAGATGCCTAATAAAATTAAGAGTAATTGGCTTTATGTGTTATGATGTATAACCTTGCTTTTGGGTTTGGTTCAAGATCTGCTCAAGGACCTACAGATTCCTCCTAATGCAATGAGCAGCTCGTTGCTGTTTTCTTCAAACAGCACAGAAATACAAGGGGAAGTTTTGGTGCTTTTGAGGCAATGAGCTGTCCAGACTGTGTGCAGTGAAGTGTAATGGCAGAACCTGGAAGTTCTGGAGGATAAATTGGAGGATAAAAAAGATATATATGGGCTCTGGAGAGCTCCAGAGGGGAACTTCCCCTGTGGTCACTTGTTTGTGCTCCTTTTCTTCATTCCCAGGGAATTTCTTTTGGTCCAGAATCTCAGCTACTGCCAAATCATTGTGTTCTTTGAGGGTTTGCAGATTCAGGCTCAGGAAGCTGCAGTTGCTGCCCATCACAGGAATGGACAGCAGAACAGCTGCCCTCTTTGAGCACTGCAGAGCTGCTGTTACAAACTCAGAATGGGTTAAGATGTAATCAGGGATGAAATTTTAGCTGTAACACTGGCAGGTCCTGTTTCCCTTTTACAAGATTAAATCTGGTTTTTCATAGGGCCTGTATTTCCAGAGGCAAAAATAGGAATCTGTAATTTGCCTACTAGTGCTTTAATCTTTCAGAGGTCACTTAAAATGTTTCTAAAAATGACTGACTTGAAAAAAATCCCAAGCAGCTGGGAATTTACTCCCTGATGTTTTCCTTTTCCTCCCCCACCAAGCTGTCACTAACAAGTCGTGGTTCAGTCACATTTTGAAAGTGATAATGTGATGTCCTTGAAAACAGAGTTCTGAAACTTCAAATTTGGCTTATTTTTGCTCCTGCTGGAAGTGGTTGGGGTTTTGAGGAAGGAAGGTTTGTTTAATTTGAATTTTCACTGGTGGTAGAGACATTTAGCTGTTCCCTGGTATTCTGGCAGTGGAAAGCTGCATCAGAGTGCTTGTGTGCCAAGGATTTACAGCCTTTAGAGCCTTCCAACAAACAGCTACTGCAGAAGGGAGCTGTGGGAGAACAGAAATAAAACCCTGCTGTGAGGAATGAGAAATAACTCAAATGTTTCTCGGAGGACAGGTCTGGAACCCTGTGTAAACTCTTTGTTTTGCTCTAAATACCCAGGTGTGAAGCACAAATCCTTTCTAACAGCTGAAGATTGCTTTGAGCTGGGCAAGATTGCCTACACAGAGGCTGACTACTACCACACAGAGCTGTGGATGGAGCAAGCCCTGAAGCAGCTGGATGAGGGAGAAGTGTCCTCTGCAGACAAAGTCTACATCCTGGACTACCTGAGCTATGCTGTGTACCAGCAGGGGGACCTGGGCAAGGCCATGGCCCTCACCAGGCGCCTCCTGGAGCTGGGTGAGGGGCACAGGGGCACAGCTCTGCCTGGGTTTGTGCTGGGGACTGCAGCCTTGCCTGGGATCTGACTCCTATATATATATTTGTAAAGTGCCTTTTTACATTTTACATGGGGATTTGCTCCTTTGTGCTGAAGGGTTTTCTTGGCTTCTATCCCTTTACCTGTCTGAAATCTGGTTCTTTCCCTACATTTTGCTTTCCTGGGTTGAGATTGCTTCCCATTAGGTAGGGGCAAAGCCAAAATTAATGAAATTGAAACTAAATTGATGATACTGAAATCTCTGCAGATTATTTAAATACAAATTCAGCATGCTGAAGATGAAACACTTGTAAAAACAAGAAATACAGAATACAGGACAGTGAGATAAGAGTCTGTTTCATGAAAAATGAAAGCATTTATTCTCCTGTAAATACTCCACTGACTGACTGTGTAATGGATGCTCTGGGAAGCTCAGAACTAACCCTAACATAGCAAAAGCTACTGAGAGCCACTTATTAAAGAACTGAAGCTGATTCTGTAAGTTAAAAAGCTTTGTCACCAGAAATCCTAAATCCCACCAGGGTATTTTCAGGTTTACAGCCAGTCATGCTGTGCCAGCTCTCTCCCTGTCCCATTCCCTTGCCTCTCCCTCTGCAGTGAGATGAGCTGGAGTGGCCAAACCTTTTTCCTCAGTGCTGGGACCCCCGTGTGCAGTGAGGGTTGGAGAAGCAGTCGTGTGCATCTGTTTCCTTTTGCTTTCTGTGAATAACCACTTCTGGATGATTCCTCAGGGGCTGGAGCCCTGCCAGTGATCCCTGTCTGTTTCTCTGTCTGTAGATCCTGAACATCAAAGAGCCAATGGGAACATGAAATACTTTGAATACATCATGGCTAAAGAAAAAGAAGCAAACAAGTCCAGCACAGATTCAGAAGAGCAGCAGGAGAAGGAAACTGAGGTTAAGAAAAAGGATTACCTGCCTGAGAGAAGGAAGTACGAAATGCTGTGCCGTGGGGAGGGGCTCAAAATGGTAAAGTGGAGTAGACTGTTCTCAAATGTTTGAAACCAAACAATGTCAGGAATTTGTGTGTGGTGTGCAAGCAAGGAAGTTGTTAGGGCAGCTGGATGAGTGTGCAGAGCTGAGGATCCTGTGTTGGATTTCTTCCCCCTTTGGCCTGTTCAGTAGACAGAAAGTAACACTGCCCCAGGCACTGCTGGCTGTCTTGGATGTGCTCCATCAGTGTAATTAATTCAATGAGGATGCTGGAAGTGCGGAGCTACAGACAGAATTAAATAGGGGTGGTTTTCTTAGTGATGAAATTATCTTAGTAGTGTTGTGTGAAGTAATGCTTGCTGAAGTATTGCACAGCAACATTAAAGTGCAGGCAGCACTGACTTCTCAAACTGAAATAATTTCTTTAAGCTGTCACACAAGGAGGTGGGGAGAGTGAATTGTTTGTGTGTCCAGGACGTGTTCTGCCCTTGGAGATACCAGTGTCCCGTGCAGCTCTCTGAGTGCCCCTTGCTGTGCCTCCCTCCCAGACTCCCCGCAGACAGAAGAGGCTCTTCTGCCGCTACTACGACGGGAACAGGAACCCCAGGTACATCCTGGGCCCTGTCAAGCAGGAGGACGAGTGGGACAAGCCCCGGATCGTTCGCTTCCTGGACATCATCTCCGACGAAGAGATCGAGACCGTGAAGGAGCTGGCAAAGCCCAGGGTAAATGCCTCACCCTTCCTTGCCTCTGGAATCTGAAATTCCTCGTGTACTGCTGTGAGTGTGAGTGGCTGTCTCCTCTGGAGTGCAGGGGTGTGTGCAGTGAGCTCACACCTTGCTTGCCTCACCTTGCAGCTCTTGGTGGCACTGCTTGAAGGAGGCTGGGAAAAGCTGGGAGTTCTCTGTGATGGCTGGAGCCAGGTCACAGCAGTGCAGGATTGTCAGGCTCTCCCAGCAGACACAATTTCAGCTGCTTCGGCAGAATGTTCTCCAACAGAGAACAAACATAAAGCAGGGAGGGTGGACTGGAGTATTCCTGACTTGCGTTTGGTTTTCTGCTTTTGTTTCTTTCCTTTTTAAGTCTGGAAGGGAAAGGCAGCCATTCCTCTGGTCCTGGAATGCCACCTTATTGTATAGACAAGAAAGAATTGTTGTATTCTCCATTTTGGTATAAGACTGGCTTCTGTTGATGCCTTGTGAAGGCTGACCTAGAACAGAGGCCAGACAGAGTTAAAGAATAAAGTAGGGATTTATTAAAAGGCCTCTATGGGCACACCTTGGGCAGCACAAGAGCCCAGCCAAGGCCACACCCCCCAGGTGAACCAAAATGGTCACAAAATGCACGACCGCTCACGGGGTCTGTCACTTTTATAAGTTCTGCTCCATTTGCATCTTGGAGTTAATTGTCTAATTACAGCTCCAGCCCATGCAGTCCCATCCTGCTTGTTTTTCCTCTCTTCAGTCCACGTTGTTTATGCTTTTGGGCCTGAGATTTGGATCATTTGTCCTTGGTCCCAAGCTAGAGAAGGAATTGTTTGGTCTCCCTACTGTGTGGAGAGAGCTCACCATCCCCTAATATGGAGCTCAGAACTACACACTAAAGCAGCACAGAATCTGAAAATACAAAAGCTAAAACCTGAGGCATCACTGTCTGCAGTGAGGCTAGCTGTCTGCACATGAAAAAACTTTAAGAGGTCAGGACGCAGTTGGTGGGTTTTGGCTTGTTATTGACAATGGTGGCTCATCAGTCCTGTTTGAGACACTGGATGCAAAGGTTCTTGTTTCTCAGTGAGGAACAATCCAGAGCAGCTCCACTGTCTGAGAAAACAGGAGTGTTCAAGGCAAACAGCAAACTGTTGGAGTTGCCTTCTGTATCCAGTTGGTGCAACTCTGCATCTACAAATGTACATTGAAAATGTAGTTAGTTAAATTAATTTATTTTTCCATCAATTCTAAAGTAAGACTTAAACTCATAGAAATGTAATTTTCCTGCTTTTTTCCTTTGCTTTTGGCCTGAGTGGCTTTTTGTCCAGAATGAGCTGAGCAGATGGAGACCAGGGGAATAAGAGCATTCAGTGCAGGAGGAGCTCTTGGCTTGGGCAGTGAGGCTGTCCTTGGCCTACCAGGGAGCCTGAAGGGGATCTTAAAGCTCCCTGAAGCCTGAGGTGTTGGACATTGGGAAGAATCTCTTCACTGAAGAGTTTGTCAGGCCTTGGCTGCCCAGGGAGGTGGCAGGGTCACCATCCCTGGAGGTGCCCAGGGAATGGCTGGACGTGGCACTCAGTGCCCTGGGCTGGGTGGCAAGGTGGGCATGGATCAGAGGGTGGAGTTGATAATCTTGGAGGTCTTCTCCAACCTCAGTGGTTCTGTTCTGAGGTTTCTGAGGTCTCTTCTGAACTGTAAGCAGGAAGTACAAGCTTTTCCCTCCACATACCTGTGAGGCACCTCCCCCTGCTGCCCTGGCAGGCAGCTTTGCTGCAGGGCTGAAAATCAGAGCCCCCATTGCTGGTCTGGAGGTGTTGGAGCTCTTTTGCTCCATTGTGATGCATTCCACGCCTGTGGAATGTGACCAGACCACTTCTTTACAGAGTAGAAAACTGTAAATGTGTGACTGTAAGCTCTGAACTTGCTGAGGTTGCTGTTTTCCTGTCAAACACAGCTCATGGCAAAGACTTGGAGACCTTTATGGCAGGAGCATCTGTATGCAGTTACTGTTCCCATATTCCCTGTGGCTGAGGCCTCGCATGGCTCAGCAGCAAAAGGATTTTGTTCTTGGAGACGTAAAGGTCATCTCCTGCTTCCTGCTGCTCGGGATGCTGCCATCCTCTGGGAGGAGAGTGCTGGCTGATCTGTGCCCAGCCTTCTGGCGTGCTGGCAGGATGCAGCCTCATTATTCAGCTCTGGAGTCTCACTGGAATTGTAGTTTGTGCCTTGTTTTTTTATGTGTCTGCATGGGAGGAGAGGAGAGGAGAGGCAGCATACTGGGAGCTCCCAGTATCTTTTCTTGTCAGTAGGTATGGTGAGGCCTTGGCTTGTTTAGTTGATTTTAACAGTGGAGAAATGCTTCTGATTGTTTGGGAGTTGGCATGACATTGTGCCTTTTGCAAAATCTGGGCTCTGCATCTCAGCCTTTCCAGTTATGAGTGATGGAGAGTGTCTGGTAGTGCATGAACCGAGCTAAAGGGCACATGCGAGGTTCTGAGTTGGAATATTAACACAGATGGGAAGGCATGAAGTAAATGGAGCACAGCAGAGGGAAAGGAAAGCCTTGAGCCAGGAGTTCCCACTCTGTGTAAATGTGACCATGGGTGAAGCAGAAGTTTGTGGGAGCTCAGTGCTGCTTTTGGTACAGGAAGAACCAAAAAGGAATGGTTTATTCACTTATGGTGAATGGTTTATGGCTTATGGTGCTGCCTGGATTCAATTTACCTGTCAAACTCCTTGTGCAGGGGCAGGACAGGGTAACAAAGCACCACTTGTTCACATGCCACACCACTGTGCTGCTCCCAGAGCACTTCACTACAAAAGAAACCCAAGCTGCTGTAGTTTGCTTTATTCAGACAACTGTTCTCGCTACAGCCATGGAAACAGGACTTGTGGAAAACCTTAAAAAAGCCAAACAAGAAACCTTTCATTTAGTAAAGCTGGAGCCTCCCCTCGTTCCCCGTGGCCCTGCACCCTCGGTGGCAGGCAGAGCAGGGCAGCGGTGCCGGGGCGGTGGCGTTGTCCCCTGGCCAGGCTTCTGAATGGTCGGATTGCTGGGATGCAGATTGTGCTTGTAATGCAACTTCTGATGGTTCGCTTCACAGCTGAGGCGAGCCACCATTTCAAACCCCATAACGGGAGCCTTGGAGACGGCACATTACAGAATTAGCAAAAGGTAAGAGAGCTCTATGCCAGAGGTTTTGGGCCTGTCATGAGTGTGTACGTCCTGCTCATTCTGAGGAAACAACAGGTGGGCTGAAGAGACAGCTTGCAGTCCACCTTGTGATTCCCTGCAGATCTGTAACAGGCTGTTGCTGCTGAGTTTCTCAGTCTTTTCCTTCAGCTGGAAGTTCTGGGGGCGTGTTTTGATTTGTTCTTTCCTTTTTGGTCGCCTTCTCAAGTCTGTTTTTTCAAGCAAGTCTCTGCAGTCAGTGTGACAAATACAAGATGCCACAAAACCTTCAGTAAAATCTGGTTTTTGTTTTTAATCTATACATTCCTTTCCCCTTGCTCCTTCTCACAACCAAGAATTGTCTTCCCTTTCTTTGGAAAATGAAGCAGACCTCAGAGTGCCTTAATGGGTGTAAGAAATGCTTCAGGTCCTTGCTGTGCACACAGACACACATCTCCTTGTCCAGGATAATCCCACACTCCCAGCTGAGCTCCTTTACCTCCTGCCTGACACAAACCTGGCAGAACACAGGCTCGCTTCCACCCGGCTCCTGGTTCTTTTCAGCTTGTCCATTAAGTACTACAAGAGCTGAATTTAGCCAGTGCTTTCCAAAATTGGCTGGATCTGAAAGAAACCACCTGCCCCTGCTTGCCCTCCCTTGGTTTTAGCCATGGTAATTAAAGATTGGCTGCACAGGCCATCAGCACTGAGCCAAAATTTTGGGAGGAGTTAAAGCTTCTGGGTGAGGAGGAATTGTCTGGGAAATTCAGCATCATAAATTACTTGTAGAAAGTCTTGATTTTAAACCAAAAAAAAAAGAGGAAAAATAATAAAGGGAGGAAAAAAGTGAAAGGACAATCTAACCAAATTATTCCAACCAATTTGTTGTGATTTGGACATGGCAGCTGCAGCTTGTGTTGCCCTTCCAACCATTGCTAATATGCGAGCATCGCATCCGGACCAATCGGAACCCTTTCAAACACCTGGGGCTTGGCCAAAAAGCAGCCTGCAAGGTGGGTAAGCCTTGTCCTTTCTCTTTTTGTAGCTGAGCCGTGCTACTGTTCATGACCCTGAGACTGGGAAACTGACCACAGCACATTACAGAGTCTCTAAGAGGTAAGGGGAAGGGATTCCTTGTCTGAGGAAGTGTGTCCTGGGGCTGTGCTGCTTCAGCGCAAGGATTTGGTGTAACTTCCCTTATTCTTCAGCCTTTCTTTCCAAGCAAGCTGAGCTGTCATCTAACAAAGCACGGGGTCTGCTGAAGTAGGGATTGGTTGTCAGTGGTGGCATTCCAAGGTGGAAGTGCCCTCTCTGGCTGAGCATGGCTTCTGTGCTGTGACTAACGTACTAAACGTGGGGCTCTGCTGGCACCCAGTGCAATGGGGCACCTCCCTGGCTCTCCTCAGCTCCAGTGCCCTCCTTGCTCAGAGCTGGGAGCTGCTGTGATTCCTGGGAGCACTGCCCATTAAAGCTAGAGGATGATTTTAAGGGATTTCCATGTTGGAATGGTGGCAGGTAGTTGCTGCTCGAATAGAAACCAGTGTTCTTTCAGCTGCTTTGAACTTGGAATGGCCTGGAGCTGAAGGGCTTTTATTTAGCTGTGAATTTCTTCAGGAAGGTAAAAGTGCTTCCAAATATGGGCTCACAGGAAGGTGATTGATTCAGGAATGATGCTAAGTCTCAGGAAAACTGGAAAACCACTGGAGCCAAGGTCCTTAAGGCTACTCTAGTGGCAAGTTGAAAGCATTTTTTTTATGCCTCACACCTTTGCAGCATGTGGGTCTGTGTGCTCATTGGCACCCAGGTAATGGGAATCCTCTGGAAATTGTCTGGGAAGCTCTTACATGTTCGCTCCTTAAAACTGCCCCCACGGAGGGACTTTAGGGACATTCATCTTCCTGTTGGACACGTGTTGCATTTAATTTTTATTTCTTGTTTTTAATGTTCAAGTCTGTCCATGTCTTACCTGTCTTGGTTATTTGTCACTGCGTATTTGGAAGGTTTAATTTATTCACTTGTGGGGTTTGTCCTCTGTGCCAGACAGCTCTGGAGTATTTACTGAGGAAACTCCTTCATCCTTTTGAACATCCCCTCATGTCAAACTTGGAGAAGGTGACCAGATTACTGATGGAAATTGGGATGCATAATTGGTCCCTATTTAAATAGATGAGGCTTAGTGAAAGAACTTTTTATTTTGAGTTGTGATTTTTCATTAGTAGGAAGTGTTATTCCCTGAGGTAGTGCAGATGCCACAGTCAGAAAAAATAGTACAAGGCACCACCCAACATTAAAGGCTATTAAAAAAAAATAGGATAGAGCCTGGGGAATGGGACCCTTAAATTCTTAATGAGGTTTGGTGCTCAAAAATGTGGGACTTCCTTCCAATGTACCCAAGGAACTCTCAGAATTAAATTACATTTTACTGAGCTAAATTTTTAAATTCAGTATCTCACTGGAAACTGGAATTAAAATTGTAGAGACACATCCAAGAAGTTGGGGAAGGCCATTTTTTGAGGGTAGGAATAGCCTTGAGGCGTGTGGCAGGGCTGCCCTTCTCCTGCTTCCCCTTGCCTTTGCTTTCCTCCATGTGCGGATCTGGAGGATGGGTATGGACTTCCCAAGAGAACTTGACACCTAAATCTGGAGTAGGAGGCAGAAGCCACCCCCACCAGCCTGATTTAGAGGGCCTGTGCTGTTCCTGCTGCTCTCCTGCACTGCCAGAAACATCTTTCCCTTGGAGCAGCTCGAGCCGGTTCGGATTCCAGATGAATCATTGCTCCTGAAAACCAAAAAATGCTCACTTCATTTTTTTAATAGATGACTGCTTTCCCCCTCCAAACATTCCTTCCCAGCACATGCCCTCCTAAATTACAGCATTCCTGTCTCTGAGAGAGCTACTGTTCCCTTGGTGGGACGTGGCAGCTCTGTGAAGGGAGGCACCTTGCCAGTGTGTGCAGCACCAGGATAAACCCACCCACTCACACACTGCTTTTACAGATAAAAACTCCCTTTTCCCCCTTCTCTCTCCTCCCAGCAGGCAGCCAGAGCTTGCAGCATGTAATGCTAAAAGTTTCCACTTCAGAAATACCAGGCTGGGCTTCTACTCACTCCCTGTTGTGTCTCTGCTGGTACTTTTCTGCACACCAAGTGTGGCTTAGAAGGCTTTTAAACAAAAATGCCAGTATTCTGTGGCCAGTGACTTACAGAAGTAGTGTTGGGATGTAATGTCTTCTCCTAGACTGAGCAGTGCAGCTGAGGAGATGAGATTTGGGGAGCTCTTGTGTGTTCAGTAGCTCCAGAGAATTGTCTGGTTTTTCCTTAATGTACTGCTTAGTCTTTAAATTATTTCTGTGTAGAAGCATTGTGCCATTAAAAAATCCCTGAGGTGCCTCATGCAGAATTACAAGAGGGAGGAATATGGGACATTTTGTGGCTGTCCCCATCCCTGGCAGTGTCCAAGGCCAAGCTGGATAAGGCTTGGAGCAGCCTGGGAATGTGGAAGGTGTCCCTGCCCACGGCAGGGGGTGGAATGGGATGAGCTTTAGGGTCCCTCCCAACCAAGCCATGTCCTGATTCCATAAGTCCATATGATTATTCCTGACTGTTTGTGATGCATATAGAAGTTGTTAAAAGCCCCCCCAGTGTGAATTCAGCACACTAATGGAAGCATTAAATTTTTCATAACAGTTCAGGGATGGCTTTTTACTAAGTGGGTCAGCAAAGCACCAAACTTGTGTGGTCAGGGAACTGGGGGTTGTGTGGTGGTTATTAAGGAAATACCAAATCCTTCTGTAACTCAATCAGTGCTATCTTGAACTGCCCTGACTGTGGCTTCCCAGGAATTGTCACTTCTTTGTTAGGGCCCATCACAGACTCAGAGGTGACAGCTGGTCAAAAATAGGGCAGAATGCAAAGAACCTGGAAGTTTGTAAATATTAAAAGAAAACAAACTGCTGAGCATGTTTAAGGCTGTTAATGCTGCATCTCCTGCACCACTGGTCAGGTGAGCCTTTCTCTTTTTTTGATAGACAAGGGCAGCAAAAAAAGCCAATTTGTGTGAAGAAGTTGTTTTGAATGAGGCAGAGACTTTTATCAGCAAGGGACCAAGCTGGGACAGCAGCAGAGGAGGGAATGTGGGACAGCTGGAATATTCTGTGGCCAGGCAGAGCCATGGCTGCAGCTTGCATGACACCTCCAGGGTTAAATGCCCCTGTAACTCTGCAGCACTCCAGGCCTCCCTGTGGTTTTGCTCAGCACCCAGCAGACAGGCTGGCACTTGGAATATGGTTTCAATTCCCTGTTCCTCCACCTTTCATAGGCTTTCTTTGTATGTGGAGGCAGTTTATTTGATTTTTAAAATACATACAGTACTCCCCTTCCTGAAAGGCTGCAGTATTCTCCCTGGTGAAGCATTCATGGCCACTCTAAATAACCAACAGAGCAAGAATGCTTGGGTTTTTCTTTCTTTGGGTTTCTTTGGTTTTTCCCCTTTAGTAACAAACTGGACAGAGGCAGAGAGGGCCTACACTGAAGCTGCTGGGTGTGTTGGGGCTCTTCTTGTGCCTTAAATGTGAGGTTAGGGCTGCTTGTGAGCATTACCTGGTCACCACGGCTGTGTAGCATGGCTGCTTTTGAGGATTTTTGTTTGGTAAATGCTTCATATCCATGTCTCAGCATTCTTCTGTCACCTGAAATCAAAACAGATTGTGTTGTAACACCTCCTTTTACTAACAAGTGTTCAGCAGTGGATGGGTCTGGGGATGTGGTTGTGCATGTCTGTCTTGAGAAATCTGATTTCTTTTATCTCATAGTTCATTTGTCATTTAAAAATATGCCTGTAGAGATTCTGTAACCTGTGTCAGTTAACATGTCAGCCTTGTGTCATGTGTCATGCTACTCTTCCTCCCAGGCAAAGTATTTGGGGATTTATGGATTTTTTTAAAATGCAATGCAAAAGAAAAACTTAGTATAGATGTGAAGGTTGATTTGAGTAAAAATACATGGATGCTGCTGATTATAGTTTCCAGCTGGGCTCTGGGCACAGGGATTTCTGTCCAGCAGGAAGCACTGCTGAGCCCAAAAGCTGAGTCAGCTGCTAGGGGAAAAAAGTAGAAATAGCTATCTCCATTTTCCTGCCCCCCCCGAAAGAAAAGGAGGAAAACAAGCCCCAAATCATCAATATTATCACATCAATATTAGTGCAGTGGGCTGCCAGGGTAAAATGAAGGTGCAGTGGCTGGCATGGGATGAGTAAAGCAGCAACAGAAACAGGCATCAGGTGAGCAGATGTGGAGAAACTCTAATACACAGTAGGGAGCAAACATTCTGAGAGATGCCCTTGGAACTGAGGCTGACCCTCCACATTTAAAAAAAAAAAGAGGGGGGTTAGTTTGGGTTCCTCCCCCTTAAAAATCATTGTGTACCTGAAGCATGTGCTAAATACCAGATTTATAATAGGCTGTTCTGATAGACATTGTCCAATTTAATGCATTATCTGATTGTTTTCAGAATGATTTTTAGTAGCACTGCAGGGGTAAATGATGAGGAAGGGCAGCTCCCAGAGAGCTGGCCTGGAAGTGTGTGACATTTGGGGGAGCAGAGCTCCAGCTGCACAGACAGTAACTCACTGCTCCTGTCCCAAACCTTGCTTCAAAATGCATCACCCCAGGGGATGAATGAGCTGTTGGGAGCAGGGTGAGAGCAAAACTGTGTGTGCCTGGTTTAAAAAACAGCTTGAAGCACTGTTTGTAACACTTCCTTCAGCCCAGTGTGGGAATTCAGGCCCTTGGTTACAGAGCTCCCTTAAAGCCCTGCTGGATTGGTCTTTCTAGGAAATGCGTTCATTAAATTCAGGGCTTTGTAACGCCCTGGAAATACTTCTGGTCATGTCACCAAATCCTTGAGAAGTCCTAAAAGCCAGTCTCCCATTCCAAGTAGCTGCAAGTGTTGCTGCTGTGCTGCCTGTTGCTGTCAGGTGTCACTAACTGTCCCCTCCCCAGCGCGTGGCTGTCGGGGTACGAGAGCCCGGTGGTGTCCCGCATCAACACCAGGATCCAGGACCTGACAGGGCTGGATGTCTCCACAGCAGAGGAGCTGCAGGTAAGTGGCACCATGGGCTTGGTGCTGGATGCCAGTCACCATTTCAGCACCTCTTGTGCTTGCTCAGGTGAGGTGGCCACAAAAAACTCATTTATTTACGGAGGGGGAGAAAAAGTTGTCTTTGCAGAGCAGCTGTTCAGTGTGAAATGGCTTTTTGGGGCTGGAAGGGAACAGTGATAATTGAAACTCTGGATGTGTAATTCCTTTTTATTTAGACAAATAAACTGAGTTTCATGGCCATGGGGTCAAATCTTGCTGCTGTTGGAGGCAGCAAGGGAAGGCCACCAGTGTGTCTGGTGTCCCTGGGATGTGGGAAACACTGGCTGTATGTGTAACTTGAGTAAACTGTAATTTAGAAGTGCTTTTGTTTGTTTGTTTGAGGCCTTTAAATGGGCAGCTGCCTCCCTGACTGTGAGCATGAGTACCTAGAAAGCAGGACACCCACAAAGTACTTCTGAAACCTGCTGTGCTCCTTGCCACTCTGTCAAGGTTCCTGGTGATAAAATGGCCAAAGATCTGGTGGAAAATTGATTTATTTTTCTATAACCAATTGGCAAGAAGGACAGGGAACCCTCTTTATTGACACAGTCAAATTCAGGTCAAAAAGTGGTATCAATTTGATGATGTAAAAGCACTGTGACACCGTTTTGGAGAGAGGCTGAAAAGTTTTCTGTAGAAGAGAAATGCTTTTCTGCCCTGGGAAGCACCAGATTCCTTACCTGGAGCATCCTACAGTGCCAGTCTTGGATGTGCTCCTGCTGCTGACAGAGGCTTGACATTTCCTGGGGCTTGGTGTTTAAACTTCATCTCTGCAAAGGCTGTAGCTGACAGTCAAACTCTTGCCTGGGTAAAGACTGATTTACTAGATCCTGTGCTTCTCCTTCCACTGTAGGTAGCCAACTACGGCGTAGGAGGCCAGTATGAGCCTCATTTTGATTTTGGAAGGGTAAGTCCTGTTCTGTCTTCACTCTTTCTTCTTCACAAGCGCTGTGTTTCTCTTTTTCAGGTGGCAAATTATGGAGTGGGAGGACAGTATGAGCCCCACTTTGACTTTGCACGGGCAAGTAAAGAGCTGGAGGAGAGCTAGACCTGGTGAAGCCTGGGCCTCTGGGCTGGGGCACACGCTCTGTTCTTCAATGTGTATTAAATTTTGTAGCTCTTCCACTTCCCTAATCCATGTCCATGGAGAAAGTCCTCTAAACCACCAGGTGAACCTGTGGAGGTTGCTACCTGTAAAGCTGAATGCCAGCAGACTCCTGACAACTGGAAAAAGTCTTATCTCGCTGTCCCTAATTTTTAAATTGGATTTAAATTCCCCACCTGTTTTATTCCAGCTTAAATTGCAGACTGCTGAAATTCAGTTGGTTATTTACTGGGCATAATTCTGTGTGGTTTAACCCCTTCAGATTAACCTTAACCCTGCCAATCCCAGCCACCAATTCTGAATCAGGATCTCTGCTCTGTAAGCACCTGCTCCAAGGCATTGCAAGTGATCAACAGGTTTTGTTTGGAAACACTGGGGTTGTTTCCAGGAGTAACAGTTGCTGGAATTTCAGTGCACACAAATTGTGGTCACAGGGGGTGGGTTTAAAAACAGAGGTGTGACAGAAGTTGGTACCAAAACTCATCAAAATGGGGTTCATTCTTTTAAGTCGAGTGCTGGACACCTCTTAGTTGCCTGGTTTGTCACTGAGGCTTCCTCCCTGCTTCCCAGCTGGAATCCAGAGTGGAGTGTGGCAGGAAGGTGTCCCAGCTGACCCTGGGACTGAGAGCTGCCCTGGCTGCTGCCAAGGACAAGGGGGATGAGTGTAATTAAATAATTCAGTTTGCTGTGAGGAGGATTTATAGCCTCAGCCTCAGACAGCACAGTTGTTGTTACTCATTAGAAATCTGGGCTTAATGCCCTCCCTCCCTGTCCTACAGAATTTCAAAGTGCCTGGTTTATTTAAATTGATAGATTCACTCCTATTGGATTCCTCCCCTCCTTCCAAATCGAGGGGTTGGATTAATTCTTCTGCATGAGTCTGTTCTGTGCTGCTGGCTCAGCAGCTGTGTGTCACTGGCTGCTCTCAGCAACCAAAAAGAAATGCTGATGGAATGTGCCTGCTTTTCTTCACAGAAAGATGAGCCAGATGCTTTTAAAGAATTGGGAACAGGCAACAGAATTGCTACTTGGTTGTTCTATGTAAGTGATACATTTCTGCCATCTGTCACTCCATATTCTATACCATGGAAGGATTTAATTTTGCTTTTATTTCATTCTTTTTTACTGAAGGGACTTGCAAGTGAAGCAGCCACTAACTTTGGGTTAATACATATGGGGGGGTCTTCTTACCCAGACTTTGTGGTTCTTCCACGTGTCTTAATGATTTTCCCTGAAGATTTGAGCATTAGCTTAAATTATTTGCCTGCCTGTTTATTTTTGTATCTGCATCAGTCTTTACAGCATGTTCACTGCCTTAACACTCAAGTGGCAGGGACAAGGCTGGGACTGCACTGGGAACAGAGGGGGGGTTTGGCCTTCTTAAAGAATTTATGTCAAAATGAAACTTCACTTTTACTAAGAAGTGAGATTTTATCAGCCTGAACTCACCTGTCCTTCCCCACCTGTTCAGATGAGTGATGTGTCAGCAGGGGGAGCCACGGTCTTCCCTGAAGTGGGAGCCAGCGTTTGGCCCAGAAAGGTGAGCAGGATTGATCCAGCAGATAAATCCACTCCTCCCCACCTACCCAAACAGAACAGAGCTTTAAAATGAACCTTTAAAATAATTGTAAGCACCTCTGTGCTGTCATAACAGTGCTATGATTTTCCTTAAGTGCAGCAACTGGAGCTGTGCTGGTGATTCCAAGGGCCCTGATATTCCATGTGTGGATGCAAATGCAAAACATTTAAATATTCCAAAACACATCTTGAAAATGCCTCAAGACTAAATCAACTCACAGATTTGAGTATCTGTAGGAAATTCTCCTGTCAGTTTTTTCCTTCAAGCAAGGTTTGCCTTTACTGGTCTGCTGCTCAGCTTTAGTAAATAATCTTAGCTTTCTTAAACTGGTCAGGAGTTGAATGAAATTGGCTTAGGATTTTAAAAAAAAATTAAGAGCCAAGTATATAGACATACAGTAAGTCAAAGGAGACTTATTCCTAAGGAAACACATGATAGAATATGGAAAAGAGCCTTCAGTTTTAAAGGAGGCTCTGAAACACAAATGCACCTACCTTAGCCTCAGTGTGTGTTGTACAGAGCACACACTAAGGGTGAGTGTTCCCTGCCATTCCCAGGGAACAGCTGTGTTCTGGTACAATCTCTTCCCGAGTGGAGAAGGCGATTACAGCACGCGACACGCAGCCTGCCCGGTGCTAGTGGGAAATAAATGGGGTGAGTACCTGCCCCTGACCTGAGTCTGGGCTCTGCTGGGGGGGTATTTTGGCTTTATTTTTCCTTTACACTTCAGAAATTACTTTCTTTGTAAAGAAATATATTTAATTTATTTTATCTACCTCATGCCCCTCTATACGTTAAATATATTCTATATAGTAGCATATTTTGTTATTTGTATAAAGGAAATTAATACTATATCCACTTTAAGAGTTTTTGTANGGGGGTGGCTTGGCTTTATTTTTCCTTTACACTTCAGAAATTACTTTCTTTGTAAAGAAATATATTTATTTTATCTACCTCATATCCCTCTATACGTTAAATATATTCTATATAGTAGCATATTTTGTTATTTTTATAAAGGAAATTTAATACGATATCCACTTTAAGAGTTTTTGTAGCTATATCCACTTTAAGAGTTTTTGTAGCTTTGCAGCCATACTGAAAGGGTTTTTGGTTGGTTTGTTTTTATTAGACTAACCTCACAGATTTGTGCATGGCAGTGGGGTTGGGATGAGAGAGTCTTTTAAGGCGCCTTCCAACCCAAACCATTCTGTGATTAAAACCCTTTAGAAAATTAAGATAATCCTGTGCTTAGCCAGCAGCTGGCCTAGAGCACATGTAGCTTCAGCAGAGGAGGAGCTGACCACGTGCAGTGATCCAACACCTTTGTGTCTTTGCAGTCTCCAATAAGTGGCTCCACGAGCGGGGGCAGGAGTTCCGCCGGCCGTGCACGTTATCGGAGCTGGAATGAGGCAGCCTGGGCTCCTGAGCACTCCGTGTGTGGGAAGGGCACACACCTGCCAGTTTACAACTAACAAACACTCCACTACAGGTTCACCCCGCCCAGGTCAGCTGTGGACAGGACAAACGTGCTTTTGGTTCCCTCCAAATCCCCCCCAAGGTTTATCAACAGAAAATACCGAGGTTGACAAGTGTTACTGAAAAAAAAGAAAAGGACAAAATACAGATGAGGGCCACAACTTACAGTGGTGTTGTGTGTGGTGTTCCTGTCACCATCATCCCTCTGAGCAGTGTGGGCAGCCAGGGGTTGTCTGGAGTCCTCCTCACGCCCGCCAGGCTTAAGGCAGGATGATTGCCTGGGAGGGCTCCCTTCTAAGGAATGCTGAATTAAACCCATTCCTCTTCCTCAATTCCCAGACACTTGACTCTTTGCTTTCCTAGAGTGCCTGACCACTGCAGGCATGCTTTGGTTTTTTTTCCCCTCTGGAAAACAGGTTATTAGCATGTTTTAGCCTGGTTTTCCACTTCCACAAAAGCCCCACTTTTCAAACTTGTCTTCCTTCTCAGCCTGTGTGGAGAATTTGGCTCTTAATCTTGACCACATGAGCCAGCAGTTCCACAGGCAGAGTCAGGATGCTTCCACAGCGTCAGAGCAGCCTGGGAACACCCACAGCCCATCTCCCCTCCTCTTCTGCAATGTTTGTCCACAAGAACAAATGCTGCTTTTGTTCTGTCCTGGCAGCCAGCTCTTCACTCTGCTCCTCGGGCAGCGGGGACGGGGATGTTCCCATCTTCATTAATCAAAATTGTCGTGCCTTAGGACACTGGAATTTCAAATTGGTTCTGAGACTTCAGGTGCTGAGGTAACACAGAGTCCTCACAGAATGCTCCCTCCTCCCAGCTCTCGAGGTTTCAGGAGAAATTCTCAGCCTATTTATAGTCCTGAACCTTTTTTAGATGCTCACTTTAGGCTCACTTTCCTGAATCCTTTCCCTTCCACAGTAGGATTTTTAGCAAAATATCCAAATATCTCACTAGCATGAGGACAAAAATCAAAGGAAGCTGCACCTGCCTCTACCTAAACAGTCCAATTTTCTGGATGATGATGATTTTACTGATTTAGGGGTCAAGCCTGAAGTCTTTACCAAGGGAAAAATTCCAATTTTGGTTAATTAGATTTTCTGCCTCAATAAAATCTCGACAGTTGAGCCAAAACGTACAAAATCTATTGTTAAATGTGCTAGAAATACCTCTGGATTACTGGGAATGCAGTTTAAGGTACTATAGTTGGAGGCACTGCATACTTTCAGAAGACACTTTGAAAGGTCTTTGCTGGAAAAATAATTGTTAAATTTCTACTGAGCCTGGTAGCAGTGGGACCCACAGAACTGCCCCTCCTTAGCCCTACACCTTCCTGAATTTTGCCTAGCTTTTGGCAGCTGGAAAACAAGGTCCATCCATAACCTGAGAACACAAAGTCTGCACAGTCCCACCTCACATCTGTACTGCTCATTTACCAAGAGCTGATCTAAATAAATTCACCCCAGAACTGCGTCAGCAGAGCTGATCTTTGAGCACTAAACTGCAATGATTGAAAGAACCCCAAACTCAGATTTGTGCCTACCTGAGTTTTCTCACTTTTTCATCTCTCTTCCTATCCATGGTTCTCTCTTTTCTCTTTCCCATCTCTTTGTTAAGCTCCAAAAAAGTAACCATGGCTGCAGGTACCTCCCACCATGGCCCTGCAAGTAAAAGGGGACAATGACCAGTGTGGTGTTGGGAATCCTGCATTTGGGGCATCCATAAATGCTTGTAGGGAAGCCAGTCCTACCTAGTAAAGGAGCACAAAATAAAATCCCTGTATTGCCACCAGGAACAGGTGTGGAAAACACCTGCATTTGCTCTTACTATCCCATCTCTGTTCAACAGTCACCAAAGCATGAAAAAAAGCCAGAGCTGGGGAATTTTGCTCAGCAGTTCCCTCCCTCACCTCAATACCAGTGAGTACTTCCAGTGTTAAACAGCATCAGTCTCAGGCATTGCTTGGGGAGTACAAATGTTCTGGTGCACGACTTTTTAAAGCAGTGAACCACTCACAGGTAATTCTTCAGGAAAGAATTTTCTACTTTTGACAGTAGAAAATTTTACTTGGTTAAAGGAAAAACAAAATCAAAATTAAATCTCCAGTCTGCTGGGACACATCAGGAACGTTCCAGATTATGACAACAGGGTTGGCTTAGATTTTTAAACTGCAGACAATCCCTATTTCCTCTCCCTCCACTGCAGTGGTGTCCATGCATCCAACGCTGACTGTGTAAGGGATTACATTGGTGCTGCTGCTTCTGCCTTATCCCATCATTTCTCAGAGGGCTGTTTGGATCCCCAGTGTGGCTCCTGTGTGAATCTAGTTTTGTATTAAACATGATTGAAAACTGTCTGGGCTCACAGTGACTGACAACTGCCTTACTGTTACATTTTTTTGTAATAAAATTTTTAATGTTTAAAAAAAAAGTGAATAGGCTTAAAATAAAAGCCACTGCCATTAGCAGTGAGAAATCCTCCACATCCAACTCTCCTCGTATGTGGCTGCTGTGAATCTGATCACACAGAGTTTTATCATCATTTGTGGAAACCAAGCTCCTCTGTTTCCCTTCACCATCTCACTGGGCAGGTGCAGGAGCGGCTCCTACCCCAAATTCCTGTTCAACACTAAACTTTGTGTCTCTACTGGGAACACACAGCACTAAAGGACTGCAAGAGGGGAGGGCAGATAATGCTGAAAGCAGGATCAGCTGCTGAGGGTCCTTTTTCCAGGGGTGACAAATCTATTTCGTGAAGCTAGAAGGTCAAACAACCACTTACCCTGGAATGGTTCTAGGGAGGGGAAGAAAACACCAGAGACTCCAACAGCACAATCAACTCACATGTGGGAAGGTCAGGCTGGCCTCTTCCATGACCAAAACCTTTGGGGTCTGTACACCACAGCCATTCCTGGGCTTCACCCTGCAGAGCAGTGGAGCTTGTGCTTAATTCCCATCCTCAGGAACCTGCCAAAAGCACAGCAAGGGCTGGTGAGAGGCCTGGATCCTTCTGCCTGTGGAACGGAGCCGTGTGCTGTCCATGGAGCACTTGGCTTGCAGGTAGGGAGGGCACTGCCCCAGCACAGCTGATGTGAGCACACATTTGAAATAAGCCTGAAGTGCACCAGTGCTGTTTGATTTTGGAAAGGTGATGGGGATCCATCCCCAGCCACCCTGTGCTGCTGAGCTGCTGCCCTGCCCCTGCCAAGACGGGCCTGGGAGGAAGGGAAGGGCTCTGGATCAGCCCTGTCCCACCCAGTGACTTCCCACCATCCTACTTGGGTCCCTGGGGCTCTTCTGGCACAGCTGCACCTGAAGGGTGACCATGGGGGTCACCACTATGGGAGGAACCCAGCAAGGGTAAGGATCACAGCAGCTGCAGCTGAAAAGGCAGGGTAAGGTCAGAGATAGGGAAAAAGGCCTGTGAATGTCACAGGGCAGGATAAGACAAAGGAAAGGGTCTGACAGGATCATAGAATCCCAGAATGGTTTGGGTTGGAAGGTACTTAAAACTCATCTAGTTCCACCCCCTGCCATGGGGAGGGACACCTTCCACTATCCCAGGCCTTGTCCAACCTAGCCTTAAACACTTCCAGGGATCCAGGGGCAGCCATAGCTCTTCTGGGCAGCCTCCTCAGGGCCTCACCACCCTCACAATATAGAATTTCTTCCCAATATCCCCATCTATCCCTGCCCTCTATCAGTTTGATGCCCCTCTCCCTTGTTCTGTCACTCCAGCCCCTCTTCAGCTCTCCTGGAGCCCCTTTAGGCACTGGAAGAGGCTCTGAGGTCTCTGCAGTTTTCTCTTTTCTTGGCTGCACAATCCCACATCTCNATCCCAACTCTCCCAGCAGAGCTGCTCCATCGTTCTGGGGTCTGGGTGCCTCCCCTGGGCTCTCTCAGCAGCTCCAGGTCCCTCTTGTGCTGGGCCCCAGGACTGGGGCAGCTCTGCAGGTGGGGTCTCACCTGAGCAGAGCAGAGGGGGAGAACCCTCTCCTACAGCTGGGGGAAGGCAGCACAAGGCTGAAGGACTCCCGGAGAGACTGGGCCTGCCCACACACTTGAGCTCGGCCCCATTAGGGAGGGGGTCTTTAACCACCCCACCCAGCCTCTCCCGGCTGCCGGACTCTGACCTGGCTCGGAGGACTCGGGGATTTCACCACTGACCCGCAGTTCTCCTCCCCATAATCAGTGACTCATCTGGCTCTCAAACCGGGCTGTGGAGCAGCCACGGATCACCCACTAACCTGAGCCACCAGCTGCCTCTCCCCCCTGCTAAACATCCACCAGCAGCTTCCTGAGCCAGCCAAAGCCGATGGAAAAGGAGCTCGGTCCCTCAGTGCCATGTCCTCCCCAGCAGAGTGGCACGGGAAGGATCCCGGCAGAGCCACGGCGTGCGGAGTGTGCGGGAAGGAGGAATGCAGCATAGGAGCTGCAGCTCGGCTCCTGATGCGGGGCCGAGAGGGTTTTTGCAGCTCCATCTGGGATGGGGCTCAGTGCCCCAGGCGCGGGGGACACAGGAGCGCACGGACAGGACGGGTGTAGTCACCTCTCCCTCCCAGCCCGGGAACGCTGCCAAGAGCCTGACAGTGTCCCTGGGAACGCGTGACTCACCGCGGCCCGGGCTGCTCTATATTTAAGCATTACGGAGGCAGGAATGAATGCACGCAGTCAGGAGCTGCCTATCCTGAGGTCAGCACCAGGTTCAGAAACCAGTTGTCAGAGTTCACCACCGTGGCAAAAAGCATCTGCACCCCTTAAATCTTCAGAGAGAGAAAAGCTGGCGCAGGGAAGGGGTTTTTGTAACTGCAGTGAGTCCAAGCGAGGCCAGAGAACCTGCGGGGTCCCACTGTGCACATCCACGCTCCTCACTGCTGCAGCTGCTGAGCCACTCCCTGAGGGAAAACTGGAGGTTACTTTTACCCAATCCTACATTTTTCCTGCTCTTCAGATCTTGCAGTCTGGGTGCAACTGAGATATTTGCAGCTGGACTGAAAAGCTCTCAGGAGACTGGCTCAGGGAGGGAAGGAAGGAAGCAGAAGGAAGGAAGGAGAGTGGCTCATCCCCGGGGCAGGGCAAAGGGGCTGCCACGTTATGGAAAAGCTAAACTGCTTTTTACTCACCAATCTTTGCTTCAGGACCAGGGACAAACTAACAGGAAAGTTTCTGACTCCTCTTTACCCAGGCTCTGCCCTCTGCCAGCTGCTCCTCCCCGCCCGGTTCAGCTTTCCCAATTCCAATTGATTTTGCAAACAGCCTGGGTGCTCCAGAGCCACCAGCTCCAGGCTGCATGCCCTGCTCATGGCACATTCCCTGTGGTTTGCCTCCTCTGCAGTCCTGCCAGCATTTTTCCCTCTCTCTTCGCCTTTAGCAGCACATGGATCAGTCAGCAGGGACCAAGGGATGACAAAGAAAGCTGTGTTCTGGAATTGCCTCCAGAACAACCCTAAAAAGGCTCTACAATAAAGCAGGACACCACACAGACACCCAGAGGCTCTTACCCATTTCCAAGCTATTCCCCAATAGCTGTTTCGCTCTTTTTTACATTAATTTCTGCCAGGCTGTTGGCAAAGGCTGGGAGCACTGGGACTGTGAATTGGAGTGTCAGGCAGGGCAGGGACTGAACCAGCAGAGACACCAAAGGCTCCACTCACTGCAACACACAGCGTGGGACTCCTGAATCCAGTCTGCCCTGCACTGGGGCACTGACAACAAATTCCAGGGACCATTTCCACCCACGACTGACAGAGCAGTCCTCAGCATGGTCTGAACATCAGGAGAGGCCTGAGCTCTCCAGTGCTCCTGCAGCACCCCCTCTGCCATGTGCCAGGAGTGACACAGATGTCACAAAAGGCTTACTTGAGGCAGGGATTTGACTATTCCCAAGCTGCTAACCTCCCTTTTCCAGTGTTCTCTGCATCTGGGTTTATCTCCCCAAAGGCAAAGCTGGTTTGAGGTTCCCCTGGGAGCTCCTGCACTCCTAAATGTCCCCTCACCCCTAAGTCAGCCATGGGCCTCAGAACAGGTGGAACAAGCAGGCAGCAGCTGCCTCTGGCTCCACACCATTGCACAGGAGAGGGACTAACCAGCTTGTTTGCTCCCTTCCCCACTTCTCTGGCTTACCTGTCTAAGAAACCAGGACTTGGCTGTGGTTCCTCCTGCTTATCCCATGTCTGGAGCTCATCACCCAGGGCCATGTGCAGAGACACAGGCAGTGCCATGGAGCTCTGGTCCTTCAGAAGCAGCAATGCAGCGGGGCTGAATCTCCTGCAAAACAATAAAATGCCAGAATTTGCATTTGTGTTTGGCATAGATTTTAAATGCCTGCAGCCCAGCTCCTCCTGAGAGGCAGTGCTGTGCTGGAGCACATCTGAAAAGCTTTCTAAGAGCAGCCAGAACCTTCCCACACCATTTCCCTTCTCTATTCTTCATGAGTGATTTGCTTTGTCTTTTGCTGTTGGTGTTCATTTGGTTGCTTTCTTTTTAAAGAGCAACTTTGAACCCTCCACCAGCTGAGCAGGCCCCTGGGTCCGGGCAGGCCTGTCCCACTCCAGAGCCAGGACCTGCAGCTGCCCCACAACCCATTTCCTGGCTCAGGTCTCAGTGCCAGCCTTTCCTCCTGGGTCACCTGTGCTACACGTTTAATTTACACTACATAGGAGCTGTAACAACCAGCCCTATAGCATCAGCCACATCAAAGGCAGTACTCACCTACCACACTGATCCTGGAACTGGAGGTGATGCCAAGGAACTGCCTTGAATGCAGTCTTTGTAACCCCAAGCTACTCCAAGCTGCTGGATCAACCCCTCCGAGGCTCCGTGGGCCCTTGGGATTTGCTAGGAGCAATACACCCAGCAGCTAGGCTGGGTGAAGCTCTCATCCCACCCCTCCATGTGCCCAGGAGGCCTGGAGAAAAGGCAAGGGGTGCTCCTCAGCCTGCCTAAGCAGCAGAAATTTTGGGCAGAGAGATACTCTTCATGTCCCAGCAGGCTGGAGGAGGGAGTGAGGTGGCCCATGCAGTGCCCTGGGGGGACAGACCCCGCTCAGGGGTGAGGGAGGGGGTCCCTCTTGGGGAGCTGCAGCCCTGGTGCCGTGGGGATCGAGCGTGTCCCGGCGGGATTGTGCAAACTCCCAGCTCTGGGAGCTGAACTCCCTCCGTATCTCGGCGCTGCACTTTGCACCCCGGCTGCCGTGACCTCCCGCCGGCTCCCCGGGCAGCGTTTAAAGTCCAGGCAGAGCGGTGCCGCTGCCTCCGAGCCACAGGAGCTCATCCCCGCCGCTGCCGCCCCTCTGCCTGCCCGGGGCTCGGGGGTCGCAGCGCAGCATGCGGCTGCTGCTGGGGGCAGCGCTCCTGTGCCTGACCCTGCGCCCGGGGCACTGCTCCGAGGAAGCAGCACCCGACAGCACCGGCCACCAGGACAGCCAGGCAGCGTCATCCTATTCCGACTGGGGCATCGACACCATCCGGGATGGCTTTGAAACGGTGAACAGCTACTTCGACTCCTTCTTGGAACTGCTTGGGGGAAAAAACGGAGTCTGCCAGTATCGCTGCCGATACGGTAAGTGAACCTCACTGCTGCTGGCTCCTCTCTCCTCGTCCTTTCCCCTCTTTCCCTCTCCCTCCCTGCGGCCACGACCAGCTCCTCCTACCCAGGAGCTGCCCCGGCAGTGCTCAGGGTCACAACTTGTGTGCCAGTGCCAGCACGGGGACACTGAACCCCCTTCCCCAAGAGCAGCCTGCTCTCCGAGGCACCGCGCTGAGCGCACAGGACAGCAGGGGAGGGTGCAGCTTTCCCTGCAAGGGCACACAGGGCCCCGGGCTGTCCCTCTGCCCGGAGCCTGGGACAGGACAGGGAGGGGACGCTGAGCCAGCTGCCCTAATCTCAGCAACCTTCGGAGCGTCCTTATCCAGCAGCTGTGAGCTGGCCATGCCGCGGGCTGGAGGAGGAGAGATAATGGGGGCAAACCACACGTCACCATCACCGGGAGGAACCTCCAGTACTCAAGGCAGAAGGAGGCAGCTCCTGCTTGCTTTGGACTTCACTTTTTGGTGGTTTTCCTGGGGGCAGGATGAAGGCCCCCAGGACCTCCCCCTCTCAGGGAGGGCAGGGCAGGGCAGGGGATGGGGTGCACAGAGCTGCAGTCCGTGGGGTGACAGGGCCACAGGCAGCACTGGCCATCACCAGGGTACCTGTGGGAATGACCTGCTTAGGAACCAGCCAGGAGTCTTCCCACAGACTGTATCCTCTCCTCAGCCTCCTACAGCTGTCCCACAGCAACATCTTGAGCTGGAAGCTCAGCCTGCCCAGCCACGGCTGCCTGTCAGCCCCTTGCCCCACAGCTTCACCCCACACCCTTAGTGACCACCTGGGAAAGATGCTTGTGAGCACAGAGGGATTTCAACCCCTCTCCTCCCCAGAGCATTGTTTTTCACAGACAGACTTAACCCTTTGGGGAGACCCCAGTGACTCTGTCTCAGACTGTATGGATCCCATGGACCTCCTGCTCTTCCCAGGCCAGCAGCCAGGGCACTGGGACAAAGAGATGCTGCAGGGCTGGGTCCTCAGCTCCCTGCCAGGGGCAGAGGGGCCATAAGGAGGTTAAAATCAGTCTGAAAGTTGCTGAGTTTTTTGTTTTGTTTCATAAATAATGTCACAGAATCATAGAACAGGCTGAGCTGGAAGTGACCCATCAGGATCATTGAGTCCGACTCCTGGCCCTGTGCAGGACACCCCAAGAGTCACACCCTGTGCCTGAAAATGTTGTCCAAACACTCCTGGAGCTCCTGGAGCCATGGGACCACTTCTCTGACAAGCCTCGAAGTGCTTCCAGTGCTCAACCACCCTCTGGGTGAAAAACCTTTTCCTGACATCCATCTAATGTGTATATATGTGTCCTCCCCCTCCTGCCAGCTCTGCTCCCCACACTGAGAAAAACAGGGAGCAGCAAGCCAGGAAGCTCAGCCCCATGGGATGGAGGGAGCCAGGTACCCCAGCCCATGACCACAGCCCCACAGTGGCCCTGGTCCCTCAGCCTGAGGGTCCCTCAGTCCTCCCTGCAGCAGCTCAGGAGGGCCATGTGTGTCCCCAGTGCCTGGAGGAGGTGGTCCCCAGACCCCCAGCACTGCCCCAGCACACAGGATGAGCCCATCAGGCAGCCTGTCCACACACTCACAGTGTGGCAGCCCCAGGCCATGCGTGTGACAACCTCCTAAAGGTCCACTGCATGCTCCAAATTCAGAGCAGAAAGGGACTTGCCCTCCTTAAGGTAGAGACTGAAACCCCTGGCAGTGGGAAAAACGTGGCTGGGACTGCAGTGTGCCTGAGGTAATGCTGATATTCAGAGCTGGTTTCAGGGAGCCTCAGGACTCACCACATCATGCAGGAGTTACTGCTTTTGGACACATCCAGAGGGCTCTCCCTGCCTGTCCTTGTGAAAAGCATCTCCAGAGAGCAGCACAAATCTCTGCTCACATCCCAGGAGCACCCTGCATCTTATAGAACAGTGTTTTACCTAGAAAGGAAAACAAGCACATCATTAGCCCAGTTCTCATCCTCTGCTGAACAGCTCATTAATCACTGCCTGAAGGAGGAAACTACTGAAATGCTGCCCACGTGGCTCCAAGGGGCTTGCTGGACCCTTCCAGGACCATTTGTCCTTGCTAATCTCTGGCACAGACATTGCAAACTGCGAGTGGAGAGGATGTCAGGGTGGTCCCAAACCAGTGAGATCCAATCCTTGCTCAGAAGGATGAACACAAACCATCTTTGTGCTGAATCAGGGCCTGATTGCTTTTTTCCCCCAGGCATGAAACAAAAATTATTCCTTCTGCTTACTTTCATTTCAGCCAAGAGATACCAATAATAGCTTATTTTGCCACAGTAAAGCTCAGGACTCACCTGTGATTGCCACATCCATCTTCAGCTGAGCACTTGGCTGTTCCAGCTGTAAGACTCTCCTGATTTTTCAGCAGCTACTGAGGTCTGAAAACAACCAAGTTGATGGATGACTCCCTTAAATCAGGACGTTAGGGTTACACTAGCATTTACTGGCAAATATCCTCCTGCTTACAAAGTCTCACTGGACATCTCAGGGGAAACAAACAGCCTGAGCTGGGAGTGAAGCCCTTGTAGCTTCCTCCTGGCCAGGCAAGACTTCACTGCTTTGCTCAGCATTTGGTCCTGAAGGGCTTCAGATGAGGGGGCACCTCCAGGCTGTGGGAAAAGAGCCTTCAAAGCCAGGCTCTCTCCAGCAGGGCACACAAGGCTGGGTGTGTGCAGGCACCTCTGCTCAAAGCCTGCCTGCCTGGGGCACACAAACAACAATGGACCACCCAAAAGTGCAAGGAGCCCTGAGACCATCCATTCACCCAAAAATACACTCAGCTCCCCCTGCCAATGTCCCAGCACTGCAGTGCCTGAGACCTCCTGCATTGCCAGCAGCTGTTCCAGCCAGCTGGCTGCTTTCCAGCCTCTTGGAGCAGCTACAACAGCCTGAGGGTATTAAAATGCATCAGGAAAACTCAACTTCAGTTCTAGGGCTGTGGCAACAAGGCAGTGGCCTGAAATCTATCTTCTTGCCTGTAAGGATGGGCAAGCAATAAATGATAAAAGGAGCACTGAGTCAATGCTTGTAGAGAGGCAGGAATGCTTGATATTCCTGTTCTGCTTTTGCTTTCCTGCTACCTACAAAACAAGATGTGGGAGAGAGGTTAATTGTGGTGTCTTGCACTTGACCTAGCTGAGAAAGAGTACAAAGGAGCACTTTATAAGTTTTAAAGCTCTGCTTCTCAGAGGGGAGGGGACAGGTTTCCTACAAGGGCTTATCCTGAAGGCAGTTTGATGTTTTGTGGATCAGCACAATCCTTATGTGAAGGTTTTTTTTTCCTCAGGACAGCTTTCAAGAACATTATAATAGGTGTGATTTCAGTTTAATTGAAGATCTGGAAGCACAGCTATCTTTGGCTGGGAACTGGATAATAGAGGGAGAACTGCATAACTGGATGATCTTAAAGGTCCCATCCAACCCAAGCCATTCTATGATCTCCACATCCCCAAAAAGTCTCACTCCTACTCAGACTTGCCATGTTATCCCATTAACTGTCAGTGTGCTGCAGGAACAAAATGTTTACAATCAATATTACAAGCAAGTCACTCAAATTTGACTCCATCCTGCAAAACCCACAGTGGATTTTGAACTTTCCTCTGCCTCCTGCATCAGTTCAGGAACATTTGAATTCTGAGTCCCAGCTCCCACCCACTTCCAAAAAACCATCAAGGCTCTTTTGGAAGGGGAAAATTGCCTGTTGGCATCTCACAGCTGGACAGGATTTCAGTTTGTTATTTATTTGTAGCAAATCTGTTATTTAAGCAAAATAGCTCTGGCAAAGTTTAATTGAGAGGTGCTGGTAACTCTCCTACATAAGTCCCTTTGAGGCTTTTGGCTGCAAGGCCTTCCCAAGGGCACAGCAGATTTATGGTTGAATTAACCACTGGCATTTTAGGTACCTGAACAGAAAAATGGGGAAAGCATCTTAAATAATTCTTGGTGCTGACAAGAAGCAAGAAGTGGAAATGGAGTTTAAAAGAACCCAACCCTGCCCTGAAGGGCTGAATTAGATCCATTTTATGTCTATATAAATTCTCTAGCTGTGCTCAGGGAAGCAGAAACTTAACCCTTGATGTGATGGGCTTCAGAAGGCTCAGCTCACACGTGGTTTTTTTGGACCATTCCCACAGTTTATGTTTTCCCAGAGCAGGGACAGGACCCAGGGAATAGCTGGAGCTGTGTCAGGGCAGGGTTTGGTTGGATATGAGGAAAAGGCTCTTCCTCCAGAGGGTGGCTGGGCACTGAACAGGCTCCCCTACAAAAATCAGATTAAAATGCTGCTGGAAGGTACTGCTAGAGCTGGCTGTGAGCTGGACTCTTCCTACATTGGGTAAATAATTACTCACACAGGGAGTTCTTGCTCCTTTATGCATATTAAGAAGGAGACTGAGGAAATTGCAGAGATTAAAGGAATAGAAATGATTTGCAAAACGTGGCAGTGCATCACCATGGGCAGAAAATGGACCAAGAAGACCTGCTCAGAGCAAGATCAGACATGCAAGGTCTGGCACAGTTTGAGGGAGATCCACAGCACACCAACAGTCCAAGAATGAACTGAGGATAGAAAGAAACCCCCTTGCTAAGCTAGCACTGTAAGCAGTAGTGTTTGGGGATGCAGACCAAAGGGGAGCTGCCTGTCACTCCTTGCCTTTTGGACCTAGTCTTGGGAAGATCAGCTCTCCTAACCTTTGTCCTGTCTTTTCTTTCCCAGGGAAGGCTCCCATGCCACGGCCTCACTACAAACCCCAAGAACCCAACGGCTGTGGCTCCCATTTCCTGGGGCTCAAGGTACCCGAAAGTGTATGTACTGTCCCACCCACTGTCCCACCACCAACCCCCAAGGATGCAGCTCTCCACCACATCACCAGCTCATCCTGCTGGGCAAGGAAAAGGGCTGGGCTGTGCTGGGCAGCTCAGTGACAATAACCTATGTGCACACAGCAACACCTGAGTGCATCCTCCACACCTGCCCCTTCACCTCTTCCCACACTTTTTGCCTCTGCCAAGCACTGAATGAAACCCACAGGGTTTAATATTGCACCTGCTCGTTATCTTAAAGGCAATTAATGAAATCATATTGGAATCACCAGGAAAAGCCTTCCCAGGAGGCTCTCAGCAGGGATTCCTATTTAGCTCATGCATTATTGCTGCCCACGGAGTCTGCAGCAATTAGGCAGATTCCTGCCCTGACAAGCCCTCTCTTTGCAGCCCATTTTTCATGTTAGGTTTAATTCCTGAAACTCTATTTCACTGCAAAGCTTGTGGGCATTTCTGTGGTGCCTCCTCTGTACCCAGGCAATTGTGAGTGCAACGAAGGAACAATTAATCTCCTAAATTTTACATGAGCAAGAGCAAAAAGAATAATTCATAACAAGCTAACAAGTCCAGTCTCTCCAGGAGACAGGCCTTCTGCTCCATCACCTCCAGGGCCATTAGCTAAGCTTAGAGAGAGCAGAACTCCCCTGACCATGCTGTGTTTGTCCTTGGCCTCAATTGCATCTCTGAGAAATAAGGCATTAAAATACTTATGGCATGTTTATTAGGCCAAAAAGCAGGTTGTGGGGAAAAGAGGAAAAGAGAAAAGGGGCCTTTGCCACTGTTGGCAAGGACATGGAGCTCTCTGACAAATGAAAACTAGAAAATGGTCACGGAGGAGCTGTTTCCCACCTCTCTGCCAGACGCTGATTCCCTGGGACACAGAGAGGAGAAGAGAATGGGATGTAGCCTGCACTGAGCCTGCACCACTGACACCACTGGGCTGCTCCCTCATCCTCCTTCAGATGGTGAGGGAGCAGCACACGTTCCTCCTGCTGCCCCGGCTAGCAGGAACAGCTGCTGGAAAAGGAGCCAGCTGGGCTCTGCAGCACCTCACCCCGTCACAGCTGTGTGAGCCTGAGGCCAGGACCCAGCCAAGGGACACCTCTTTTCTCTTTCCCCAGCTAGACTTGGGCATCCCTGCCATGACCAAGTGCTGTAACCAGCTGGACATTTGTTATGACACCTGTGGGGCCAACAAGTACCGCTGCGACGCCAAGTTCCGCTGGTGCCTCCACTCCATCTGCTCCGACCTCAAGCGCAGCCTGGGCTTCGTCTCCAAGGTGCAAGGTAGGATCCTGCCTCACATCCCCTGTGCAGGGAGCCCCTTCCTTGCCAAAAAGAAGCAAAACTCTGCAGTAGGGAGCAGCACCTCTGTCTTGCACTTGTCACAGGTGGGTGAGAACACAGAGTTCTGCCCCCTTAGCCACACACTTCTGTCCCAAGGCTGGAGACCTATGGTAATTTGCATTTAGAAAACATTACAATGTGTGAAAAAAACCACAAACAACCCTGGAAGTAATTCCTTCAAATCTTGGATGCACTCCCAGACAGTTCAAACACCTTCATGGGATACCAAAAAGCCTTCCAGGGCCAGTGAGGCACACACTGAAACCTGCATGTGGCCAGGGGCCAGCAAAACTGAGAGAGCCAAGGACAGGGCTCTCAGGGATCTGGTCACAGATAAGAGATGATGATGGCACCAGGGACACACCAAGCTGGGTGGTGGCTGAGCCACTGCAGGCAGCTCTGGATGACTCAGAAGTGTTAACAAGCTCTAGTGATGTGCCAGCAGCTCAAGTGCCACCCTGGTTTTGCCTAATTTAAAAAGCCTCAGCCTGCAAGTCTGAGAAGAGCTTTTCTGGTAACCTCTGCTGACCCCCTGCTCTAAGGTACCTTTAAATATGCATTTGTTTTCCAAAGGTGCAGCCTATTTAGGACACATGGGAAGTCTGCATGACACCAGCACTAGTGCAGATGGCTTCCTACCTGGTCACAGATAAATGCATGGAAAGAGTGCCCAGGCCAGCAAGAGAAATCAAAGATGTGGACTGAGACTTAACTGCTACAGGCTGAGCACAGCCAACTTTTCATGGTCACCCTTACCAACAGCTCCTCACGCAGCCAACTTCTTCCCATCTCTTCAGATTTTCCACTTTTCCATATGGTTCCTTCTTGCTCCCTGCTTGCAGCAGCAAAGCAAGCCTAGATCCTAGGGAGTTAAGGTGGAGCAGAGCCCACACTCCTGGGCTGAGCCAAGCCACACCTGCCAGGCAGGAGTAGATTCTTCCAGCATCTCTGTCCTGGCTGCTGTAGGAGGCACAGGTAACACCAGTGAACCTCTGAGCCATCCTCCCCTCACCTTGGGCTCTACAGATCCTGTCACCAGGGCTGCTCTGAGCAGTCACAGTCCTCCTCCACAGCCATCCTAGCTCTTATCTGGCATCCAAAACCTTGGTTTTCTCACTCACTCACCACAGCCTGTCCAGTGCCTGCCAGCTGAGCAGCCTCCTGAGGGAACAGGAGCTCTGAGGTGTTTGGAGAGGCTGAGATAGGAGAAAACAGTCCCAAAGGCAAGGCTTTCCCAACTTCATCATGCATACAGCTATCAGTGTTGGTGCCAGTAAATAAACCCTAAAGACCTAATATTAACCTATTTATTTATTGACAAGCACTTTCAGGGCTGTTTTTTGGGATGTGGAGGGGCTAGTAGTCAGGCAGTCAGCTGCTCCAGCTGCTGTAAGATTTTTCATGCTGGCTGGCAGCTGGCATCATAACTCCCAAAAAAGTCCAGAAAGGTTGGTTAATAGTGGCCATAGGCAAAACTGAGAGGAGAAGGAGTAATGTGGGGGCCTCCTGGGAAATCTGTTTGGTAAACAGTGCTGTTTGCAGAGCCCCAGATGATCCATCAACCAGTAGGGCCTCAAAGAGGCAAGAAAGGAGGGGTTTGGGGGGGAGAGAAATTAGTGCCACCCTGGGGAGAAGAGAGGAGGGAACATCAGGATTATAAAAATGCAGTTCTCAGAGAGAAAAAACGACAGCCCACACTTCCAATGGCAAACCCCACGGAGCTCAGTGCAGGGCTCGGGCTGGGGTGCTCGGGGTTGCCTGTCCTTACCTGGCCACCCTGTCCTTCTCCACAGCCTGTGAATCCATGGCAGACACGGTGTTCAACGCCGTCTGGACCCTGGGCTGCCGGCCCTTCATGAACAGCCAGAGGAGCGCCTGCATTTGCAGCGAGGAAGAGCGCGACGAACTGTGAGCAGGAGCGGCCACCCGGTGTCCGTGAGCCGCTGGCAGCACCCCTCTGCAGCACAGTGACTCCTGGCAGCCCTCGGGATGGGCACCCGGGGCAAGGCACTCATCCACAACAGCCTCGGGGCACGGCAGAGCCAGCCCATGGACAGAGGGCAGCCGTGCCTGCTGCCCGCCGCAGATGCGGCTCCGCAGCCCCACTGCCCCTTCCCAAGCCCACAGGATCCCATGCCAGGTCTCTCCAAGGCAAGCAGGATGCAGTGCTGCTTATAGACACAGGACTTACCTTAAATACATACTATTCCCTCCCCCCACCCTGTAACTCTCTAATTTGCAGTGGTTTCTGCAAGCCCTGTGAAATTCCCAGTCCATGGGTATGTATGTACATTTTTGTACCACTGGTGACAGACTGAAGAGGGGTAATTTGCTTTCAGTACATTGCTCACACCCATCCCTGACACTTTCCATCCTGTCATTACACACCCTGACAACCCTGCATATTTAAATACTTGGTGGATCCTAAACTGATTTAAGACATCTGGAGATTTCTTAAGCATGAGTTAAGGAGAAGGGCTTGAGGTGTTTGTGGGACACAATTGATATTCAGGACCAAAGCCCACCATTTATCAGATGTGAAATCACAGCCCTCTCCCCTAGTCTCAGGAGAGGAAGCCACTTTTCTTTGCCAGTGTCATCCACATCTATTTAATTACTTTTCTCCTATAGCATTTAACAAAGCTTTGCCCTTAGGATCCCTTTTTACACAAAATGGCTGGGTATCCACCTCCATCTCTTGCACGAGTGAAACAGGAGGCTCACAGTGGCCTTGGATGAGATATTCCAAATTCTGGAGCCTTATCTGTCAGGTGACAGGACTTATGTGCTACCTCTGTGGGGCTGCTATCAGCAGCCTCAGACATCATTCCTTCTAAAACGTGGTTAATACTCCCATCTGTTATGGGGAGCTTTTGTTGCATGCAAAACCAGAATTTAAAGTGGTGCATGGCATTTTGCCTCCACAGAACATTGGCAGACAGCTTCCAACTGGGTTTCTTGTTGGAAAGATGTTGCTCCTGGGTGTGTGCATGCCGTGCCACGTAAATATTTCAGCAGCTCCTGCAAACATATTTATGGTTATGTTCTTCCATCTGCCACAGAGAAGTTAAGGCTGCAAAAGGGTGATTTAACAAGAGTGGAAAGAGTCTGTCTTGGTTGCTTTTCTTCCAGTTTAAATGGGTTTAAAATGTATGCATGGAGCTATAAATTATTTAAGCCCTGTATTCCTATTCCTGCCAGTCATCCTTGCCTTACAGTGGACAGCAATGAGACATTCAGCTGGCCCCAAGTGGGATGGAACAACAAGAGCCCCCTGGTATCCAGACCAGGAAAATGGAAGTGACTGTGTGAGGTGTACTGGGATGTCTTCCATCACAGAGGACTTCAAGACTGCTCAGATGTAATGACAGCCTTTCCTAGCTGGGCTAATACCACTGGAGAGGGAATTCTGCATTGCCGAGGTTCACCGCTCTGTCAGAGCATGAGGCTGGACAGACAACCTTGGTTATCCAGCTAAGAAACACCACTTTTGGCTAGGGGTGGGAAGGAAACATTCCTCATTCCAGATACTGCCCAAACTTTGTATTTTGTTGGTGAAATAGTGCCTGTGGCCAGTTTAAATGTAAACCTACTCCTATGATTAAATGACAAAAAAGAAGTTTAAATAGCTATATTGTCTACGTTCAATAGCCACCTGCATGGCAAATATCTTAAATTATCTTATCATTCAAGTGATATCAGATTAAAGCCAAGCAACTGCTGTCAGGTGATGACAAACACAGGAGAAATCAAAGGGTTCTGAACAAAATCTCTGTACCCAGACACTGATGGCACTGGAGACGTCGCTCACATAAATCATCATTTCTCCCTGCTTTCAGACCACCATTCATCCCAAAACCCCAGAGACTGCTGCAAGCAGGCCAGCTACTGAATAAATTCATTTTTCACTGTGGTAATGTGAAAAACCCCACAAGCAGCTCTACAAGGAAATATTTGAACCCTCAAGTGGTGGCAGTGACTCCGGTAAAGCAGCAGATAATCCTGTGTAGGAGCAAACCAGCGCATGAACCCCAGTAAAACTGCAACCAAACTAAAAATTGCTTCTCCTCTGTGCCACTCCTGCTATCCAGTGATACACAGCCGTGGAAGCAGCTGATCACAGGACTCTCCAGGTTGCTGTATGAACCTTGGGTCATCTTCAATTCCACCCTGCTCTGGACACAACTGCTTTGCTCATCCCGTGGCTTCCTCTTGACTTTGTGAATTGGCAGGATGGTTTTCAGCTGCAGAGTGGAAAAGCTGCTTCACATGAATTCATCAGGAAGAACTGAATAATGTGCACAATAACTGAAATAAGCCAGGAAAAGAACTTCTCCCTCCATCACTCCCCCCACATCCCTTCCATATAAACAAACAAGACCAGTTGATTCTCCAGAAGGCACCAGATAATTAATTTCATTTCCCAGCTCTTGTTTTATCAAAACAAATATATTTAGCGGAGGCTGCCTGAACAAAGAAGTGACAGTGGGAAACTGCCCCTGTGGTCCTAATGCAGATGTGAATCAGCAGAACAGCAATCCTAGGAGAAGCCTTTTTCCTTTCTTTTTCTTTCACATATGGTTGGATAACACATGAAAAATCTTTCCATTTATACCTACTTATCGTCACAGAAATATTTTTGTTTACTTTAACACACACACACACACATTTCCAAGATTGAAAAAGCAGCCATGAAGCTATTTAGAAAAATTATTAAACTCTCAGCCATTAAAAGTTCATTCCTGACTGGAATCTCACTTGCCAGAACAAATAAATCTGTGAAATAGGTTGAAATGTTTGAGGTGATTTGTGACTCCCCTTCTAAATGGTCCCTCCAAATGGATTCCCCTTCCATTTGAGAGCAGCAGCAAATTTTGGCTTTTGCAGTAATTTGGCTGCTCCAAGCAAAGCAGAACACAGGTGATGAAGGTTGGGGGGCTTCCAGGAGACCTCCAACCACGCAGGACAGAGCTTCACACTGAGGAGCTTCTTGTAGAAAACCTTGGGAATGCACTGCAAAGCCACTGCCACCGGTGGAGACAGATCCTTCCCCTCATCCTCCAGCCCTGCCTGTCCCACGTTGTCCTTCACTGCTGGCTGTGCTTCCTCCCTTCCACCCCACACCCCTAATCCTTCACCACACAGCTCAACGAAGCCCAGAGGAGCCTGAGCTGATCACATCCATTGTATTTCCTTCAGAAGGAGCTTGACAGCCCAAAAAGATTCCTGACAACCACGATCACCAGTAATTGCGTCCCCTGCCACGGCCACTCAGACAATGCTGCTGTGTCTCCTGTCACCAGGCTCACTGGGGACAGCCCTGTCCTGAGAACTGCCCACATTACCAATGATTGCTATAAATAATTAATGTGCATTCCTCTAATCCTCTGTTGGAACCATGGCCTCACTAACCAGGGCAATGCATCACAACTTGCAGACAAACACTTGGCAGCAGCACGCACGGGAGGGGGGTGTTTATAGATGTTTAATGGTGTTTCTCTTACAATCAAGGTGCGATAATAGCGCTTAGGAAAGGCATTTTTGGTGGTGGGAGAAGAGGGACAAGAATAACGATACACTAAATACAGGAGGAAACACTATTAAACTTCATGCAATTATCAAAAGCCACTAAAAAATCAAATCTCATTAAATATCTTTTGCTATTTAAAATCACATTTAAATGTGCCTGTGATAGATCTGAGCTTTAGCTGCCTGTAATGACAATGTTTTTGCTCCAAGGAACTTACACATGATGAGATATGTTTTTATTAACAGTCACCTGAAATGTTCAGCATCACTCACAGAGCTGCACAGCAAACACACTCAGCTATGATACTATTTGTACTGTCTGATGCAAGAAGGGCTTGGATAACATTTGTTTAGTCAAGGACAAACAGTCCCGGGGCCTGTAGGTGGATGTAGGGAAAGACAAAGTTGGGTAACACTTCCGGCCTGCAAAGAAACAGGGTCCCTTCAGCTAAAGGATTGTTGGGGAGAAATGTAGATAAAACCAAACTGTTCTGCAGTCCGGGTCACACTCCAAAGGCTGTCTCATGGGCCCAAAACACTTGACAAATAATCACCACAGAGTTAAGGAAATGAGTCCTGAGGTTCAAATGGGGCTTTAACAAATACCTCTGGTTTCTCAAACAACCACAACAGAAGGCAGTGATAAAGCAGGCCAGGGATGCTGCTCCAGAGGGCAGGTGTCAGTCATCAAAGTCGATCCTGATGGGGCCTCCTGTCAGGACATGTTTTGCCACGTGAACAGATTCCTTGTCCTGCTGCTCCTCCCGTTGCTCGGCCGACCTGCGCACGCGTCTCCGGCAGCCCTGGGCGCAGCGCGAGGTCTCGTCCAGCGCCCCGCACACGAGGATGCGGCAGTGCAGGAACACCTCCTGAGGTGGGGACACAGCAGGAGGGTCAGTGCACAGCTCTGGGGACCACTGGCACTGCTGCCAGAGCCAGTGCCACAGCATTCCTGTGGCACACAGCACTCCTGTGGCACACGGTCCGTGTCCAGCATCGCCGCCCACAGCCAGAACAGCCGCTCCATCTGTTACCTTGTGCGCCCTCTCCAGAGAGCCTGGCTGAGGTCTCAGAGGCAAGAGTGGGGAGCAGGGAATAGGAAGGCGTGAAATGATCCTCCAGATGAAGGGATGAAAATGGCAGGAATCAGCTTGGAAGAGCTCACATGGACTGGCAGGAGCTGTGTGTCAAGAATGCGTGAAGCCTCGCAAGGATTGATGGAGATGTGCAAGAGAATTTCAAGTGAGCTGGGGAAACAAAGCCAGGAAACCGAGGGGAAGAAGGAGGAAAATGCAGGGTGATGAGAGGCTAAGTTGAAGGAAGAGAGAGAATGCAAAGAGCAAGGAGACAGCTGCCTTTTCTCCTTGCACAGCACAGGCAGTGACAGGATTGCTGCTCCCTGCCCTGTAAATGACCAGGATCCCTGCAGCAGCCACAAAGACTTGGAGAGGTTTGAAGCAGAATCCATTGTGCAGGATGGGAGGATGCAGGCTGGAGGCAGCAGGGGTAATCAGAAAGCCAAGGAAATTTTCTGAATTTTAAAAGACCTCGTCTGTTTTAACCCTACTGGGGCTCTCCAGTAGCTGGAGCAGCAGCTTTATACCTTTTGGAGCAGGCAGTGTTGGCTGAGCATAACAATGACTGGAAGATCCAATTTCCTCCAACACAGAAAGGAAAGCTATTTGCATTAGGAAAATGGCATTATCCTTCCACTATCTTCCCACTACAGAGCTGCTGCCTCAGAGAGACAGCCTGGTTTCACATTGAATTAAGCAGTATGGTGGCCTTCTGTCTGGAGTGCTGGCATCCGAACTCATAAGAGCTAGAGAAGACACAAGGCTGAAGAGATCCCAAAGTAAAAACTGTGTTGTTTTAAAGAAAGGTCACTGTGAAATGTGCCTGGTGACTGAGAACACTTCTCTCACCCAGCAAACAAGGGTCCACCAAGACCACCCTGGAAGCAACAACAATTTTAGCCTGCTGTGGCATTGATGTTCCAAAACTGTCCTTCATATTTTAATTTTAGTGGTTTTTATCAATCTCTCCTGAAGTACCTTTGTCAGGCTCCTGTAAGGTGTAACTGCTGGAACAGGCACAGCAGCACCTGCCTTGGCCAACCATTTCATACCCTTTTCCAGCTTGGTGCTGAGGCTCCTCAGTCATATCAGAGCTGATGAAATATCTAAGAGTTGAGTTTTGAGCTTACCTTGTTGTCTTTGCCCACAAACTTGAACACAGGAACCTGGAAGTGCTTGGCAAGATGGTCCTTTGACGTGTACTGCTTCACGGAATCATCAGAAACACAGCTGAGGAGAGCAGAGGGATAGGCTTTAATGGGTTTTCCAGAAATGGAAAAAAGAAAGAGAAAAGAATTCCAGCCTACTTAACCAGAGAAAGAAAAGGAGGGATTGGTTCTCTCAGGCTCAGCTACCATTTCTGCTACTTCCTCTTTGGCCACAGGAGAAAAGTCGGGAGTGATGGGGAAAAACAGCAGCATTGCTAATGGCATCTCCAGACAGGGAACAGCTCAGCAGCACAGGGCTGGCAGGACGTGGCCCAGTCCCCTCAGAGAGGGACTGCCAGCGAGCTGCAGGCAAGTCTGTCCTCATTTCACCTCCCTGTGCAACAGCCTGCAGTGTTATACACTACAGAATGTGCTATGCACTCACTGTATACACATAGATATGCACATAAATTATGCTTAAAATGAAGCAGCCTGCACCCACATTACTAAAATATGACAGATGATGAAAACAACAAAATCCATGTTTACTCTGCTTTATATAATTTCCATTTTTCTTCCTGCTGGATTTGGTTAAACAGCTCAAATTCACTACACCAAAAATTTATAATTTCAGTTTTTCCATCACTAGCAATGCATGATTATACACAGACCTGCAAGAAAATAAGCTGCTTTTATAACAAGCTACATTCCAGGTGCAGTGCATTTATAAACTATTACAGCCTATTTAGAGTTTGACAGACAAAAAGTTATGGTGGCTCAATAATTACTGCTGATTATTGCAAAGCCTTGGGCATCTTGGGAGGCCCTGATGCTGCTGTGAGATTGCATTGCAATGTAGCTTGTCCTTTTTAATGCCAAAAATGTGGACTTTGAAAGGTTAAAAAAAACCAAACCAACAAAGCAGTGGTGGAAGAGACAAGAGGCAGTGGTGTAGCTCAAAACCTTGCTCTTGCAGCAAGCTTCAGCTCCCATCTTTACACAAGAAATGTGCTTGGCATTGTCAGCAATGCTGGTGTCTGACAGGTTCAGCTGTAAAAGAGCAGCTCTGCCTTCATTGGAACGTTTGGGAATCTCTAAGTTGTCAAAATTCCTTTTTAAACAAGGCGTCTGATCATAAGGAATGACAGTTAAAGACTTTTCATAGGTGAGTGGTCAAGCTCTAGGGCCATGAAGTCAACCCACAGGCATGTTCTTATTTGTGAGCACATAAACTGTGATGATTATTGGACACTGCCTCAAACTGACTCCTAAATCCCAGGTTCTCCAAAGGTTCACCACACTGGTGGAACCTACTGGTTTGGGGTTAGGGAGAGGGAAAGTGGAAGAACACCACAAAGGAATCAGAGATACATAGACAAAACCAGCTCAGAAACCTCGTGAGTCACATGGGCAAGTCCTTTTGCATTTGTGGGACCAGACTAACATCCCACTCTCCTAGGAAACCCCCAGAGAGCCTGCTGCCCACTTTGCAGAGGTGAGAAGAGACAGGTATGGAAGGAAAAGGGGTGGGCCTGGTCAGGATATGGGAAAAAGCACCCTATCCCTGTGCATAATGTGCTTAGGTTTGGGAAGCAGAGTGGCAGTGCCGTGGGAGCTGTGCTCTGACCCTCTTATTCAGGGTTGCAAGGCTAAAAGGAAGGCTTGCACAATGAAATATCCACCTCAGCCTAGGAAACAGGGCAGCCTGAGGCATGAGAAGATGAGCTTTGCAATGGAACTACCTTAACCACCCCGTGCTCTGCTGAAGCACAGCTCCTGACCTCAGCAGTGACATGACCTGGCTCCAGATGCCCCAGAGAGCTGCAGTGTTTATCAGCTGTGCCATCGGTCACTGCCTTTGCTCCACTTTGTTCTCAGAAGGCAGGGAATTAACAGAGAAGAGAGCGGTAGAGGGAATTTCCCCATTCCTCAGTCCAAGCTATATCCCCTCCAATATAAAACAGTGTTTCCCTTTGGATTATGCAGTTAACTCTTGCAGGTCTGATCCTACATAAACTGATAGAAAAATCCCATCTTTATTGCCATGGGCTTTTGGGGCTGGATTTCTAGAAGGAAACTGAGTTATTACAGAAGTGTTTGGAGCAGGGACAACTTAGCAGTGCATTCAGCTAATTTAATTTTGAATCACTGGGGCCTGCAGTGATGGCTGCAGAGTGGAGCACTTTTCCCTTCAGTGAAGTTTTAATGCCCTCTGCAGGTACCAAGGGACTGCTGGTGCCATAAATCCTCCAACCAGTGCTGGGGTGAATTCAAGAGATGACATTTCCTGCCTTCTCCTTTCTCTATCCAGCTCAGGTTTTGGCTGCTGTTTTGAATCCCATCGTTTTCACTCATGGGAAGAAACAAATGAATGTTTGAGGCTTTGACTCTGTGAAGGGTCCATGGGAACAGCCAAGCCAGGGAGTTGATAAAATCAATTTTTCCATTACAGATCTGCTCATAAAGCCCAGAAATGTTGGGCAAAGAATGACTGCAGCCTAGGATGGAGGGAGAGTAGGCTAATGCTGAATCCTCTATCAGAAGGAAATAGAAGCAGTATTTTTGGGTACTTTACATTGCAGGACCCTTTTGCTACAAAAGAATCACACAGGACTTGCCAGCAGCAGCTGTAACAGTGGATGATTTAGTCTGGCAGCTGAGCACATGATTGTTGTCATCATTAAATGGTCTGGCAGGCAACACACAGGATTTACACAAGCACAGTCCCTTGACTCTCAGGCTAGAACTCTTGGGTATGTCTTAGATATTCCTTTGGCTGGATTTCCCTCCCTAGAGGACAGCAGACTGCCTCACAACTATGACATTTCCTCAGAGCTCTCTGGTTAAGCAGCTGGGATGCAAACACTTCACAGCAATGCTGTAGCATGGCACAGTCATTTCAGCACCCAAAGACGTGTCCGAAAAGAGGCTCCTGATCATCTCAGGAGCCACAGGTGAGCTGTGTGCCACAGCAAGGCTCCCTAAACCTCTGATGCAAAAACCACTACAACAGTGAACCCACAGATCTGCACAAAATTGTTTTTAGCATATCCTGGAATGATCACTAACCCCAAATATCTAAAAAATTACAGCCAAACTGAAAGACCCTAAGTTTATTGCACTGACAGGCATCAGGGAGAGCAAAGCAAGGGATTCTCCTGCAGATCCTACCAGGACTAGCAATGGGCTCTTCTGGCTCATGCTGTAACAAGGCCATTATGAGAAAATTAAGAAACTTGCTCCAGTTGCTGCGGCAGCTGCCTGGCAGCAGCACATGGCCGTGGGGGTTCTGCACATTGGCTTGGCACTCTGTGGCTGGCAGAGAGAGGATATCAGGAAAGAGAATCTTTTCTACAGGAGCCAACTCAATTATCCACAAGGATGGTGACAGGGAAATATATCCTGTAAAGGCTGCACTCAGAGGAACCTCTTTCACTGCCTCCCACTGTTTCTCCCAATTACTTTTGATGGGACAGGTGGTTTCAGCTTGATGGCTGCTGGTGATTGCTATGACCAGGACAGACAGGCTGCTGTGGAGAGGGGGATAGTGTTTCCTGCATCACACAGACAACTCAGCCACACTGCCAATTCCCTCTAAATTGCCAGCAAGAGAGGGAACAGTGAACTCACCCATCTTGAATCAGGTAGTACTTCAGGATCTCATCAATTTTGGAGGTGGGAGTGGCAAAGCAGCTCTCCACCAGCGTCTCCAGTCCACTGACATGCACCAAGGGCTCAATCCCAAAGTACAGGGAGTCCCGAAGCTTGAGGGTGGGAAGATCACCCCTGTAGGGCTCATCAAATTCTTTGTCCTTGAAGATCTCCAGAGTGAAGGGGAAGATGCCCTGGTTGCGGCTCATGATTTCCAAGGGAGAGTTCTTGAGGTTGGGCACGTAGCCCTCGGAGATGGTGTAGCGGCGCGGGAACTCGCAGGTCACCGGGATCAGCAGCTTGCTGGTGCGCACAATGATGTCCCCATTGCTCCCCGGGGTCTGCTTGGGCAAGCCAGTCACCAGGTTGGTGGCAATGATTTTATCATTGATTACCTGCAGCAAAGAAAGGGGAGATCATTGAGAAAGACCTCCCTGGGCTGACACTCAGAGTAGCCACTGAAGGCCCAGCTTGTGAATTTACACCCCACAACCAGAATGATGCTGCTCACCCTCACAGATGAGGACCTCAGTCTGCTGGCAGCTGCAATGCACCACACTTCTGCTACCCCCCTGCTAAGGTGAGCCATTGACTAATTGCCAGTTTAACCTTTCAAACATTATCAGGAGACCAGAATCTGTCTTAGCAGACTGGTACCTTCCACCCTTGTGAAGCAGGAGGCGAGCAGAAAGCAGCACTCATGCTGTCAGACACTCACTGCTGGAGGGGGGATGGAACAAGCTCTCTGACTGTGGAAAGCCAGCCCAGCTTGGCAGCTGCATGGCAACACAAGAAATGGCTCTGAGGGTGCAGCTAAATCAGCTTTGTTCCCCAAATAAGCCACAGCCAAATCCCCAAATCCCAGAGACTGGGCAGTAGGTATACGTACATCTACAACGGTACCACAGGACTTCAGGGAGAAATGGATGTTGACATGAGTGCCATTGGACACGCCTTTGCACGAAGTGTTGATGAGGGAAAGGTCCAGGCCTCCAACCAGGTCCTTTGGGATGCTCACCTCAATAGAGCTGGACTTGCACAGCACTGGAACTGCAAGAGAAGTCCCCAGAATAACAGTCTGTGCTACAAACCTACCAATGAGCTGGAGAAGGGCTATACCAGATATAACTGGGGGAATAAAAGGGGAATCATAGACAGCATTTATGATTATGATCCTACCACAGTAACCTAACTACCCCATCTTGCATTCCCACCTACACAACACAAACCAGAGCTGCCACTGCCCCAAATTCTCCAGCCACAGCAATGCCTCAGAAAACAATGAAGACAATCACTGCACTTGCAGCAGAAGCTTAGCTGTGCTTGCCAGCTTCACTTAACACTCAGCACAGATTTGGTTGCTATCTCTTGCAGTGTGATGTCCTGGGAAGAGCCTTTGCCAGATATGGGTATCAAATTCACAACGCCCCAGGCAAAGCCATTTTTTAAGACCTTTAATCAGATTTTACATCAAACCCAGAACACGTTGAAACAAGGCAGAGTAATTCCATATAGATTCTGAGCTAAAATGGAAGCACCTCAAAATGCCATAATAATATTTTTATAAGCAATAAACCCAGCTCTGACAAACAAACCTAATTAGCTCACTCATTCCACCTCCTTCCAACCTTTAAATTTTAATACAGGCCTCCGTGTGAATTTTTTAAATTAAAATTTCATTACATAAGAAGCAGGAGAAAACAGAGCTTGGACAAAATAAAAAAGGAAAGAAGAGAGAATAATCTTCAATAAAAAAGTAGTTGCTCTATATATATTCCTTGGGATTATTCAGTTCAGATGGAGACAGGACAAACATACTGGTGGCATATATTCTGGTTTCAGCCAGAAAAACAAACCTTTTGCAGGATTTACATTTGTTATATTTTAAAATCTCATGACAAAACCTTTTTGCAAATATACCAGTTTCCCGAGATTTTGGCCAAAATTAATTCCAGTCCCAGTCCATGACATTCCTACGACCTGCCTTTGCTTAATTTCAATCATTAATTATATAATTTAAGATTCTGGATATTTGATATAAGGCACACTGCTAAAACAGGCATTTTACCCCCCTTTAAAAGTTTCCCTGTCCCAGCTCAGGTATTTGCAGCAGCCTCTGAGTACCTTCAGGGAGGATTTTTGATAAGAAGTTGATAATTTCAAAGTGATACACTAAAATGTATGCAGAGTGCCCAAAGCAATACGTTCCCATAATGACACTGCTGGGTTAGAACAGAAGCTTAAAGAACTAAAAATTACCTTAACCTTCCCTCCACTGGCAGCAGAAGGCAAGTGGGAATAACTGAGCATGTCAAATGGCACAGCTCAGGAGCAGACAAAGGGACTTGGAGACCACAGCATAATGCAGACAGAGAGGAACATCCTTTGGAGAACTGATTGGCTCTGTCTGGATTTAAAGACTCTCTGTTCTAGCACTCCTTGATAAGTAAGAAAATGTACTGCTTTTATAAAGGTGACATTCAGGGCAAGAGATATGGATCCCAACTGCAATTCTCTGAAGTTCAGTACTGATTTAGTTCAGGATCTCTCTGTTTCTACATGTCTTTGACTGGCACAAAGTGGGAGAAAGAAAAGATTCCATTTTCCCTGTGCTCTGGAGCTGCAGGAGCTGTGTGCCCTCCACCACCTGGACACAGAAACAAGTGAAGGAAACCTCTTGACTCAAGCCAACTCGTGGCTATTTGGGTAAGCACCCAGTGTGTGCCAGTCAAACATTTTAGTTCTTCACCCTCTTACTTCTCAGAGCACCTCTGAGAACTGGGAAAGCCTCCTCATTTCCACTTTAAGCTCTGTTCTGCACCAATGCCTCTGAGCACCTGCCCCTGGGAGGAAGCTTCTGTGGCGAGTCCAATGCTCATTTCTCTGCTTGCTGTTGTTATTGGATTATACCATATTCCAGCCTCTGGCTCCTTCCTTGGCCTTTCAAAGTGCTGCTGCTTGGAGCAGAGGTTATCTCCCTGCACAGACTGCTCAGCAGAACAGGCTCTCTGGTGCTGGGGAGCCCTGACCCACTGCTACAAACATAAACCTTGCTTACCTGCACAAAAATTCGGGCAGGGAATGGGGGAGAAGAGCATTTCATCCCTACTCTTCAAGAAGAGGTGGGGTACTAGGATGGGCCGCAAAATTCTAGGATAGTCTGCAAAATTCTAAGTATTTTGCTGGCTGGTATCTTTATGGAAAAATTGCAGCCTGTAGACTGTGATTTCTGCTGAAGATTATTAATGTTTGTTCTGAATGTGGAGACAGTGCAGAGGAGGGTAGAGAGGCTGCAGATCCAATAGCTTCAGGCTACTGTGCCTACCCTGCACTGTTAATTGAACCAATATAAACCTGATTAGGTGTCACAAAAAATTGTGTGTTACAGTTCCATATCTGCTCAGAATTGCAGGCCACAGCATGGGGACATAAATTGATGAATGCAAAGAACAGGCAATTTCACTTTATGAGATGCTGTATCCTGAGCCCCAGCCTGGCTCCCAGCAGTGCTGCTGCTCTCATTAGCAGCCTCACCAGCAGCAGAAACTCTGGCTGGGAAATCCAGGACTTCCAACCCTGCTGGGGCTGCCTCAGGGGCCCAGGATTGAAAAACATCACTCTGTTCTGGCCTGTACCCATCAATCAGACCTTCAATCAGTGAGTGTGATCACAGCTCTTGGAAACCTCCACCTCCCCACCAGCACTGCTGGATCCCAAGTGGGCAATGCTCACCCTTGGGAGACCTGCATTTCTGAAAAGCTTAAAAAGCAGAAAGTCCATCAAGCAGAACCATTCCAACTTCCTCTCTGAGGCATACCTGCCCTTTTGGCCATCATGAAGCCTGAATTTGTCCCTCCCACTGATGTCTGGGCACTCTGTGGCACATCAGACTGCAGGAGGTTCTCTGAGCACACCAGGCAACACTAGACTGCTGGTAGCCTGGATGTATTTGCAAAATCAAAAAGAAATCTTTGCAAAAACCAGGGAGCTTGCTTATTCCATGTGCATGCCATAGGCACAAGTGACTCAGCATGAAGGACTCCCTGTGGAAAGTTCAGATGGAAGGTTCTCTAAGGATAAGGCTGCCCTGGCCCCTACACAGCAGAAGCAACAGTCAATTTCTGGATGCTATCCTGGGCACTTTTCCAAGGGGCAGCAGGAGCACCTGATATCAAAGCTAGTGCCCTGCTTCAAGGCACAGGAATGCTTACTGGATTGGCATACTTGGAAGAAAACATGCCTCTCTCTTTAACCCTGTTCTTGGAAGTGACTGGACTGCTTTAGCTGAGAGTTTGAAGTTTGAAGCATGGAAAATGTCAGCTCTAGCAGCATAAATTTGTCAGGGGTGTGCACAGAGCAGTATAATAGGAGATGTTTGGGGGAAATAGTAGAGGTAAGAAGATTTCCAAAAAGCTGTAAAAGCAGGCCTAAGAAACTGAAAGAACAGAGAACTGGCTACAGCTGCAAAGTCTGAAAGTAGAGAGCGTTACAATGGTATACAAAGCAAGGACATTAAACAATAGCTTCAGTTTCAGGCTTGGCTAAGATAGACCTTAAGACTGCAGGAAAATATGTTCAGCAAGGTAGTAGAAGGTTTTAAGCTTCAATAATAATGAATGATTGTGTATTGTTAATAGAAAGAAGACAAGCAAGCATTGTGTGAAGCAGGTGTATGTGTGCTTTTAGTAATTGGCCAGAACAATTGTCTGCAAGCTTTAGCAATGTGCTATTGGCTAGAAAGTTCTTAAAATGTTCTGTAACAAAGAAATCTTTGGCTGCTGTTGGCTGTATATGAGCTTTTGCCATCTTTCTGTTGTCTCAACCATGCAATGAGGCTGATGCTGCACTAAAAGCTCAAGGACTGTACCCCAGCAGTCCTGTCCTGTTCGTGGGAACAAACTCCAAACATAATGTTAAGCAGTATTAGTCATAAGGGAACACTGCCCTACAATTAAGGTGATGCAAGATGCACTCAAGCTGGATCCTGTGGCTGTTCTGCCTGGATAGAAGAGCAACATCTTCAGGCTCTCACCTTTGGACAGTCTGTCACTAGTAACAAAGCTCCATTAACCCAACTGGAAAGGACAGACTAAGAGAAGACAGCAAAAACAAGAAGAAAAGTTCCTTCAGACATTCTCTTGGGGGACAGAGGGAAGATTTTTTTGACCTACCCTGGCAAGTGTGGTTGTCTTCTGACAGAACAAGTCCCCTGGGACATTCACACTGGTAAGTGCCTTCCACTTCAATGCAGGTATGGCTGCAGCCTCCGTTGTTATTGTGACAGCCTTCAATTTCTGGGAAAGAAAGGAAAATCAGCACATCCTGCAGGCCCCAACAGACCCCTGACCAACCAGGTCTGAACAATACCAACAGTCTGAACAATACAGCTCAAAGGCAACAGTTTGTCTCCCAGAAAATGAGGTGGAGACCCCTTTTTTAATTGTACACTTCTACTCATGTAGAGCATCATGTTTTTTTTTCTTTCAAATAACCTTAACTGCTTGATTTTTTTAACCCTTTGGGATGAATATGCTAGATGAGTACTACTGTTCTCAGTAAAATAACAGAACATGAGATAAGCAAATCATAAATATAAAATATTTCTCCCCGAGCCTGCCATCAGAAATCACTGTGTGGTTTTCACTGAAATGTACAGAAAAGAATGGAAATCCCATACTCAGTCCTATACAATGCATGGAAAATAACAGCCCAAACACCCCATAAGAGTCAAAGCAATGGGTAAAGCACCATAATGTAAATTTTGAGATACTTTAAACCCAATTCAGCCTCCCCAGCTCATGTAATCAAGCTAAATCTCTTGCATTTGTTCTTTTTAGCAACAAGCTGTAAGGTGGCTCACACCTCACATCCCATTCTCTACCAGCTCACAAAGCTGAGGATACATCTTCAGAAATAAAACTCAGTAACAAGATTGTAAAAATCCCCAGCAGCAGTGTTAAACTCGTGAAAGGCACCATCCTTCGTACAGAAGGGAAATTAAATGATATATCAAAGGCCCTAAAAGCCAACTTGGGGAATGGCAGAAACAAATGAGTTTCCAAACAGACTATTCCAGCCCTGTCAGAAGAGTGCAGCACTTGGGAATAAAAATTGCACAGCTCATTTATGTGATGCCCCAGCAGCTCAGAGTTGGATGTGGCAGGGACAAAACTCACAGACCATTTTTGGCCCCACACAACTTGACAGGTACTTAAGGAGCACTCTGCACAGCAGCATTTCCCAGGAAAGTGTCACTGCCTGGATGAGTGATGTACCAGCAGAGCCCAGAGAGCAGATTTAGCTCTTTTGGGTAGCTGAAAAGTGAGGCACACCTGTAGTTGTTTTTCTTGTCTGAGGCCCCACAGTGTCTGTGAACACCACACAGCAGCTTTGCTGTGAGGGGGCACAGTGCTTTTCCACAGCTCACCACAGAAAACATCAGGCACACATCAGTTTCTGCTGGGTTTGCCTATTTCTGCTCAGGGATGTTTGTACATTGTTAGTGACAACACATCAAGCCCACAATTTGGTCTTTAAGCCACCAGTCTAAATTTATCAAGGGTTTTCAACCTGGCTGTGCCACCACTGTGAAGGAACTGTGGCAGCTGCACAGAGCAGAGAGCCCACAGACACCAAAGAGCAAAATGCTGCCCTAATCCCAAATTTAACTTCTGTCTGCAGATTGGCACCCCCTCTCCTCAATCTCTATCCTGGGAGGCTAAAGTGATCCTCATGCTCTAGTCTAATGTCAAGACATTACCCCATACCTAATGTGAGCTGCCAAAACCCAGTGTTGCTAAATCTGCCCCCACAAATCTCCAGAGCCAAATCCCAACAACTCCAGCAACAAGTTCTGCCTGGACGACCAATCTTCCAGGTCCACTGCTGCCTTTCCCCCATGGAGATAAACACAAGCAAATCCTAACAGAAATGGACAAGGCAGCGAGAACAAGGAGATTTCTCTCTGCTTGCTTAGAAGGATATTTTGGTATCAACCCCTCTGGCAAGCACAGAGGTGATATCAGTGACATTTAATCCCAGGTGCAAGGAGCCAAGAGAGAGCCAGTGCTGCAAGGGAATGATTGATACAGTTTCCAGCAGCCTGTGGTAGCTGAAGCCTCACCTTCACAGGTTTTCCCATCACTTCCCAGCGTGCGCCCGACCCCGCACTCGCAGCGGAAGGAATTCTTCAGGTTAACACAGAACTCGCTGCAGCCCCCGTTGTTCTGCTCACACTCATTTTCATCTGAAAAAAAACAGCTCTGGAATGTAATGAATAATCCCACTACAAGTAGTAACACTGGCAGTAGCTTTTGAATCTCTTGGTAAAGCTCTGAAAACTCCTCCTAACTCTTTCTTAAAGGCTAAAGTGGCTCCGTGTCTGTCTGCCCTTCTTTTTTTGGGTTTTTTTTTTTTTTTTTGAAAGGTACTTTGTTCTCTGAGATTCTAATTCCTCAATCTGATTTAATCTCTGTGTGCAAAAAGCAAATCAAATAGAGAGGAAGGAACAGACATTGCTCTTGCTGAGCCACAAAATGAATGATTTCTCTTAGGCAGGCCAGGATGCTGAAGTTATCAATTAAGGTTCACATGGGGTTTCATCAAAACAGCTTAGAAGCTGGCATTTATTAGGTGTCAGAAGCTTAAAACCAAGGAAAAAGAAAAGCACCATTTTAACAGACAGGTCAGAGATGAACTCTCTCAGGTATCTGTGGTCCCACACATGCACAGTACCCAGAGCTGGCAGCTGCTGGTGGTGTCTCCTTCCACAAGCAAGGTGAATTGAGTATTTTTGCCAAAGGCTTGGCCGGTACCTTGTTTTGGGAGGCAGGAAGCATGTCCAGGAGACTCACACAGACACTCTGCTTTTCACACACGTGACAGGCTCCACACTCTCCCTTCTAAAAATAAATCTAAAGCTGCTTAAAAACAGAAGGTGAAGAGGGAAAGGGCTACTGGCAAAGGCATGGAGATGTTGTTAGAAGGGCCTAGAGATTGTCTTGGCTGAGGGCTGGGCACAGAAATTCCCCTGACTGGTCCTTCCAAGTTCTACTGCACACACAGATCTCTGTCCCTGCTCTTCCGCACCAGTGACAAGCAGCACCTCTGGGATGCAGGCTGGCTGTCTTGAGACTGGATTGGGACAGTGCTGAGCTGATTTTAACCATGGCTTAGTAGAACATGGATCCAGGCCTTGAAGAAGTCAAAGGCAATGCACTGAGTTGGTGGATGTGTGACAGGTAGTCCAAGACCTTATTTAACCCCTAAATGAAAATGTAACTCAGGATCAGCTGCTCTGCTCTGGGATTTAAAGCATCTAATGTACTGAGGAGAAGCACAGAGATGTTCAGCCTTCACAGAATGGTCTGGATTGGAAGGGACCTTAAAGCTCATCTTGTGCCATCCCCTGCCACTATCCCAGGTTGCTCCTAGCCCAGTCCAACCTGGTATTGGACACTTCCAGGGATGTGGCAGCCACAGCTGCCCTGCTGCATTACTGCAGCAGCTTCAGTCCCCCTCTTTAGGGGAGCTGGGAAAGGAAGCACATTCTCTGTTTAGGAAAGACAAACAGGGATTTATTTGGTTTCTTTGTAAGGAGGGCACAGTTGCTCTCGGAGATGTGATTGCGCAATTACTCAGCACAACAGAAAGTTATCAGGAAGATCATGGAGCCACACAAGAGAGGCTGCAGGCAGGTGAACCAGTGTGATCATTCCAGCTGAGGTGCTGTGCCACCTGGGAATCTTGAGAAGAAGCAGCAGTGAAGAAATCCTGCTTGTGGGGGGATGAAAGCAGCTGCAGCACACACAGACAGGCTCAGGACTCCTGTGTGCCTCCCTGCTGCAGGAAATCCTTTCCTCTGAGCCTGCCACACATTCACTGAGTGCTAGTGCTTGTCAAGGGCACTTCTGCGACTGGAAGGCTTGCACAGAAGCAGCCAATAAATGCTTTTAATTATCTGAGAGAGCTCAGTCAGCCACTTGGCTGCAGACAAGTGGAGCTGCTTAAGCAAAAGCCTTCCCCAGAATCACTGGGAGCAAATGTAACTCTGCAGCAGGGCCAGGCTGCTCCTTACACACAATGGAATGGCTGTGGGCCCTGCCCTGATGCTCACAGACATGAGGTGTGTGAAGAAAGAAACTACCCACACGTGCTTTGTCAGGTGTAGCCCCTATGAAACAGACTGACCTGCCACACAGCCTCCTGGACCAGCTCTGCTTTCAGCTTCACCACCAAATCAAGTGACAGATGAAATTCCTCCTCCCCCAACACCCTTTCCTCCCTCCTCTCCCTTACCTCCTCCTATCCATTGGTGTGGCTCTGCAGCTCCCCAACAGCCACCCCTTCCCAGCCCCTTGATTTGTCCCATTATTTTCCCAACCTCTCAGTCCAGGTGCTCTCCCCCAGCACCACACACACAACCACAGAGCTCTCCTCACAGCTTCATGGGGATTCCCTCACAAATCTCCAAAGCCCATGTTCCCCATTCTGCTCTCACCTCGCTCCTGGCCATGCTGGTCTCTGCCACCAAGTGCCAGCTCCCTGAATACTTGTCCCTTGTCATGCTGCCTAAAACCATTGCAGCTGTGGTGGGACTTACAGTTCTTTGGGTCTCTTCAAGTCCCAGGCCCTAGACAATATCCCAAAAGGGCAGGAAGTATGATGGAGTTTAGTGTGCAGCCCTACAGCAGCCAGCAAAACTTTTTTTGAAGGAGAGATATTCAACAAAGCATTGGAGAGCAAATCTCTAATGCCAGACTGCACAGCACTTCCTGAGTACCACAGTGACACCACAGAATCTGCACCATGATCTTGCAAAGAGACTCTGCTACTGCCTTCAGCAGCTGAACCATACAGAATGCAAATCCAGCCTCACAAACATGGAGCTCCAGGGGCACCAGAATGGATGCAGTCATGGGATGTCTTACCTTGGAACCATTTACAGAATCACAGTCCTGGTTCTAGGCAGCAAAGGGGAAAACTCCTCTCAGGATATGTAATTTTTTATAGTGCTTTGTAAGAGAAGGGATTGAGATGTGAGCAATGAAACAAAGGGAAGAAAAGCATCAGCAAGTGGCACAGCTTATTTCCACCCTTACCAAGGCATGTCTGGCCATCAGGTCCGAGTGTCGTACCCGGGGAACACGTGCAGTCACCTGTGTCCAGGCAGGAGTCCTGGCAATCCACCACATCACAGATGTCATAAAAATCTAGGGCATGACAAGAACAAGGTCAGCACAAAGCCCTGAGCATGCAAGGAAAGCAGAGGATTTGTTCCTTCAGCTTCCCACCCTGTGTGCAGCCCCTCAGTTACAGACCCGGCCCACACTGGGAAAGCTTCAGCTGACCTGCTGAAGCTGCTGAGAAACAATCGAGTTTAATTACTGCGAGTCAGAGATGCAAATTTTGACTTTGGTAGCGCGCCAAGACAAGCCACAGGCCCATAGGGAGCATTAAATCACTGAGACAGGTCAGCTGTGGAAAAATCCTGCTAGAGGAACATAGCAGGTAACACTGCCTCGCTGATCCTACAGGGACACACCACCAGAGAAGCCAGGAGGCCTCCCAAGGACCAAGGGGGGCTCAGAGAGGTGACTTACGCCCACAGTAGGCGTGGAAGCAGACGCTGGGCTTGGTGAGGTGGTACACGTAGTACCCGCCCGGGCAGGCCTTGACCTCGATGGTGGTGTTCCAGAGGCAGCAGTTGCCGCTGAAGCTGGCGCAGGCCTGACGCCGCACGATGCCGTCGGCCGGGCGCGGGTGGCTGCCGTTCATCCAGATGGGAGCGTGGGTGCCGCAGTGGTTCTCGGGGATGCAGAAGGTGGGCATGGCGTCGCCGGCCATGCCCGTGAAGCGGTACCACTCGCCGTCGATGCCGCTGTCGCACGTGGGCTGCCCGTGCGAGCCGTTGATGCGGTGCTCCGTGTTCCTCCAGGGCTCGTTCAGGCTGATGTAGGCAGAGCAGGGGTCCAGGGCTGGGACACACAGAGAGAGCAGCTGGTAGATATCAAACCGAGTTGTTGATGGATAATTACAAAATTATCCATCCCTGACTTAACAGAACCGTTGTGATCTATTCTCACCCTTGAGAAGAAAAGGTGATACTGGCAAACTCATTGCCTTGTGGAAAATCCTGACAGCTCGCCTTAAAGGTCTTGGAGGAACAAGTAAATTAACAGAGCTCTTACAACATTATGTAACAGTCTGACTTGCTGTTTAGCTGATGAGGAAAAAGCAAGATATAAGCACATCTGAGGTCCAGGTAATGATTTTGCCATAGGAAATACAGCCTGGGATCTAGCCTAGGACAACAAGCCTTTGTTCAAACACTAACTGAGCACCTGCAAGCCCCTCCTGAAGTCACTGGTAACTCTCCCAGCTTGGAGAAATTTACCAGAAAACTGGTAAATCTCCCAGGCTTGGAACAAAGGACTGTATCTCAAACAGGTTATGCAGCCTCTTTTAAAACCCACCCACAGCCAGTGTCAGCCCTCACAGCTGAGCTGCCAAACCTTTTTAATCATTATCTTAAAATCTAGAGGGCATGAAGGTCTGAACTGGGACCTTCTGGGGAGCAACACATTAAACCCTCTACACAGCTGTGCTCCTTGCAAGCCCACAAACCCTCCTGTTCTGCACAGGAGATCAGCTGTCTGTGAGTGAAGTGAAGTGAGTGTTTGTGGGTTCAAGACAGGAACACATGGACTTCCTGGCAAGTGCATGTCTGTTCATGCAGAGCTCAAGGAGTGTGTCCCTTTTCAGAGGCCTTTCTGAACCTTCTGCAAATAATTAAAATATGAGAGTACCATAGGGAGAACAAAAATGAAGAATTTAAGTGTTCATTAAATTTTCAATCTCCTCCTAATTAACCCTCATTTGGCAGCTTCCACACTGGAAGTCCAGAGGTTCAATTTTGCCTTACATTTAATACCTGATTAAGCACAACTTATCCATGACAAGCAATTCCCTATTAAGCAAAAGGAATGCTAATACTGCCCCAAGTAAGGAAAATTGATTACCATTTCCTAAAATTAGGCTAATAAAACCAATCACTCTGACAAAATGCATCTTGGACTGAAACAGCCTCAACTTTCCACGGCACATTTCTTTTGAAGTTCTAAAGCTGTGCTGTTTTGACAATAGTGTGATGGAGTTTGGGTGAGGGAGGAATGCTATACTCTTTCTATTAGAAACACAAATGATCCTGGTTCATTATTTTGATTTGTTTCACTGACTTAAAAGTGGGTGCTACAAGTGCTTCAGAGAATAGACTTCAAGTCATTGTTATTTAGCTGTGCTCTCTGTAAATATCTGTCCCACAGATGTGCTATCTCACCAATATAACATCTCTCATTCCTTCCTCAGCCACAGACACATTTTGCTTGGTCTCAAATCCAGCATAAAAGCAGGAGCAGCTGCCAGAGTCAGGAGTGCTGCAGAGCTGGCACAGGGAGCGTGGATCTGGGTTATGAAGGAATCTCTAGTGCCACGATTCACAGACATGCAGAGGAGCTGATTCACTGCCACCACAACCAGCCTGGCTCTCCTGAGCAGCAGAGGAGGGGAATGCAGCAGGGAATCCCTGATGGGATTCACCAGGCATTCCCTCCTGAGCTCTCCTTTTCACCTGCTTCTGCTTGCCTGCCCTTACCCACAGACAACAGCAGCAGTGCTGTAAATCCCATCCTCCAAAAGCTGGTTTGACTTCTCCCAAAAGGAAAAGACAGAACAGAGCTTCCTCTGGGCTTCCCTCAGTGTCATTCCCTTGATTTCCACAAGAGGATTTGGTGTGGCCTTAGGGTGAGTCACTGAGATGAAAAGGTTTCCATGTTGTTAAAAGCCAAATGAGGTGAAGCAGGAATGCCCTGTCAGCTTCCCAGCTGGGCAGCACTAAAAATACCAACACTCTCATTAGCTTTCATGTAATTATGAAATATCCTTTGTAGACAGACTCTGGGACTCATCTAGGGAGATTACATTGTCTCCTAAACATCCAGAAGATAATTTAAAGGCAAATTTAGTGAGATGAACAAGCAGCAGCTCAGAGGGAGCTGGAAGAAGGCACATCAGGGGAATTGAGGTAGCATTCCCTCACATCTTTCATTCCCCTGAGAGCTTCTGGCAGGAGTGAGGGGGAAGCAAACAAGCAGAAAAAGCAGACACTGCTCTTTGGAACACTGCACATCCTCACAGCCACCTTTGGACTGCCAGTGCTGCCCCACACCAGCCTCCCTGTAGACACCAAGCAGTCTTTGGCAGCACAGTTTTTTAATTTGAATTAATTAAATTGAGTACTTAAGAAAAAAATTCCACAAAAATAGAGAAGCGAATGATCAGCCTCTCCCCTCTTCTCCCCACACAACAAGCTTGGAGGTTTGCACAAGATGAATAACTGTCTCCAGCTCACTACTTTTCATTTTTCTTGGCTCAATTCTTTTCCTCCTCAATGCTTCTTGCGTGGCTGGAGCAATTGAGGCTGACAAGCACTAGCTATGAAGCAAAACTTTTCCATTTGTAAGCTTGATGCTATCATTAGTTCTCTGACTGACACGGTAGCAGCTACACTGGGTGACAGATCAGGCTCCAGCAAGCACTGGTGAGTGCCCCATCCTGCAGAGATTAATCCTGGGTGCATTGTGTAACTGGAGGTCTCTGCTCCAGCACAACTAAGCATTAAAGGGAGTAGCACTACATTATGGCACTAAATTCAGTTCAGATTTGTCAAGGAAGCAGGTGAAAAGGTAGCATAATGTCTAGTCATAGAGTCTGTCCTCCAAAGGGAGAGGAAAATCCCACCGTGTCTTGGCAATAGAGGTTCTCCCAGTATGGGAGACTTCACACTCTGCAACAGAAGGATCATTCCAACTGGAAGGAATTTCACATCACCTTCAAACAAAAGGGATATTTCTCCCACCTTCCAATCTTTCACCTAAGGCTCACCGTGAACCTTAGAGATGGCAAACAGAAATAAGGCAATGCCTCTTTACTCACCCATCGAAGACACTGGCTGGAGCTGAACAACAAAGTAAATATAGAAAAACAAGTACTGGAACATCCCACTGAGCCAAGGAAGAGTCACCACTCAAGGGACAGAGGCTTCAAGGTCCTTGTACAGGCTGTGGCTCTTGCAGCCTTCCTCTCAGTGGAGCTTCTGACTCCAGGCTTCCAGAAGACCAAAGTGTGATTGCTCTCCTGGAAGTTTATCAGAGGAAGAAGTTGAAGGGACGTGGGCTACAGCTCCAGCCTTGACCTCCCCAGAGCAGCTCTGCCCCTTACTGACAGCAGGGATGTACTCACTGATCAATCTTGTTCTTGGGACTTGACCTGCTATTGTTTTCTGCCCTGACTGCCCCGCAGTGACACCTCCACTATCTTATCCAGAGAAGAATTCTAACCAGGGACACCCGGACATCCCGAAGGGATGGAAAAGAAGAACAGATGGGTGCTTGTTATCTGTGCTCCTTCCACAAGTCACACTCCATGGCTCCCTCCAGGCAGAAAACACCAGCTAAGGAGCCTTAACTGCAGGAAATAGTGGCCAAAGGAGCAGCACTGATCCTTCCGAGGACAGATTGCAGAGGAGTGCCTGGAGCAGAGCTACAATGGGAACATCAGTCAAACTGAAAGACTGGTGTCCCACAGGGAAATGAGCTGTTCCTAGGCTACACAGAGGCCCTTGCCACTCCTGGTCACACAACGTGACCACTGCAGCGAGATTATCAAACAAGGCAAGTAAAGACAGTGCAGTGCTCTTACAAATCTCTTGTCTTGAAAAAATAAACCAATCCCAACATTATGGAAATTAATTTTGATGCAAAACTGAGTATCTAAGAACCTCTCCTGACTAGTTCAAACCAAACTGGGCTGAGTGGCAGGTGACAGCCACAAGCTCTAGATGCAGCACACTGAAATGTGTTCTTTACAGCAAACCCAGAAAGGGTTCTTCCCTCCTACCCCACCCCAAGAGCTCTCCATCATCAATGAGTGCAGCTGAGCCTACAGTAGTCACACAAACAGCCAAGTGTGGGCATTTCCCCATTCCCTAGGCATCCTGCATTCTGCAGCAGGCTGGCCTAAGAAATGACACCAAGCTTCAAATCCCAGCAGGAAAAAAGTGGCTCCATTATGTGCATTATATCCACGCTGAATTTGCACAAGCCAGGGAGCTGGGTGCTTGTCTGTCTCGCAGGGACTGTACATTACAGAAAATTCTCAATGGCCTCTCTGTTGGGGTGTGCCCCTGGGAGTGAAGTGCAATGTGCTGCTCTACTCCACCCCAGCACAGGAGTCTTTTTTCAGTGGTGAATGACTCTAGGGAACAACAAAAAAACTCCAAATAAATTACTATTATTGCTCCCATAAGGGAAAAAAAAAAAATTCTTGTGGCTCTATTGTGCTGACAGCTGTGCAGTACCAGAAAGGTTTTTCCAACAACAGGAAAAGAGAACAGATTCACTACACAAAGCTATCAAGGCAGATAACCCTCAAGAGGTGACTATGTGAATTCCCAGAAGAGAAACTAAAATTGAACAGAGAATAATACAGCAAGCCACTGGAATTTCTGTTTTGCCACTTTCATTGAGAGGCTGGTTCATACTTATGATACCAGGTAAATAAAACTGACAAGCTTGAATGGAATGCTCTGTTTGTGTCACAGGTGTGTACAGCTCCCTGAACCATCTCTTCACCAGCTGCTTTTGTTTTGTAGCTGCTAGATGAGCCTGTTATAACAAGGTTTTGACAGGTACATGTAAGTGACTGACAGCTGGCAATTAACACAGAGAAATGAACTGCAGCATGGCAAATTGGAGCCTCAAAGGTGTCACCTACAGGCCGTATCAAGTTCCCAAAAATGAATTAAAGCAGGAGATGCCGCAGCATTCCCAGAGATGACATTATCCCAAATCACCATAATTGAAGGATGTGGTCTCAAGCTGGAGAAGACAGTCTGCCACCTCTAAACATTTCTGGGAAGAAGAACCAGAGGCAACTCTTCTATCAGCAGCTTCTCTTTGAAAGTTAATTTGGGTGATACTCATAGCTCCAATTCCCCCACAAACAACCTATGCCTCAGGGAGCTGTAACAGTTAGCCTGGAGAGGATAAATGGAGGGGAAAAACCTCCCCGCACTGAGATGCTCTGGGAGAGACACAATTCCAACAGGGCATTCTGTAGCACCTGCACTCTCCAGCAAATATTTTGTTCCTGACCTCCACATCTGCACCCCAAAGACTGATGCACCCAACACACCAAAAAGAATGAGCTCCAAATTAGAATCTTTTAAAAGAAGCCACCAGTACTGTTTAAAATATATGAAGAAGGAAGGCAAAATTAAAATAGAGGGCAAAGATTTTATTTTGCTACACAAGAGGGATTTTCTAAACCTGCTACAAAGCCTGTGCATATCTGTTCTTAACACAAGAAAAATGCTCATTTTGCAGGTGGCAACCACCCTTCTTGTGGAAGAGAGATCTCTGCAGGACTTTACCATCCTCACACAAGGAATTCAAATTCTTCAAAGCATTGGCTGGGCTGGAAAGCCTCATACAGTTTGTAATGGACTCATGAATAAAAATACTTTGGCATTTACTGAGGTGGTCTTGGTTTTGTCAGAGCTACGTCTCAGGACACAGCAATGCCTGGGAGGTGTGTGAGGCACAGCTCTGGGTGCAGGAACCTGCAACCTGCCTAGAAGGAGCAGGAGGAAGAGCTAATCAGCACTTCCTGCTGCAGGGAGGGAGGAGAACCTGGCACACAGGACAGGCTCCCTTGTCTGGGATTGATTGGAGGATGCATGCTCACAATAAGCCCTGACAGGCAGCTGAGATGGATTGCACTGAAGTCAAGGACTTGGAGATAGGCCTTGTTGCTGTAAACAACTTGTTCCAGGACTCAGAGCCAGTGGAGATCAGGGAGGGAGCACAAGCTGAGTGAAATGTGGGCAAACTCCACACAAGTACAACACTGAGAACCCATTAACATCACTCCTAGTTACGAGTAGCAGTTATTTCCTTTCCCTTAGTGGAGCACTGTGATGCAGAACTTGGTGTTTGAGAATGTTTTTCCACAGGTCCTACAAACCCAGCATATTTTCCATGGTCCTCCATTTTCAGATGGAGGAATTAGGGCACAGACAGCACACCAACTGGCATTACCCCAGTCAGGGGCAGAAAGAGAAGTAGAAGTAATCTTTTAAGAGCCCTCAGGGTCACAGCAGCACAGCCTAAGAGCAGTTCTCCCCTGCTTCAGGGCTTAGGTACACTGCAAGTCTAATTTTCATTACTGAGTTTTACTTTTCATCCTTTTAAATGCCAGTAAAGAAAATAATCCTGATGGGTTTTTTAAAAGGAATAATTATCATCTCGTGGGATAGGTGGAAGAACACTTAAGATCTAAAAATCTCCTTCCTCTGTGAAAATGAAGCCATACAATGGAGCACAGAGGAAAGAAGCTTGCTTTTATAACTCCACAGACACAAAAAGCCCAGGGGATATCAAAGAAATTGGTCCACTGGCTCAAAGACAGGGCAGTTTGGCCAGCTTCACATGGCTGGCTCAGTGCCATGGTCTGACAGCCAACAGCAGCTTCAGAGCATCATGCAAACCCTCTTAAAGCCAATATGGAAGCATAAGAACTTGCAGCAAATGATCATCATTGCTCCCTCCCAGGCAGGAAGGGTTACAGGGGGAAAGAAAAAGGGTTTCTTCTTTGCTTTTCAGGAAAGAGGAGCCATGAACAGCTTCCCTGGAGGGGCCTGCAAGGCAGAGCCTCATGGGTGTGGCAAAGGGAACTTAATGCAGTTCTCCAGGAAACTTTGAACTGGTCATATGTTAAAACCCTAGATACTAAGAGTTTTGGGCTTTCTATACTAAAAAACACAGACCCTCAAGAGAAGACTACATTTAACCTAAAGCCATAAAAAAAACCTTCCATACATTTATTTGAAAGCTCCCTCACAGAAGAAGTTAATCAAAGGAATGACAAAATCAGTAGAAAAAGCAGCACCTGAGCACTGCAATGCACCCTGCTGTTTCTCCCTCACCAGGGCTGAGGAATGCAGTGGTACATTAAAATTCAGGCAGCACTGCCTGCTCTGCAAGTGCTGCCAGGGGGACAGGACCCTATCACCTGCCTGGCTCCCAAAGGGGAAATAGCTGCTGCAAGAGTGTGTGTTGATGTTGAGATACAGAGGAGCAAACAAACCCTGTCCTTCCCTTCAGTGTTAGCATTCCAAAGCACTGAGACTGGAGAGGGAGGCTTGTGGATTTCAGGGCACAAGTGCAGCCACTTTCCTTACTTTTGTTACCCACACCATCTCTAGAACAATTTTAAATCATGTGCAGGAACAGTTTTGTAACAGCATCTTCTTGTTTTCAAAATAGAGATGGTGGTGCTAAGATATCATGAAGCCTCCTCTTCTCCTGGGTGCCAAAATGGACAAATTCTTATGCAACTGAGCCAAACCATTTACCTAAGGGTGGCAGCAGCTCACCTGGGGACAGCAGCAGACTAAGGGCTGCTTAGAGGAAGGAGGCCTGTCAGCAGTGATTAAAGGTAGGTGACAACAAACAGCTTCCAGCCCTTCCCCTCCAGCTTTGAAAAACACGAGAGTTGGCTTTTTCAAAAACTAGCTGATCATGGATGGTAATTTTTTTAAGCAGTCCATGGGCACGATGGAAACCTGCACCAAACATCTCATCCTAATAATCCACAAAGCACACTCTGCTGATTCCCAAAGGTAATGAACAAATCACGTGTCACCATGACAAATCACTCAAGGGCCCAGACAGAAAGGAACTGAAGCCTAACACTCCAGTTTTTCTCCAAAACCACCCCTGAGTGCAGTATAGAAATACACTGACACCACAGGTACCTCTTTTGGGTTGCTTGGCATTACCTGCCTGTATATATTATCTTGCTACTCTGCTGGCCAAACCAAGGAAGATCTTCGCTACACCAAGTATCTCTACCTCTACCTCACCACCTCAACTGCTCCCGAGATCCCTGTGTTAGGCAGCCAGGCCTGGCAGCCAGATCTCCATCCAGGCTTCTTCAGGAAAGCTATTATCTGCATCACCACGGCCTCGGTGAGGTAAGCTCAGTCAAGAAGACACAACCTAAACAAAAAGAAATGGAGGAAACTCAGGAGAGAGCTGCCACACAGGGAATATTCTCTTCTCAGCTGGGGAAAATAACATTATTCAAGAGCACTGATTCAAAAATTGAATAGTTATTTATTGTTCCAGAAGTACATTGCTCTTTTATACATATTTCATAAATGATACAGGATTTTACACATGTTCAGGTTTTTTTTTTGTTCTTTTTTTTTTTTAAAGAAGGACTTTTCTCCATGCTCCCTCCCTCATCCCAAACACACACCAAGGATTCAGCTACAGGATTGTGTTCACTTTTTTTCCTTTTAAAACTCATCACACAAACATGATAAAACAGATAAAAAATAATCACACAATGTAATTAAATGGAAAGACAGAGGAGAAGGGGAAGGGAAGAAAAAAAAACAAAACTAGAAACATGCACCCATTCGGTCCAACATGCCACTGAGTGAGAAGAGGCAGCAATCCCAGCTGTGTTTCCACATCTGCAAGGCACCTGGCATCTAGTTAATACTGAATTATTTTCTTTCCTATATTTTTAAAACATGGTTCTCCAAAAAAACCAGAAGCCTCTTTCCATGACACAGTGAGGAGTAGTAGTGAAACATCAAAAAGAAGCAGCCAGCCTTTCTGTATATAAAGCTTAGTGTCCTTCTCCCACCTTCATCCTGTCTCCACAGCATTTATCAGCAGGGTGCTAAACCAGACTGACCTGCTTTGAGTGAAGAGATGTTTTATCTGCTTAGAAAGCAGCCAGCCTTGGCTAAGAGAGAGGGCAATGGGTTGACCTTCCTTCCTTTATTTCTTTTTAGCTAAGAACAAGAGATGTCATTAGCCACTCCTAAGAAATTCTGACCTGTGGACACAAAGTTCACTTAAAGCTACTTAATCAGGGGAAAGTGCTACAGAACCAAAGCAGTTCTGTGTCTTGCACTGTAAGATCCCCAGGCTCTCAAAAAGCCTCTGGCGAGGGAAATGCTTTGACGATATGTGAAACCTTCTATCCCATTACACAAGCAGTCAAGTATCAAGTTCCATTATTCCATGCTCCAAAACTGTTCATTTAAAAGCAGGAGTCATGATTCCAGCAACAGTTTTGTAATCCTCTAAGGCCTTCCTAATTTCATAGTCCAGGTGGCTCTCAGATTTGGGGTAGGAAGAGGGGAACCTCCCTGCCTTAAGACTGAATATAAAAAACTGCTCATGCAATGCTGCCATGGATTTCTAGGAGCTCAAGGGCATTGGGACGCAAAGTTTAGAGAGTTATTATGGAATAATCCAAAACATCGATTATCAAATGTCCAGAAGAAAACTCATTCCTTCTCTCACTGGGCTACAACCAATCTGTGCTACAAATAAGCAAAGGAGGAAGTCAGTGGAGCACAGGGGGTGGGCTGGGAAGGGGAAGCTCACGGTTTTCCAGTAGAAAGCAGTCTTGTAGTAACTTTATAAAAGAGACCAGGTCTGACCAGAAGTGTGCGTGTTAATGGCGGTGGAGTGCAAGTTCTGATCACCAGCCAGAGCTCCAGGTGGCTTGGATTCTTTGTTCATTTATTTTTTTCTCCTTTTGTTTTTTTTCAAGAGAGAAAGAGACTGGAATCAGGTAAAGGAAAATTTAAAAAGCTAAGCAGGCTGCTGGTGTCTTATCAAGAGGCAGACCCTGCAAAGCTGGAAGAAGACACCCCTACACCCCAGCATTACATTCTTTTCATGAACCCCCCCAATCCTGTATTTGTACACAATTGCCATTCTGACAGTTTTTAAAATGTGACTATTTGCCAAGCCCTTTTCAGAACTAACATTCCACAATGTCCCCTCTTCAGATTTAAGAGATTTTCCCCCTTTACAGTCCTATGTCTTGATTAAAGGTAAAAACCCTCCACCCCCCACACCACGTCCCAGCTTCCACCTGCAATGCTTTAATTAAAAAAGGCAAGAGCTATGAACAGGTTTTTTGCCGGGGTTCAGAGCTTCTTTGCTGATCAGTCCTTTTCAGAAATTTGCTGGATGGGCAGATGAACTTGCAGTGGGTCTCGAAGTCTCTTAAGGTCCAATTCTGCCTAAAAGTAAAAGACATGTTATAAAGCACAAGCTCCCAAAAAAACTTCCCCCAATACCATTTTCCCTTTAGAGAAAGAAAAGCTTTCCCACATTTCCTCGTTTTTTTCCCTGTCCAGCAGGAATTTGCCCAAAGAGTGAAAAAAAGTTGAAAGCTCATATTTACAAAAACCACTCTCAGCTGTATTTCCCTGAAGTTGTCTGTATGCAGCCACTTAAAGGAAGAGGGTAAGGAAGATTTGGATCCCTGTAAACCCACTGGAATATTTTGACCCAGAAACCAAACAAAATCCAACAAACCAACATCCCAACTAGATTATTAGGGATGGTTGATTCTAGAAGAAGAGCTCCAGGAAAATATGGCCATCCAATGGCATCTGTATTCAACACGGCATGAGAAACCCTAGAAAGACCTGTGGGTCCTTCCTTATGCAGTTTGTTCTCCAAGGCAAGGGTAGAAACTCCTTTTGCCCTGGATATCTTACACTGTCATTTCCAGAGCCTGGGAATAAAGGATGATAGAGAGCAGTGAAAAATAATGTGGTAACTCTGCTCTATCTGCTCATACCATCCTTCTGCAATAAGGCTCTGAGAAACACAAGGAAACATCTGAGTCCTTCGCTGAACAGATCCCACAATGTGGATAATCTGTCAAGAGTGTCTGTCTCTGGAGTCTGAGAAATCTGCCCCTACTGATTTAAACAATACAGATACGTTTTCTAAACATTATTTTCCAGGACTGCACTGAAGTGCTATGTCAGGAAGACCTGAACTGAATGGATGCAAGACTTCATTCCTCACTAAATCCATCTGGTGTGTAGGAGCTGAGAAGAAAAGAAATCTTGAATTAGGCTCCTCTGAAGCATAAAGAGTCTGAAGCAACTCAAGATTTACCAGCAGTTTCTGAAAGGCCCTTGAAGATTGATATGGGTTTCATGTTGATTTACACTTCCAGCAGTTCTATTCCTGGTAATATCAAAGCTAATTCAGTGATTGCAGTGGGGCTGTGACAGGAAAATGGGCTGAAAACTTAAAATACATACATTCTTGCTTGAGGTGTGTCTATTAATAGTAATGAAGTGCTAGCAAGCAGTAATTTCTTTATCTTGTTTCTGGAAAAATTCTTGTTACCTGAGCAATTGCATCCTTGAGTTGATTGTATTTCTCTAGATCAAATCGTGTCTTTTTGGCTCCTTTATGGAAAAATAGTAAGTACTGTCTGTCTCTGGCATCTGGATAAACATATTCCTAAAGAGAAAAAAGGAGAGGAAATAGGAATAAAGCTACAGCAAGGAGGCAGCACAGGATGCCATAGCACAGTATGTCTTGGGTGTTTTTGGGAGAATGAGCAGTTTCTGACAGAAGGCACAAGCCTGGTCCAAGCTCACACAGTGGTGGGTGACCCCTGCCAGCAGCTAAACCCCCACCCAGTCACTCACTGCTGCACAGCTGGATGGGAGAGAGAAGAGAATCCAAAGGTAGGAAAAAACCAAGAAAGATTCAAGTGTAAAGTTAAAGACAGTTTAATAACTGAGGGAAAAAAACCGACAACAATATAAGAGTGATGCAAAAGCAATCACTCACCACCTGCTGCCAGCAGACCTATGCCCAGCCAGACTCTGAGCAACAGCTGCTTTGGAGAAACTCCCTCCCAGTTTATTGCAAAATGTGACATCATGTGGTATGGTCAGTTTGGTCAGTTCAGGGCAGCTGTCCCAGAGGTGTTCCCTCACAACACCTCACCCACCCCCAGCCTATTCCCAGGAATGGGAAGCAGGGGGTTGGGAGGGGGCAGAGCAGGGAAGAACAAAAGCCACAGAAGGCCTTGATGCTGTACCAGCACAGCTCAGCAACAGCACTGCTGTGTTACCAAGGCTGTCTTGGTCACAAATGCCAAACACTGCACCACACCAGCTGCTCTGAAGAACATTAACTCCATCCCAGCCAGACCCAGCAAAGTCAGACATTTGCTTCTCTATTCATTTGTTACACTCCAGCAGTGAGTTACTAGCACCTTCCTCCTGTCCCCAGTGCATGAATCTTTCCATGCAGAGACAACAACAAATAACATTTCGTACTGACAAGTTTGTGGGGAAAAACAGAGGGAGAAAAGCTATAAATACTGTCCCTGAAATGATGCAGCTGACAGACCCTTGGGACACCACGCTGGAACACCTGCAGCATCTGTTCTGATGGCCCTGTGACAGCACAGACACTTTGAGCCCTCCCTTCTTCATTATTTAGGCAGGATTAGGAACTGATGAGACAAAAACCCACACGCTAGAAAATCCATAGAGAATCTGTCACAATTACAAGGATCCAGAGACAGATTCTTCATCTGGATGGGAGGCTAGACCTGTGAAAGGCATTTCCAACAAGATGCCTGATCCTTGGGCTCTTTAAAAGGGCCAACATGGCATGTGAGAGGGGTGGGCTTCCTTGAAGCTCAGAAGGTACCTCATACAGCCATACCTGTCTGTACTGACCATATGTGCCAGCAGATGAATCTGTTTGGCTACAGCAGTCAGTCACCAAACACTTCTAGAAAAGCATTTCTGGTAAGACAACCAGCCAGGACCACCATAAGAACACCCCACAGCCACACACCACCTCCCTGGACAGCACAAATTAAACAAGCGGCATTCAGGTTCCAACAGGATAAGGAAGGGGCAAAGCAGCTTCTACCAGGCACAACTTTGCTATTTTTCTAGGGAGTAGAGCCCAGAGAAAGTCTTCTACTGAAGAGCCAAGATCAGCACAACAAGTCCTACCTGGCGGGTCATTACGAAATAAGCATACATTGCCATGGCACTACCATAGGTGATGAAATAGGTGACTGGTTCCATAATGTCCCAAGAATATTCCCACCAGGTGAGGCGGGCCAGAATCCCAAACTGAGTGGCCATGTAGGCCAGGCCTCCCCACAACACCAAGGTTGTCCTCTTCTCTGCTTTCCTGCTGAGCTCCATCCTTACCTGCAGAAAGCAGAAACACACATCTTGCAGTCTCAGAAGTAATTATGTTAATTTTGTTAAGAGATAATAATGTAAAATCAGTCCCTTATATTAATAGCAACATTAAGTGGTTTGAAACATGATTTGATTATGCATGATGCTTACACAAACACACCTCAACTTCTATTCCGTCACTATCTTGCTGTCACCTATATTTACTGTGAGCATGCTCTGAATGCCTCAGGAAAAGTATTTATTTCTCTATGTTCAGAGATGTTCTGTTGCATTAGCCCCAGCCTTTATCTACTAACAAGCTCATTTCAAACTACTTGAAGCAAGGATACAAAATATTTCCACAGAAACCAGAAGCAGACATGGTTTGGTAAACACTTGGTTCAGCAATCTTAAAACTATTTGAAGCATGCCAGGGACCCAATTAAAACCTGGAAATACATCCAGGCTGCATTTGGAGGATAAATACAACACACTGAGAAACTCCTTACTTTTTCTAGAGGTGCTAGTTGCTCCTTCAATTGCTCTAGTCTCCCTATCAGCTCCTTCTCCTTGTTCAGCTGGTGCTCCTCGATGCTCAAGGCTGTGTACAACTGCTGAACCAACGTCTTCACATCATTCAGCGTCGTGGCATTTTCATGGCTTAAGAGCTCTAGGGAAAAGCAGAGGCTGCTTTATACACTGTGCCCACAGGGCTTCTCATGGGCCCTTGGGAAACCGCTATTAGTCTGCACCAGAAACGAACAAAACTATCTTTTCAACAAACAGGCCTTGGGAAGAGCTCCAGCAATCTAAGACAATGTGATTTCCCTTGAAAGAAAATCAGGCTTTACTACTGGATATTCCTAAAATTTGATAAGAACAAGGAAAAGAGAGAAGTCTTATAAAGCTGGCCAGATGTCAACAGCTGCTTCTGATTCATATTTATATACAAGACAAACGAACTAAACTATCTACGATCCATCACACCAGCTGTCAAGACATGGGCAGAATGCAGAATTCAGAACACAGACCACCAGCAACCAGAGTTATTGGTGGTGGCAACTGAACATTGTGGGTTAGGGACCCTACAACAGCCTCACCAGCAGCATTTTGAATGTCAGTGCCAAGAATTGTTTCCCAGTGCTCTGTGGGTAACACCTCTTGCCTGCAAAGGAGTGAAGTTCCCCTCAAGGTATCTAGAAACAAGAACAAGGCCATGACTCAAAAACACCTTGATCCTTGCATTCCAACTCAAAAAGGATTCCTAGAGGATACCAGTTCGTAAAGGAGTTGTGATTACTTGTATTGTCTTACAGTCCAGATTGGAAAAAAAAGAAGTTTGAAATTAAAGCAAAAGGTTTTGATGTTAAGCAAATAAAAAAATTGATTTTTGTAGCATCCTTGGACTTGCACCTAAAGTTATCAAAACATGATTTTACCAACTCAAAAAGCTATGGACAGCTGAAGTTTTAACATCAGCAGCTCAAGGGAAAAAAGTGACTCAGTTGCCTGTGCCAAGACACAGAAAGTACATAATTTCATTCTAGCTAAAGGGCTCCTGTTGTCCTACGAAGAAAAATCCATGTGTTCCTACTGAGAACACCACCAAGAAGTACATATTTAAAATTACAGTATTCTGGCATTTCCATTCTCAAATACACAAAGTGATCTTGTAAAAAAAAGCAAAAGCAATAGCTGAAAAGTTTGACAGGACTAATCTCAGTGCCTATTTGCAGGTACATTCATTTTAGCACAAACTATAGAAATCTCCTTGGCAAGTGCATCCTAGGAGACAATTTCCTGTAACCTTGGTGATCCCAGAGCTCACCTATCAGCACACAGTGGGTGACAGCAGAATAACTTCTTTGTGTGTGTGGTACCCAGTGGTTTAGACATCCAGTATTAGCAGAGAGCTTTCTGCTAAGGTGCTTTTAATGACACAGGAAAAAAAATATCATCTCTAGTAGAGGTCAGTCTATCCCACATTTAGGGGAGAAAGACCATCTCACCCAGTACACTGCACTCCCAATTCCAGAATAACAGAACAATAAAATCCTCCACACCTGTGAACCAAGAGCCAAACAGAAACAACATTTCCCAAGCTGTCCCTTTTGTTTAAATCCTCAAGTACCTGGTGTTTTATGAAGGCTATGAAGCTGCCCAGAAGAAAGAGGGCAGATAAAAACACTGAGTTCCTGCCTCCTCCAGTAATGCTGAAATGTCTCAAAAGCTTCTTTGCAGGTTTTCACATCTTGAAAATCACACATGTTCAAAGAATATTACAGAAATGGATTTTCTTATTGACTCAAAATAGGTTGCTTTCCCTTCCCCTCCTACCTGATTCTTCTAAGGGCACAGTCTCCTTTATTTCACTGTTTGGTAGCTAACAGGGTTTTGAGGTTTATCTGAAATATTCAAAGTACCACACTTAAATGGAAACAATGTTAGCTCTCAGGGGAAGCAACAATTTATCCTTCCAAACCAGACAATCTAAGTTTCAATCTAATTCCCATCTTGTATTGTATTCCTTCAGAATGAGTTAAATTAAATTACTTTCCAGTAATTATAAAAAAATTTTGAAAACTTAGAAATTAAAAGGAATTCTATTTCTTTGTTTATTCCTCTTGAGGGCTGGGGACACTAGCTTTGAACAGAATGAAATATCTGCTTTTCATTAGTGATTATTCTGATTACTTGGCTATCTCTAAATTGGGCTCCAAGGGCAGGATTAGAAACCACGAGGTTTCCCTTTAGAAACAACACTTCATGCTCCTGAACAAGTTAATAAAGCATGTTGCAGTGAAGCAGGGAACTGAATACTGAGATGCACTCCCAGTGCTGAGCAGAAGCAGGCTGCTTTACCTCTCTTTGGTGGTCTGACGTGGTAGGAGACATCATTAATGATCAGTTTGAAGTCATCCAGCAGAAGCAGGTCTATGCCTGTGGAGGAGGCCACACGTGTACCATCTGTAAGGAAAACACAGATGATACATTAAGCAGGAGGAACAAAGAACTTAAACATGCCCCAGCTAAATTGTAACACCGTCCCAAATCCAGCTGTTTGGTTTCTGTTCTTTGTAAATAGAATAATGTAAATATTATTTACAAAAAACCAGAGGGTGGATCTCAATGTATAGTATTGGACTACGAAAAAATAGTACAACCAAAGTATGAAAGCAGTGTACAAAAATACAGAAAAACATAAAAATCTTTAACAAAAATAGTAAAGTCTTCAGATGAACTTGATCTCTTGTTGTGCTTTGCCATATGACCAAAAATCAAACAGCAAAGTCTCTTAAAGCTGAAACGGAATTTGAGCTTACAAAATAACTTTAAATTCTTAGCTATTTACAATAATAATGTAAATAAATAATGTAAATATTCTTTGTAAAGGATGATACTTTTTGCCAGGACAACGAAAGGTGAAACACGACTGAATTCTCATTGCTAAAGCAGGATACTGTTTCCCATGTACCACCTTCCACACCCAATTCCTTATAAATTGATTTGAACCTCTATGTAGGTTGCACAGCTTGCAGCTTTCCTAGTAAATAGTAGGGAATTCACCAGAAAACATTTCCATTAGGACTGATTTTCCTTGGCAGTCCTTTTCTGACTACACAATATTCTAACTCTAGGAATAGCATTTCTACCTTCTGCTCTTTCAGGAAGGTTGAAGAACTCACACCACAGTGAACTTCTACTTCAAAAGCAAAAGGCCAGATGCAAACAGCTGGCAAGCAAGTAAATCAATCAGTTTGTAAACAAGAGTACCTGCTGAGTAGATTGCAACCCGATCAATTCCTCTGTCCTCTGCTCGCAGCTGTTGCAAGAACACCCCGACAGAGTCTGAGATGGGTTTCAGGGTGAACTGGCAGCGCTCGCGCCGCGATGGAAGACTCACAGAAATCACAGGCAACCCGTTCTGGTAAACCACCGTCACTTCTACAGAGACAACAAAAACACAAGCTCATCATTAAAAGGTAACAGACCTTCTCTACTTGTTCCATGGAGAAAGAGGCAAACCTGATTGTAATCTGAATCTAACAGATTAAGCTTTCGGTTTTCTCAAGAGATGTGGCCAACAGAAAATGGAGGTATAGCTGAGATTCTCACTCCAGTAACTTGGCAGTATTTTTCTGTACTTTGTGAAAGTTACTTCCTCTAAACACAGTCACCTTTGTTCTAAAGGCAACATGATATCTAAAAGCCATAACACAGCAGCACAGTATGTTTTAGTTAGGTTTTGAGAAGAAAAGCATTTTGGACTATGGAAGACAAAACATTGCTGTTTATATCAGGATTTATAGCTCAGGAGACAAAGGCAGATTGTGCCTATTAGGAAATATCGAGGAAGGACCCACTTCAAATGTCTATATTCTTGTTTAGCTCTGGTTTCTTCCTCCCTGTCCTAAGGCAAAACATGTAAGAAAGCAGTCAGGACCATGAGGTTCTAGGAAAACAGCACTCCAAGTTTAGGCTTCAAGGTCATTTCATCTAAAATTCATGGGATCAATATGCTTTGTACTTCTCCAGACAGGCATTACTACTTAGGTGTAGATAAAACAAGATTTTTCCATTTCTTTGGTGCTCCCAAAAGCTTTTCTGAGGGCGTTCTTGAGGATTTCTGTAATTCTAAAATCAATGGTAGTGACCTGTATGAGCTGTAAGCTGGTTATTATTTTACTGCCACAACCTGCTCCGTGTGCTTCGTGAGATCCATACATAGAAAAGAGAAGTTAAAAGTTCATTTTCCCTTAGCCCTTTACTGAATCACAGCCATAACTGTCCTAAAGTGACATAGTTACTAAGATATAACAGCACACCTCAAAATTATTTGCTTTTATAGGTATCTTTCTTATGTAAAAACACATGGGGTTTTTTATTGCTCAGAGCATTTGCTGTGTCTCAAGGATGGTGCAGTCACACCCACCCACAATTCATCTGCTTCAGTAACCCAACCTGTTGTAGCTTTGGTCAACTCCTGCCTCCTTAAACTCACTGAACTCATGGACTGACATGCTAAGTCATTTTAAGCAGCTAACAGCAAAACCAGCCAGTCAAAAAGTCAACAGAAGTAGAAATAAAGGCAAATTATGTTATTTTAACTGGCAAAGGGAACTATGGGGACAAGTCCTGGGGCAACACACCTTTCCAAAAATGGGGGACTGTGGATATTGAGAAAGGATTTACCAAGTGCACTTTCACAAAGCCAGAAGAATTCTCTTCTCATTCTTAACTATCACACACCTTCAAAAAATGAATCAAGCATAAAAAAGCTTTTTCCCTCTTGCAAGGGATTGCTGCCTTCAAGTCCTTAAACACTAGATGGAAGCAACCAAGTATGGACACCTAAAACAACTAAAGCATCCTAAGAGGCCCCAGTATTTGAAAACCTATCAATGCCTTTTCTCAAGACTCAGACATCTGACAGGATTTTACTAGCTTTAGTGTTTTGAAGCACAGAATTCAGAGAGAACAATCAGCTATTTACTGGAAAGAAATAAAGTAAAATGCTAATTTATCTGGACTGTCAGAGAGAATTTAGAGCTCCTTAGCAGCAGCTGTTGTGACACCAGCTATCAGGTTTTCTTTAAATTTAAAATGCTACCTGGATCACACAGGCAGTGAGGCAGTTTTTTGCAGAGAAAAAGAGAGAACAATGTTTGCATTTACACTTTTTCCATGTATCCCCATTGGTACCACACCACAACCAGAGCTCCAGGACTGCCAGCTCTGGAGGAAGTGCCTACCAGGAACAGCATTGCTGCATTTTAGGAGTCATCAGCATTAGGAGCACAAACAAAGCCTTTCACTAGGATTTCCAGCTTAAGTGAAGTATTAAAGACCAAATTATTTCCCTTCAAAAGACAGGGTCCATAAGTCTGTAAATACAGATGCTTTAGGTTTCCCTTGCAAAAACCTTGTAAAAGTAATTTCCTAGCTTAATTCACTGGTGGGGAAAGTCCATGATTGCAGGTTGATCCTCTCACCAGCTCCCACACAAGCAATGCTGGTCAGATTTTTACCGCATTGAAGAGGGAAGAGGCAAAGAAAAGAAGGAAATCTGAAGGACACAATAACACAAACCTAACAGACAGCAGCAGGCAGCTCCAGTAAAAGTTATTAACAAGCCCCTGTGATATGGCTGCCTCACTCTTCTCTCCCACAGCCTTGTGTGTCTTCTGCATTTACTTCACAACTTACTAAGTGGACAAAGCATTTGGCACCTCTCTAATTACAGAGCTAAGGTTTCAGCTAATCTTCCCCTAGTTAAATTTTAAGCCAGGATTTAAAGGCATGGGACAAGTAAAAGAAATTGATTTTATACAAGTGTGCTGCACTTACATTTACAGTCACCTACAGCTTGGCCAGGAATGGTGCTAAATGTGACCATGGAGGATCTGAAAAGCTTTACATGCTATATTAAGTGTGCGGTCACTTTGAGGCATGAGTTCATGAGTTCAAAACCAAGTACCACAAAGTTTTGACTCAATCATATGTGCACCAGCACATATGAACAGGTCATGGTTATTTTTTTTTAAAGATTTCCATTTTTGCTTAAGATCAACTTGACCAACAAGGTCAAAACGAAAGACAATAAAAGAAAAAAGTGTGGCCAAAGAAGTCAGTGTTGAACATTGGCTACTAGTAAAGGCAAAGTTATTGGAAGAAATAATGAGAGAATTATTCAAGCACATGAGGAAAGGTAAGATCAAATCAGCACAGGCAGACATCTTCTCAACCTTACACATCCTCTACACTTCTACCTGTTTAAGCCCCCAGGTTTTCATGTAAACTCTGCAGAGCAGTCAGTCATGTTCTCTTTGTGTTTGCACACTTGTTATCCTGGCAGGGGAAGCAGGAACCCTTCATTTATTACCTTTCAGACCTTATTAACAAGCCTTAACAAGGAGAGGATCCACTCAATGCTCCCGTCTGTCAGCACAAGTGCTCCACTCCCTGTGCACAGCATGCAGATGTTAAGCAGGCAGCGAGCTGAAAGCTGCTCCTTTCCTCTTTGCATTGTGGCACACTGAGATTTTTAAAGTTCCACCAGTGCATCCTTTTGCTTTGTGCTCTGATAATCTTATCAAAAAAGCTTCATGTTTGAGCTGTCCCAGAATTTAAATAAAGGAATAACATTGCCTTGGCTTCAAAATTTATTCACTGCAGTAAACGATGCTTTTGACTGTTCTGGCATGTAGCTGAACTGCACTTTTGTTGTATAAATGGACTTAAGGGGGCAGGTAGGGTCAGGCTGAAGGGACCACAGTGAGTCTTCTGGTGCCAACTCCCTGCTCAAGCAGGGCCATCCCAGAGCACATGGCACAGGATTGTGTCCAGATGGTTCTGGAGTGTCCTCAGTGAGGGATACTCCTCTACAGATAGCCTCTCTGGGCTATCTGTTCCAGTGCACAGGAGAAGTTGTTCTTCCTCATGTTCAGGTAGAATTTCCCATGCATCAGTTTCTGCCCTTTGCCTTGTGTCCAAGTGCTTGGCACCACTGAACAGAGCCTGGCTCCAGCCTCTGGCAGCTCCCTCCAGGAAGGACGGCACCCTGAAGGGTAGGGCTCATACAGACCTCACAGCTACATCAGAAAGAAGTCTGGCAAAAAGACTTGGACAGTTGCACGCAATTCCATCTTTCTTTAGAAAGCCTGTCCAGTTTTGTAAGGACAGTTCATAGAAAAGTTGCCCATTGCCTTAATTCTTCCTGACGTTGTTCTCTCTGTCACTTCCTTAGCTCCAAACTGGATTGGTGCCCAGCCAAAGAAGCCTCAACCAGAAAAGGGGGCAGGGAATCAAACCTGAGTTGGGGAAGTCCAAGTGAGGCCGGAGCTGGTGTGTACTCACCATCAGAGGGCACTACGGTACTGCAATACACCACTCTCACGCTCTGCCAAGGAGACAGCCGCTGATGCACCTGGAAAGCACGGGAAAAAGGACAAATGTTCAGAGTCTGGCAGGATCCGGCCCAGCACCATCTCCTGTGCCCCCTCCCCAGTGCCCGCGCCAGGCACTTCCTCCCGTCCGCAGGAGCAGCCACAGACCCGGAGCACCTGTCAGGAACAGCCTCTTCCCTTCCCATCTGTCACCCCACAGGGATTCCCCCTGCAGCCAAGTTCACCTCTACACACCTCACTCTCCACACACGTAGCTGGGAGTCTAGAACAGAACAGCTGTGGTTTGTTTTCCTTAATGTGACATACATTTTTAACGCCACACAGTCAATCAGTTTTAAGAAATCCATTCAGCTTACTACACAGAGTAGAAATCATATCAAAGCACAAGTCTTTAAAGGTTAAAAAAGTTTTTTGCATAACCAGGATGGATGTTAAGAGTTGTGGATTAACAGGTTCATTCCCTTTGATGGTTTTCCATGCCAACATTACTTTTCTCGTGTCCTTACAGAGGGAAGCCAAACTTTGAGACACAAAGTAGTAAACCTGCCTGTACATGGAAGAACAAATTGCTCCAACATAAAAAGCAGTAATTTTAATACTGAGCTATAAAAATAAAAAACAACAACAGCCCAACAGGAAGAAAGCACACGAATAGGTTTGTATGTTCTGCAAACTTAGCAAGAGACTCATTTGTCCGTGAAAACCTACAGCCAGACTGATTTAAAGTCTATCTTTTAGATTATATTACACTGGTTATACACTAATCCTTCCCCAACACCAAAATTACAACTCTGGCACAAAACAGCCCAACTGTAAACCACACCACACCAGCTCTCACCTGTCTCTGGTGGTTTATATTTCAGTGGCTAGCCTCAGATTTTTCAACAGCTGTTGTCCAATTTGGACATTCCTACAGTCTGGGATACTTTTTCTTTGCTGATTGCTAAAACAGCTGCCAAACCTACATTTTTATAAAGGTATCTTACAGGAAGGACTTGTTTAAGTAAACTTCATTAGAAGTTTGCAAACAAAACCCAGGTTGCTGATTATTTCTCTGCCAAATTGTCCAGACTGCTGTGTTTCATGAGGTTGCCTTTGATAACCTACTTTGAATGGCTTTAATTGCTACTTCCCTTGTCCTCTGAAGCCTGATATCTAAACCAAGGATAGTTTCCACTAATCTTTCTTGAAAGCAGGACCTTTGGCCCTGATAGTCACTGCATTGACAGCTCTAGAAATTCACTGTGACATGTGCTGTATTTATATTTCATTTCTATCCATTTTGACAACAAAAATCAGTCATTTTCAATTTGCCTCCTCTCAACTGCATTTTCAGCTTCCCAGGGTCAAATCAGACACAGGAAAATAAGTGGGCACTAAACAGCTGTAACTCAAATGGGAAGCTGAATGTTTTAGCAAAAGTAGTACTGTAAAAAACATCCGTGTGTTGGGAACCAAAGGGCAAATTTGCCTTTTTGCAAGTGAAATAAGCAAATCTTCTTGACCCTCTGACAGCATGTGCTACTGTTGAGCAACCAGGACTACCTCTCCCACATGAAAAAACCCAGGTTTTAGACTCAAAACTATTGAGAAAAACACAGCTACGTCCCACATACTGTACAAATCCAGCTCTGTTGTCTTGGCATTACCGTTATATTATTGACAAAGTCAGAAGCTTCAAGGATCAGATGTGGTACCACATGCAAATCAATTTTCAGAACCAATTTTTACCTAAGGAGGGGAATTTCAATCCTTCCAAAAATAGTATCAGATACAAAAACAAGTGGGCAGAATTCACTCAGTGAGACACAAACCCTCCTCAGTCAGAGAGCACTACCCCAAAGACTGTTTATAGACCTGTTTTACCTGATCCCACAGCATAGCTAGCACTGATACAAGGTTTTTATTGCTTCACTCTCCCCCTCTACACAACATAATTCATTCATTTTTTAAACACTGCACAGCAGGACTCTGCCCTTCTGCCAGATGTGGATGGCAGCCCAAAAATGCAGTTCTCAGAACATCCTAAACCCTGCTAAACCCAGCATTATCCTACTGCAAAATAACCATGTAGCTGGAAGATACAACATAAGTTGCACATGCAAAGACTTTACCTTCAGGCTACGAGTATCTGACAGATACAAGCTCACTCCAGAAGCCTCCTGCCCTCATAAAACAAAACAGGGAAAAGGCAAAACAGGTCGAAAAAACCAGGGCATGTTAGGTGACTCATCAAAAAGCTGAGGTGTCCCCAGACTTAACCCCTTGCACAATTCTTGCATCCCAGTATGAGCTGAACCCCTCTGTTTAACACTCCCCTCCCCAGCAGTGTGCTGCCAGTACATTTTACAGGAGAGGTGCTGTTAAAACACTTGTATCTGTCACTCCTGCAGCTCTGAACTGTGCTGCTGGTACAATTCCTTATCAACAAAAACAGTATCTACTTGGCAGGGAGGGGAAAAAAGGAACAAATGAACTCAAAACTGAGCAGAGACCAAGATGTCATGATATGTCATCCAAGGTTAGCAAGAGCCTACGGAGTCATCCATCATTTTTATTCCTGAAGGGAGACTGTTGTTTTAAAATCGAGATGGAGCGAAATGTTTGAACCCATTACCCAATGTCTGCAGTTCAACAGCTTCATACAGGAAGGTGTCAGAAGGCTGAAGCTGGGGATTGGAGCAGTGCAGGGCACAGAGAGGAACTTGTTTCAAGCTTTACTGACCAGATCTGCCCCTCAGGTAGAGAGTCAACAGCTCACGCCCCTTCAGCAACCAAGTGTGGAGTAACTGCACCCAAATTTTAGTCGATACAGGCTTGTCCACCCCTCCCAAAACAAGCAATACTTGGGAGTGTGAGAAGCACCAAGGCCAGACCACTAAAACGAGAAGTTTTAAGCACTAGGGTAACTTTCTGGATCTCACAGGAACACACGCAGGAATTCACATTCCACATCCATCAGATCCTTCATTTCCTGCCTTATCTGCAGTAAGATGCATGCTAAGAGGCTCAGGGTTATGCAGCAGCTGCACTCCCAAAATGATTAAAGGAGCAAGAGGGAAAAAGTCCCAGTCCTCTACCTAATGCTTCCTCCAGCTCTATATTAGACAACCAAAGGTAAAAATAATAGCATCTCTATAGGTCCTAATGTAGCTTTCTCAATACTACCTGGGTGACAAAGTTAATCAAAGCCTTCCTGAAAAAAATCAACCTTTTGGCTACCAGTGAGTGTTCTCTGATGGAAAAAGAGGGAGCAGCTCCTGTTCTCCAGGTATGTAATTATCAATGATGGAATCCTAACAACTTTAAGAGATTGAGTCTCCAAACACTAATTAAAATCAGAAAAGAGGCTGACCAGGAAAAAGAAAAAACCACACCCCAAGCATTCTTTTTTCACACTTCTATTCTAGAAGCCAAGTAAAACATGCTGCTAACTCATTACCTGGAGTAGGCAGTGCAGCAAGAACTGCAGAGCTTTTGTGAAAAACAGAGCATTCTCTGCATAAAAATTTCTTACTACAAGTAAAGCATTTAAGAGACACGTTTGCAAGTGCTTCTGGCAACACCTACTTTACAAATTACCAGGGGCCTCCTTTATATGAGGCTGCCTTGAGTCTGATACAAAGCAGTTCACCTTTTCCAACAACAAACAGCTATTTTCCTCTCTATCCCGACTTTTGCTGCATGAAACACTGAATGTCTTTCCTGGCTCTAAAAGTGATTATCCTAAAACCTCCAGGCTGGAATCTCAGTGATGAAAATTGCTGTGAGCTTCCCCAAGCAGCCCCAGCAACCCAAGCCACCCACCTCAACATGCTGAAGGGCTCCATTTATCTGTCTTTACCTCATTGCTGCTCCTGTACTCAATCTGTTAGATTTTGGTCTCTCTTAAACAGGATGCTGGAACCCTGGATGCTAAGAATTTTAGACACTCTGTGCTGACAAACACTGACCCCCAGGAGAACACTGCATTTGACCTGAGGCCGTGGAGAAGACTTCCAAAATTGAATGACAGAACTAAAATTATGAGTGTGCAGTTCGAATAGAAGTGTGTAATATCACGCAGTAGAAAACTTGGAGTTTAAAGTTTTAAAATATAATAATACATATAAAGCCAAGATAAAGGTTTTAAAGCAGTAATTAGTCCTTCTTCACCTTCTTCTTCATGAGTTTGAGTAGTATTTTGTAATTAGACAGAGAAGTCCACATTAAGANCCTGTTCTCCAGGTATGTAATTATCAATGATGGAATCCTAACAACTTTAAGAGATTGAGTCTCCAAACACTAATTAAAATCAGAAAAGAGGCTGACCAGGAAAAAGAAAAAACCACACCCCAAGCATTCTTTTTTCACACTTCTATTCTAGAAGCCAAGTAAAACATGCTGCTAACTCATTACCTGGAGTAGGCAGTGCAGCAAGAACTGCAGAGCTTTTGTGAAAAACAGAGCATTCTCTGCATAAAAATTTCTTACTACAAGTAAAGCATTTAAGAGACACGTTTGCAAGTGCTTCTGGCAACACCTACTTTACAAATTACCAGGGGCCTCCTTTATATGAGGCTGCCTTGAGTCTGATACAAAGCAGTTCACCTTTTCCAACAACAAACAGCTATTTTCCTCTCTATCCCGACTTTTGCTGCATGAAACACTGAATGTCTTTCCTGGCTCTAAAAGTGATTATCCTAAAACCTCCAGGCTGGAATCTCAGTGATGAAAATTGCTGTGAGCTTCCCCAAGCAGCCCCAGCAACCCAAGCCACCCACCTCAAACATGCTGAAGGGCTCCATTTATCTGTCTTTACCTCATTGCTGCTCCTGTACTCAATCTGTTAGATTTTGGTCTCTCTTAAACAGGATGCTGGAACCCTGGATGCTAAGAATTTTAGACACTCTGTGCTGACAAACACTGACCCCCAGGAGAACACTGCATTTGACCTGAGGCCGTGGAGAAGACTTCCAAAATTGAATGACAGAACTAAAATTATGAGTGTGCAGTTCGAATAGAAGTGTCTAATATCACGCAGTAGAAAACTTGGAGTTTAAAGTTTTAAAATATAATAATACATATAAAGCCAAGATAAAGGTTTTAAAGCAGTAATTAGTCCTTCTTCACCTTCTTCTTCATGAGTTTGAGTAGTATTTTGTAATTAGACAGAGAAGTCCACATTAAGAAGACAAAAGTGATTAGTTAAGTTAAAAGTAAAAATAATTTAGTGTCATTTCTTAATTAGACGGTTTTTCCTTAAAAGACATTGTAGAGATAGATATGAAGCCCTTTTTGTAACTTGTTAGTGAAATACTGTAGAACTCACAACTTGTGAGACTGTAATATAAATAAAAAATAATAAACAGTCTAAACTGTAGACAATAAAGTCTAAACACAAAATACCATCTCAAACGCTTTCAATCCCAACCCTAACCAAAACAAAAAAGAGAAAATAAAGAATCAACACAGTACCTCAATCCTAAATTACCAAAGTTCCCTTCTGTCCTCCCCTTCTCCCTCCCCTTCCCACCAGCTATTTGCAAAGTAAAGGAGACTCAGGGCAAAACCACGCCCTGACCAGAAACCTGCTGTCCGAGGGATGTGATGTGTGACTTCCCAACACAGCCAGTGTTCTTGCACCAGCACATAAGCTCTGACTGGACTGAAGTACATTGAGCTGTGAGGGATTGACTGGGGCCAGCTGCCCAGCCAGCTGCTCCCTTGCTCCTCAGGAACAGGACAGGAGGATGCAGGATAAAAGAATGAAGGCAGGGAGATCAGACACCACTCCTCACTGGCTTAACAGACTGGACTAAGGGAAAGTTGATTTACTGCCAATTAAAGTAGATAATATCAAGAAACAGGCTGAAATTAGCACTTTCCCCCTAACCCAGCCTTTTATCCAGGATCCAGCTCTGCCAGAAACCCCTTAGACACTGCACACTGAGATCCCTCATCCCCTGGGTACCCCACAGAGAGACTCCTCAGCCCCAGACACCCACAGAGATCAGAGACTCTTCAACCCCAGACACCTCTCAGCCTCCTGAGACACCCCACAGATATCAGAGACCTCTCACAGCCTCATGACACCCCACAGATATCAGAGACCTCTCAGAGCCCCATGACACCCCACAGATATCAGAGACCCCTCTCAGCCCCATGACACCCCACACAGCCCTCACAGAGACCTCTCAGCCCCATGGCACCTCACACAGCCTTCAGAGACCCCCCTCAGCACGCGACACCCCACACAGCCTTCAGAGACCCCTCAGTGCCAGGCACCCCACACAGCCCTCACGGAGACCCCTCAGGCCCAGGCACCCCAGATATCAGAGACCCCTCAGCACCACGACACCCCACACAACCATCACAGAGACCCCTCAGGCCCAGGCACCCCACACAGCCCCCACAGAGATCTCTCCCAGCCCCAGGCACCCCACCCAGTGACTATTAAACCAATTTGCCAATAAAACCCTTCACAAAGGAGCCAGTGTGGGGCTCTATCACTCACAGGACCTTGCCAGCCCCTCACTGAGGGGCTCTGAGGGCAGCGGGGTGACCAGGGGAAGATGGCGGTGCCTCATGAGGGACCCACCTGCTGCCAGTGCCAACTTCAGCTAACTCCTGCTAATTCCTCCTCAGCATCCTCCCTGCCTTCCTCAGACACCTCCAAAGGGATCAAAACAAGCCTATCTGCCACTGGAGATGTCTGCCTGCATCTCTCACCCCCTTCTTTTCTTTCTGAGGTGCCTGGACACCATTGCACGCTTCCAGGATCTCTCTTTGAGAGAAAAAATTATTTAAAAAAAAAAAAATCTCAATCTTTCTTTGAAATTGAGCCCAGCTTTACCAGGGATTTTCACTCTGTATGGAAAACCTTCTCCAGCTTCTCGCTATGGTCTCTGGATACATTCACACAGCCAATACAGCCATGCAGTATTTCCCTCCAGGTGTACCCGGAGCTGTCTGGGAGTCTGGGATGTGATAAAACACCCCCTGCTCCCACAGGGGCACAGCTCACACTGCACCCATGCAAACCCCCAGGGATTTGGCTGGAGAGGGAACGCAGTGGGGAAAGCCTCTGCACCCAAGAGCTGTGCCCTCGCATGGATAGCAACAAGCCAAACACTTCTGAGCACAATTTTCTCTAAGTCCAAACTGCTGCCTGTTTCAACCACACAGCTCATCTCCCAGGACCCAAACAACACTTGTCTGATTAAATCCCACTGGCTTGAACTGATTCCTCTCTCTCTCTGACAGCACGCCCTTACTCCATCCCACTCAAGAGGTCAGATTTTGCACCAAAAAGAACATTTTGCACCCACTGCCTCCACAGGGCAGCGCTTCATGCAGATGAAGGTCAAGCAAACAAGAACCCATCTGAACTGCAGTGCTGTTCTTTGTGGATTTTTTCTTCTGTGTTTTAAAATCAGGCTGTAGACAGACACAAAAAAAAGGCAATGCCAGCAAGATGTGGGAAGTGTTATTCCTTACATTTGGAAGCACTTTGTATGACCTACGCGTTAGCAAATGATCTTCATTTGCCTCAGTTCTCGCTCCTGCCTGAATTTTCTCTTCTTCCAGCATTAGTACAAAGCTCTATCACATCTGCTAGAAGGGAACATAAACAGGAGGTGAGCTATAAATACTCCCTTCTCATCCTGCTTCCTTTGCCCATCTGCCTAAAAAGAAGCAGGTAATCCACAGTGTCCAGGAAGAGGAGGGGGTAGGAGGAAAGAGATTAATTCTCTGCAGAAAAGGGAAAAAGCAGGGATGAAGTAACTGTTCCTCATCCTTCACTGTGCCTTTCTCCCAGGCATTACTGCTGCTCTGGAGATACAGAAACAAGGAGTTGCAGCAGGAACTGTTGTTGAGCAGGAACATCACTGCATTTGAGGGGTTTGACTGAGCCTCTGGTAGGCAAGAGAGGGAAGAGGAGGTAATAAAAGGGAAAAAAGTTGAGCTGACATCTTAAGCACATCAGTCAGGCAGAATCTATCTATTGTTTTTAACAGGTCTTTCCCTTGCCACCATCCACATCACTTCCCCCTTAACTAAAAACCAAATCAAAACCCCAAACCAAAACCTTCTCTCAGTCTATACTCTTAATTCTATTGCAAGTGCCAACAAATTACAGAGAAATACTCAATTCCTAACTTAAGGCAGATGATAGGCAGGGTACACCAGACCCCCACACTCCCTCTTTCACCCAACCTTCACACAGAACTTCCTACCTCTGGCAGACAGCACAAAACAGGGCTGGAACTTCTCCCTGACAGTTTATGATGCCAGATCACAATTCCACTATGAAAATATTTTTGCTTTACTAGAGCAGGATGGTTTGGATTCCACTACTTTAATACAATCCTCATGGTTACTGAGGAAAAAAAAAAAAGCTGAGAATTTTAATTCCTTTGAATCCTGAAGGCTTGAAACACAGAACCCAAACAAAACACTAGGATGCATTTAAACCTGTGTCAGCTTTGAAATCTGAGAGCTAAACTCCTTTCCCTAATTTCCAGATTCATCACTTGAATCTTACTGAAAAGGTTTATAAATCTCTTCTCAAAATTAAGGGGGCTGTCAACCACTGTTTAAAAAAGAGTTTGAAGAACTCAGTGAGTTCTGAGCTCACTAATTTCAGGGATTTTGTCTCTCTCAGCCACCCACAGCTAAAAACGGCATAACTAAGAGAGAAGGCATCAGATGGATTCCCCTCAGCGATTTCCCCAGGGCAGCTTAGCTGTTGTTTTGTCCTTTGGTTTCTTTGATTTTCTTCTTCTAGCACTTACCAACCCCATTAGGCAACTCCTTTAGCCTCTGTTAGAACCAGTTTAAAACAAGAGCTCTTGCCCCTCTTCTCCCAGTGCAAAAAGAGCTCCCCAGTGAGGAAATAGCACCTCATTGACATCCCTGCACTTCCAGCATCAAGAATGAAACAATGAGCAGAGTTACGGAGCAGAGCGAGATTCCCACAAGTGCAAGGGAATTCCTTCTGCCTCGGTGCGTGCTGGGGAGCAGCCAACTCGCACTGGTTTACCAGGGAAATAAACTCAGAAACGAGGGAACCTCGCTGTTGAAAAGACACAGCAGGCTCTTGCAGGCTCTTGCCCCGGCGCCAGCACATGCACAGCTTGGGAGGATCTGCACGCTCTGAAACAGGGAGAGGTGCAACATCCCGCAAGCCACAGCAGCCCAGCACATCCCACTGCTGGGGGAGTCCTACACCATCAACCCCCTGCAGGAAAGCACAACACAAAACAATCGCGTCTCTCTGGCTAACCTTACACCTGGGTTTGGTCCAAAAAGTGGTGGAACAGAAAGGTAAGTATTCTCAGACAGCCAGAGGCTGTACCCACAAAGGCACATCCAGTCCACAAAAACTGGTTCCTTCTCTTGGATTATGAGCCTTACAGGGTGAGCCTAGAGGCCAAACTCACTCTAAGATTGAATCCTTTATGAGGCACTTAGCAGGGAAGTTTAAAAGTGTTGCCCAGAAGTGCCAGACAAGCTCTGATTCTCTCAAGTTCAGATCCTAAGCAAAAAACTAAGTTTGGCTCCAAATACCTGTAGCCAAGTAACAGTGGCCAGGTTTATTCTGGAAGAAATACCAAAGTGTAGGATGTTCAACTTGGCATTCTTCCCTGCTTTCTACAATCAGTTTGCAGCAGTTTACCACCAGGTGTGATTAGTACAGTAAAAAATCAATCCCTTTGCTAGTCCCACACACATCTCATGAAGACCTGGAAGAATCCTCTTCCAGAATTAAGGGTGGATGCCTGACATTCTCCTCCTGAATATGCTGCCTGCCATAAGGATTGTAACTGTGCAACTCTGGCTTCTAAATCCCTTATGTTCCCTGGCAAGACTAGAGCAACAGAAGGAAAAGAAAAAAATTCCAATAAAAAGATACGAATGTTTTAAAGCCATTAAAGAACTCCACTTCATTGTGCTACCAGACCACAGATCAAGGGTACTTACATGCAAACTTAATATCCCTATACGTTAATGTTTAATGTCCTTCGGTTAACGATGTACTTTTACTTATTTTGCAGGGTGGTCTGCCTCCTGTGCCCTGAGAGAGGAGATGGTGCAATGCTCACCTCCTGTGTGCCATAGGTACGTGCCTGGAGAGGCAACTTGGCAGAAGTTGAAGCAGGAGTGAAAGGCAGCGCTCCGCAGAGGCGGATCTTTATTGACACACCAATACGTGCAGGAAGAACACAACCACGTTAATTGTGAACCTGGCACTTAACTAGTGTGTTAAATCCAGTTCCCAAGGTTGCCCAGTTCAGCTTTTCCCTGCTCATCTCACCTGGTCTGTTTGGGAGAGGAGGAGGTCAGAGTCACAGAATCCTGGAATGCTTTGGGCTTGAAGGGACCTTAAAGATCATCTTGTTCCACCCTCTCTTCCCATGGACAGAGACTCCTTCCACTATCCCAGGCTGCTCCAAGCCCGGCCCAACCTGGCCTTGGAGACCTCCAGGGAGCCAGGGGCAGCCACAGCTGCTCTGGGCACCCTGTGCCAGGGCCTGCCCACCCTCCCAGGGAGGAATTTCTTCCCAACATCCCATCTAACCCTGCCCTCTGGCAGTTTAAAGCCATCCCCTCCTGTAAATAGCCTCTCTTTTTGTAGGTTCCCTTCACGTACTGGAAAGCCACAATTAGGATACTCCAAAGCTTTTCTTCCCCAGGCTGAACAATCCCAATTCTCCCAGCCTTTCCTCACAGCAGAGGTGCTCCACCTCCCTAACCATAGGAATGTGGGGTTGACCCCTTCTGTACAGCACAAGCAGCACCCACAGGGTATCCTGCAGCATTCTGTGCATGGTTTCAGAAACCCAAACTTGCTCCTGGCTCCTCTGGAGGAGGAAAAGCTTTTATCACCTGTGGGACTGCTCCCCAAAGCCCAGCCTTGGCAGCAGGTGGGGCTGACTGGAACACTCACTGGTTCATCATCAGCCATAAGCAGGAGGCCCAGAGATCAAAAGGTTTTTATTTAATTGACCATTGATAAAGGGAATGACTGCAACAGCATCTCCTAATAGCTCAGAGCTATTCATTTGAGCATCTCCTGCATGGCATTGCTGCGCTACAAAACTGAACGTAATTAGGCTCAAATGCATGAAAGCACAATGGAGACACGAAAACTATAAAGTCAATCACTTCATCTAACAGCCAGTGCCACCCTCAAAGCTCAGTCACATCCATCACTCCTTGAGGCTGAGCCTGTGGGGACAAGAGGCTGGATGCCCTTGGGAAGGGCTGCTGCTCCCCTGCAGGTGCCACCGCAGTGCCCGTGGCCAGGCCACCTTCAGCACCAATCCACTCTGTCCCTCCCAAACCTCCCTCCTCTGTCTTGGCAAAACCAGTCAAAACAGGGTTTATGGACATGCACTATGCACGAACCCACCTTTAGTTTATATAATGATTAAGTCCAGGCATCCAAGTTAAAATCACTAAAGAATCTTAAAGAAAAACAGACCTAAGACTTGTCCTAACTTATCAAGTTAACCACTGCCAGGATATGTGGTAAAACAGGATTACCCAAACATTCCATTCCAACTCTTTGTTGAAAAATACCGTTTTCTATAAATTTTCTATCCCCCAGATCACAAGGTTTGTTTTAGTAGGATTTTAATTGAAATTTTTCTAATTGTTTCAGCTCAAGTATTTTTAGTTTGTTTTAAAAGCACAGAACATGTACTGTCTTTACACCTCTACCTACAGTTTTTCCCCCATAGAAGCTGTTGCAGCTTCATCCAAAGAATAAGACACAAGGAGGATCCAACACCAAACAAATCCATTTTCAACAGCTAGTCCCAAAAAGCCAATTTGAACTACTTGCCCAATTATAAGCTGCAAACCACACAGAGATATACATGTCGCAAAGGGTTTGCAGGTCACACTTCTTTCCTATATGAAGGCTGAGGATTAACTCATATTAAGAGAGATTGAGAAGCCTTGGAAATGAACCACTAGAAAAAATTACTAGGAAAATGAACATTTTTCTAGTCATTAAGGCCATTTAAGAATGAACAGTCCTGGGAAAAGAGATTATTCTGGGAGAGAGGGATTTGGAATGGAAAGTAACAGGAGATCTTTGGCTTGATCACTTCCTTAAAGCTTTTCCAAATCAATTAAACTGGGTTTAATATACTGTGATAGGTGTTCAGTGGTCTAGAAGAAGGCAATTTACAATTTGGCTCTGAGTTACACAAGCTGTCAGAGACACCTTTACAGTTTGTATTTCCATTGACAGTCTCAGTTAGTTAATGAAAATTGAACCATTCTTCTCTGGAAAATTAAATATACACACAAAACAGAGCAAAAAAAAGCCTCTGTGGAGAAGCCACAAAGCGACAGGCATCAAGATAAGGACTTCAAAACATACTTCAAAACATATGCTTTCAATCCAAGAGGGGAGGCTGGCTCAGCTCACACAGAATCAGATACTCTACATACTTTCTTTCCAAGAACCGTTTTAATGCTTTCTCACTGCACTGAATAGCCCTGGGAAGCAGGACTTTTTCTTTGATCCAATGCTAATTACGACTTAAAGCTCTTTCAACTGTGAATCCCAGGTTTCTGCTCTTCTATGGGGACAGCTTTAAGAGGCTAGAGAGAATCTCAGCATCCCAGACTAGCTTGGGTTGGAAGGAACTTTAAAGCCCATCTCATCCCAACTCCCTGCCACAGGCAGAGACACCTTCCACAGACCAGGTTCTTACAAGCTCCATCCAGACTGGCCTTGGACACTTCCAGGGATCCAGGGGCAACCACAACTTTTCTGGGCAACTTGTGCCAGGGCCTCCCCACCCTCACAGGGAAGAATTTCTTCCCAACATCCCATCTAACCCTGCCTTCTGGCAGTTTGAACCCATTCCCTCTTGTCCTGTCACTATCTGCCCATACAAAAGCCCCTCTCTCTCCTTTGTTTTTAAAATTATTTTGGCTGTGTTGGGTGAACAAACAATGGGGAGAGCACATTTCCCCCGCTGACGTGCTGGTAGGACTCTGCCTGCTTTTCTAAGCCCGTGAAATCTGCTGGGTTCACAGCTCTGCAGTCTGATACGTGCAGCTTGAAATCATCCCCAAAATATGCATCAACAACTCGGAAGGTCCAGACATAAAGGAAGAGTGATTCAGGGCTGGGCCTCCATTACAATCCCTTTCTTTCATCCTTCCCTGCTTACACTGCTTTGCTGATGGGTGGTGGGATTCAAACAACTTGTAAGTGAACCACAACTTGCTGCCACAGCTGCTGGTCACAAATCTTTCCAGTGGGCTCTGCTAAAAGTTTGCACATCCAAAGACTCACACGAGATATCGAAAGCAGATCCCTCTTTCACAGGGTTTTTTGTTTGGGTTTTGGTTTTTTTTTTTTTTTTAGTATAGGACAAAGCTTATTGCTCAAATCAGACAGAAGGCAACAAGGTGATGAGTTTAGGTACGAGGCCCAGGCATTTCCAAGCAAAGAGCTCATCCTTTTGGGGAGCAGAAGGCCTGATAGCACTCTGGAACAGCCTTGGAGAGCCGAAACCTTGCGTGCTTTCCCAGCACAGCACTGAAAACACATTAGCCCTTGAGAAAGCATTAAGAGAAGCATTAAAATAGCTGGCTGGGAGCAGTGTAAGTGGCTGTCCAGACAAATACTAGGAGAATCCATAAAGAGCTCTGGAGGCAAAAAAAATCCTCAGTGGGAAAGCAGACCACTGCTGCAGACACGCAAACCAGGCACACTTACATCAAGTTCAGACTAAATATTAAAGATCACTCATTTCTGAGGGGGAACAGTCACGATGGAAACTAAAAACATACACAAGGCACAGCTGGGAAAGCAGCAGCTAGATGAGCAGAGAGCAGGGAAACCGGAGGAACGCAGGTCACAGCCCTGCTACAACGCTGCAGGACACTGCACCAGCTGCAATCAGATTTGCTCAGGAGTGCAAGAACCCAGCAAATCCACTCAGGCAGAGCACATCCCACATGGATTGCCTACAGACAAGCACCATTTCTGCAGTGACATTCGCAATGACCCTGTGCCATCTCCAATGAGGAGGCTGTACAGCAAACAACCCCCTCCCCAAATGTTATCTTGCCCTTTCACACAGCAGGCACAGGGTACTTGAGTGTTTTCAAGCCAGTTTGAAAAGGCCAAAGTCTCATCTCTACACTGTGTTCCTGTAATTCAAGGATATCACTATAAACTTGGGAAAAGAATTCAGGCAAAGTTACAACTGCAAGAGTTTGAATACAGCCTGGGAATCACGCCTGAATGGTGGGTGACTGGCACATCCTTCTCCTCTGGGGATAAATTTCTTTTCCACATTAGGAACCCAAAAAGATTCATTCCAATATGCCTGCAGGCAAGAGGAACAGAATTAATTTAAGTTCACTTGAGTTTTTTTTCCTGAGAGGTTCTCAGCAGGCAAATGCTAACAAGGTATTTATGAAGTTATGCTGTATTTGGAAAGAGGGGCAGGGGGAAGCTTTGGCCTGTTCCAGCCTTTCTGAACAAGGTCGTCACCACGTTGCCACAAGCCCCTACGTGCAGCAACGAGGTGGGCCACCAAACACTTCAAAAAACACAGTATTTCAATTTTTTAACAGGAACAAAGAGAGACATTAACAGTTTCACAGTCTAGAACAGAGCCTGTGTGGTCCTTTGCTGGGAAACATTTGTGACATTATCTGTTCTATTTCTCAGGTCTTATTTGTTATTAATGTATACAATATGTTTAAGAGCACAGTAGCCAGCCTGACAAACTAACAGACACAGTAAAGTCTGATCAGCAATAACTGCTGTTCCCACCTTTTGTAGATAGGGAAGATGGATTTAGATCCAGTAAAACATTAAGTGTCATGAATTTGACACCATGACTCTCCGGATTACCAAAACCTCTACCCTCCAGAACACTGAAAAATTCAGAAGCATCATCTCCCAGACCACTGAGCAACCACCACTCCCTTGGTTTTGCAGGCTGGTGAGAAATGCGTTGGCAAGTTTGTAGGAGAGCGTGTGGCAGCTCAGGGGATGGCGTCTGGCAGAGGGAACTCTCTCATGCACATTTATTATTAATTAATATCAAACTCCTTTTTTGGAATTCTGCATCTTCCAGACAAAGCCCTGCCTAAGGAAGATTAAATACCTGGTTTCTCCAAAAAAGGCAACTTCTAGCAAAGCATCTTGTAAAAGTCAGTCCTCTTACCCAAGTGTTGGATCCATAATTTCCCTGGACAAAGAGGCAGCTCCTCTGATGTTTAAAACCCCCAGCACCCTGCAGAAATCCCGGCAGGAAATAGGAACACTCTTGTCCCTGCTGGGGAATGCCATGAGTGTGCAAAGCCAACTCCACCTCACGCTGTGGTGCTGCTCCCTTGCTGATCTCCATTAAGGGTGTCACTAAGGGTAGCCTCAAGGCTACCAAGCCACAAACCCCTGCAGTTTTGTAGAGGGCCACCTTGTACCCTCCTGGGCACCAGGAGGTTACAGAAAGGGGCTGTAAAACCACCCCCTACTCCCCTTTAACAGCCCTGCACAGAACCACTGACACCTCTGGCACATCTTAGGTGTAGGAGGTGGTGGCTGGGTAAGAAAATCAGGACTTGTGGACCTTGCATAAATGGAATTTACAAAGATAAATAGAAATAAAGCCTGCACAGTCCCAAATAGATTTCAATAAGCTTTCCCCACGCTATTTACAGCCCAGCAAGAGGCTTAAAAACGCTCATTCTGATCTGGCTAGAGGTAGCTCACGCAAGTGTCAGGCTCACCTTAATGGGGTGACACGAACTTCTTCTGGTGCCCCAAACCTTCCTAGAACTGCATTTTAATGCAAATTCTTTCCCTGCTTCCCTCCTCTTCCCAAAAGCCAGCATTTCTTTAATTCTCAGTCTAATTAGGAGATAAAATAACTCTCTCACTGGTTTGATTGCACTGGTGCTTAACCACACTACTAGGCCAATCATTAGCTGACATGGTGCACCTTTTCCATCTCACAGACACACGCTCAGTGGGGAGGATGGGGGGAAACTCCAGAGAAACAACCACTGCCAGTCCTCAGATTTAACAGGCTACAGCTGTTAAAGCACTGCTTGGGCCACCATATCCACTTCATCATGAACAACAGGGGCAAGACAAGCAGCTGTAACTGCAGTCCAACCTGCCTGGCATCACACATCCAAGGTCACCTGTGAGGGACAATGGGACAGCTCGATCCTGGAACCACCACTGAGGGACCTGAGCAGCAGAGGAGCTGCAGCAACCAAGCAAACAACCAATCTTCTGTACTTGAACACCAGCTGTGCAAGACCCTTCCTGCTCCATTTCTACAACCCCGGGCTCTGAGACTGCCTGTGGCACGTTCTGGCAAAGGGCATTGGAGCCCATCAGCTCCAACTTGGAAATGCTGCTTTACAAGTTTACTGTTCCAAGAGAAAACACAGCAGGTTCAGTCACTTCCTGCTGCCTGAGAGAGGCTCCTGTGCCTCACTCACGTCCATTTAGAGCAGACTACTTCAAATGAGCAGTAAGTTAGACAGAACAAGGAGCTTTTCAAAAACCACAGCTGGCTAAGTTCTATGAAGGGAGCGTTTCCCACCTTGTGATTCCTTCAAGGATCCCAATTGAAGTACATAAGCAAACAGTAAGACATCATTTAAGAACTCAGTGTGCCTAAATTGATTGTCAGGGCATCAATGAGCCATTAACTGCCAAGTTCAAGCAGCTGCTTTCTCCTTCTAGGAAAGCCTTCTGCCCAACACACAGGAATTTGCATGGAGGAACCCTTTTGCAAGCCTGTGACACCAAAGGCTCCTGCAGCAGCAGCCACAGCTGCTGACTTTGCCAGCTACCCCTGCTCAGGAGCTGCTCCAGCAACACATTCCCTCCACGCCCCATCTCCGAAGCACCAAGTTCTTGTGCTCTGCTGGAGTGAGGATGAAAGGCAGTTCCAGATTACACAGCAGTGGATATACAGCGACAATCACAGGCCTTGCAGTCCAGCCCCTGACTGAAACACCTGAAAACAGTGTTTCTTTCTTCTGAAGTTTCTTGTTAACAGTAGACAGTGTTAACAGCTGGAAACATCAGTTCACTCAAGGAGACAAGTGATGAGCTGCCTTTGTCTGCTCCCTGGGAACAGCAGGAAAAGGTTCAGATAATAGAGGAGGCTTTAAACTGGTTGTCAGTGTTTGCTCTTCACAGAAAGTATATTTCACAAGTCGTTTGGGTGACTGGCACCTTTGCATCTCCTCTCCATGTGCTACAGCACCTGGGAACAAGAGGAGTCTGAGACCAAGCAAAGATGTTCCAGATTGCTTAAAACAGATCTCACATGACAGAAACGGCTCACATACTAACACAATGAATGCTTCTTATACTATTTTACCACATTACAAGGGAAAAATCCCTCCAAGGTCTCTTGCAAATCAATCCTGAGAATACATTTTTCCTGCTTTTTGCCATGATAGCTGAGTTTACAGTCCCTGGGCATGGAGAAGCAGCCAATCTGGCACAGCTGGAGAACAAAACAGAATTCCAGATGGGTTTTTAAAGGTCTCCTTTACTGACTTGATCTTAAACTACAGCACAGACTGCCAGTGCTTTGCTGCTCATTGCAGCAGCTCTTTCAACTTAATGTGCCAAGAAAAGTCACCGGTGCTTCACAGGGGACACTGAGGGAGATCATCTCCATGAAGTCACCAGGACCATCTTAAAAGGGACCACCACAGCCAAGGGACAAGCTCTACCAACAGGAGAGGGCACACAGAGTCAGCTGGCTGATTTTAGAGCTGCTGCTGACAGCACCTATGATTTGTGTCATTACAACATTTCTGAAGCCATCAGCTGGTAGCAGCTTACCAGCTATCAACAGGAGCAAGATGGAGAGCAAATCCATGAGCCACCAATGGCATTACCAGGAAAGCCTATGAATATTCACGTCACTAAAACACAAATGAATTTTTAATTTTTTTTTTTTTTTACTATGAAAGAA
>VXBC01002975.1:116270-132690 GCA_013399945.1 Ploceus nigricollis
CAAGGCATCAACACAGTGGAGTAGAAGTCACACACACGTACAACACAAGACAGACTTTAACACTTTAACACTCAACTTACACATATTTCAGACTGTAGTTTTCCAAAACTTTTTCTCCTTTTTTTTTTTTTAAACCCAGTTTGGAAACAACCAGCAAAGGCTCCAGTAGGAATTAAACCAACTTTTACAATCCATGTGGCACGCACACCTGACACACAGGTGTCTAGAGCTGGAGCCAACATGGACAACAGGCACACCAGTGATCTACATGAAACATGGGTAACTAAACTTTCAGATCAGCAACCCATTTTTGTCCCAAATAAAACAGTGACAAGCACTGTCAAAGCACCAACATGTGTCTCCACAGACAGCACAGTGGAAGAGGGGCACCTCCCAGTAGACTCTANATTAGTGGCTTCAAGTAACCCCAAAGCTTTACTAATGTTAGTACACCAAAACAAGAAACCCAAAGATGACCAAGAGGACTGTTTCATTCCATTCTTCTGGACCAGTGCATTTGTACTTCCTATTTGCCCCTCCTTAAGGAGACCCCCATCCAGTTCACTGTATGGAGCAAGCAACTCCACACTGATGCCTCAGGTTTTAGCTTTTATATTTTTCAGATTCTGTGCTGCTTTAGTGTGTAGTTCTGAGCTTCACATTAAGTGTTGGTGAGCTCTCTTCATAGAGCAGGGAGACAAAACAATTCCTTCTCTAGCTGGGGNCACTCAACTTACACATATTTCAGACTGTAGTTTTCCAAAACTTTTTCTCCTTTTTTTTTTTTAGACCCAGTTTGGAAACAACCAGCAAAGGCTCCAGTAGGAATTAAACCAACTTTTACAATCCATGTGGCACGCACACCTGACACACAGGTGTCTAGAGCTGGAGCCAACATGGACAACAGGCACACCAGTGATCTACATGAAACATGGGTAACTAAACTTTCAGATCAGCAACCCATTTTTGTCCCAAATAAAACAGTGACAAGCACTGTCAAAGCACCAACATGTGTCTCCACAGACAGCACAGTGGAAGAGGGGCACCTCCCAGTAGACTCTAAAAGTCAAAATGTAGTGAGCAAGCCTGTCTTGAATTGACTAATAGTCATCTGGATTTATTAAGAATATGTCTTCAGAGCAATCCTAAAATACAATGTATGCATGCCTGGGCCCTGCCACAGATCAGGCAAGCTCTTAGGTTACACCTGCAGCTGTTTCCCCAGCTGTCATCAGTCATCTGGGAATTTCTCACTGACAGCAGAGGCTGCCCTTGCCCTGCTGGCCAGGTCCCCCCACCACACTCCTGATCTCAGCATCTTCAAAACACAGTTCATGGCACCACATACAGCACATCCCTGCTCACAGAAGCACATCAGGCACCCCTCCATCATCATCTTTCCAGAGAAAAACAAAGAAGCTAAATCCTCCTCTTTATAACTGTAGGACTGAGAAAGAGTTACAGGGTTAAAGTGAAAAGTTTTGTCAAAGATTACCAGTTGGGGCTTAAAATTTGAGTGAAGCATGCCTCTGCTAGTCACCAGCTTAAAGAATAACACATTTAAGAGCTGCATAGTGGAAACAAACTGCATTCCTGGGAAAGAAAGAAGAAATGGCTCAGCTGCAGTTCTCAGGAGCAAACTCACAGGTTCTCAGGAAACTCAGAAGCAGATTCACACCACCAGATTTGGCAGTAGAAAGTGAATACAAGAGATGAGGATCAAAACTGAACTCCAAATGGGATTTTCAGTTACTAAATGCCAGGTACAGACTTCTCATCTGTTTCTGGATGGCCCTGAATATATTCACTTGACCCTTAGCACACCTCCTGTTTCAGGATTTTTTACTGCATCACACAAAGACACGGAGGTGTCAGCCCCATCCCCTTACCCAGAGCACATGTGCAGCAATGGAACTCATATTCCTTTGGGAGCAGGCAATGGATCACTAGTGAGCCACTTCAGCATTCCTCTTCCACTGGCACACTTGTACATTGCTGAGCAAGGGAAACCTCCCTTTCCCAGTTATTTTCTTCATGTTAAGTTTTCCCTCTTCCCAGACACCAACTATATTTTAACATTTTACAACTGCAAGTTAAATTTACCAGGGGAAGGAGACCAATGCCTGCTTCCACTGTCCCAGGTCTGCAGTCACCTGGACTGTCCTGTGCTGCTACCAGCCCAGTGTATCTCACAGGGGCTTGCCAAACCCCAGTGCTGAGCTCTGTGTGGTGCTCCTGACAGGCTTCCCTAACATCCACCCTCTTCAGGTATCCTTGTTCCCTGCCATTTAATCACTCCTTGCTCTTTATCACAATCTAGGGAAACTTCCACAGCCATTTCCTTACAGCACCAAGGCCAGGAAAAACATTTTACTGAACTGTGCAACCTTCAGCAGCTTTTTGGCTCACACTTAATAAGAAAAGTTATCACTGGCTCATACAAAAATCTCTAATGCAGTTAAAATATTTCTGGCAGAGAAACAATAAAAAAGTAAAGTGTTTCAAATGCCTGGCTAAATTTGCTACAATAGATGAGAAAGGGCTCTCTAAGCAGGTTTATCCATGAGATCACCTCTCTGTGGTGTACAGGAACAGCTCGATTTATCACAAAACTATTTGCAAGGACTTGCCAAAAAGAAGAATAACAGAACAGACCCTGCAGAACAGCTCCCCAGCACAGGCAACACACATACTCTTCATCCTCCTGCATGAGGAGCTGCTCAAGACTGAACTCTGAATTGAAAACTATTTTTTTCTATTTAAAGGAACTGTGCAGTAACAATGCAAACTGGCTACGTCCTTTCTCAAGTGGTTGCTGCTTTATTCACTACAGCCCTCTCTTTGCACAGCACTTAAATACTGATTCAGTTCTTTCTAATAAAAGATTTCATGTAGAAAAGAACCAAAAGAGGTAATTCAGGTACACAGTGAGTGATTTATCCACGTACCTCCACACAGGCAGCATTCTTCCTCCAGTCAATAAACTTTATTCCTCCTCAGGAAGGGTCTGACACAGACATCAAGCACAAATAGATTGTCCAGCTCAAACTGGGAAGCACACAGGTCAAACCACACTCTCCAGCTCCAAATCACCATTTTTATTTCTGTTGTGACCCCTGCAAAACAGGCTTCCCTTTTATACTAAGGGTGAATTCCCAGTGCTACCAGCTCTTGCTGGATTCCCTCAAACTCCTCACATCCCCCTTAGCCCCACTGTCAGGACACCTGTTTCAGTCAAACCCTCCAATATCTCAGTTCTACTGCCAAAAAGCAGAGCCTATAACTTCTGGTATTCAATAGCCTTAAAGTATCAAAGTGTAGATGAGTCATCAGGGCAAGATTAAAAGGAACTAGGGTTTTTAATATTGCCAGTAAAGGAAAAAAAAAAAAAAANGTGGAACAGACAACTTATAGTCTTCAAATATGAGTCTCTCTCAGTGAGCTCTGCCCTCAAATGGATGGTGTCAGTTTGATGCATCAGTGCATGCGAGATCAATGCAATCCTAAACTTTGTGTCTTCAAGAAGTTATTTTCCAAATCTGCCTGGGAATTGTTTAAGCATTACACAGGCTGAAAAAAGAATAAATCAAGTCTAACTATTGGAAAGACAAGTAATTCATCTGGCAAGCTGAGAACAGAGACAACGGACCATGAATAATTCAAGAGGGGTAAAGATCCAAAATATTCCGTTCAGTCTATTACCTGCAGCCTGAAGTGGTGATAAAATACTTGATTAAATTGGAGAGCAAAAGCTGTTCAGCACAATTACTGGATAAATATTTCAGAGCAATTTTTCTGTTAAATATTTGGAATCCCCCTGCCAGCCTGCATTCCACCCAAGGACACAAGGGGAGGGTTTCTACAAGAACTCGTGGCCTTTCCGAGGCAAAAGCCTCAGAGGGTGAGGGATGAGCATTCTGGCCCACAGAAACCCAGCTCAAATCACTTTGCCACTTTGCAAGCTAATTGTTTCAGGTGTAGCTTCAGGCATTTGTTGAGAAAAACCTCAATAATTCTACTTGTGGAAGTAGGATTTTAGGTGCTGCTTTAGGAAAGCATCCTCCTCCTCCTCCCCCCCTGCCCTGTTTTAGCTGTTGAATAAAATCAGAGCTTAGGAAACAGATCTCACAGACCATTGAACCCGCATTTGCCCACTCACTTCACCTCATCACTGAGCTATGCAGCCGTTCCAGGGAGCACAACAGGCACCACAACAGAACTGCCACCTGATAATGCCAAGGTAAATCCCTTAAACCAGTTATGATCTGTGTTATTTCCATGCAATTTGTTTCACAGAGCGACTGGGCACAGAGTTCTCTAAGCAACTTGAAATTCTGGGGGAAAAAAAATACTCTTAATTGCTATTTGAACTCTAAGGGAGGAATTTCTCAGCACCCAGAGGGGAAAAAGAACAAACTTTGTGCAAAGAATGGCAGAATCTGGTGGGGGATCAGCAGGAGAGCCCTGTCCAGATGTGATCATGGCATTATCAAGGCTTTGGGGATTTTCCCTGAAAGCCCTGTACCTGTGAGGAATGTCACAGCAACCCTCAGCCTGCGTTTGGGAAAGGGAGGGGAATATGGCCACTAAAGCTAATCCTGACTCTGACAAAAAGTAACTTTCACATTATTATTTCTTCATCCCATCTTTTCCCCCACAGCCCCAATACTTGGGATATATCTGGAAAAAGGAAAAAAATCCAACCCACACAAACTCTGGTATCTTCAAAGGCATGAATGACCATGATAAAAAGGAAAACACGTTTCAGTGTGAAAAGCACAGGAGGGGATAAAGCTTCAGTGTAAGAGTTGGGGAGCAGCAATTGATACTTGGGCCAAGGAGAAGTTCTCAGATTAAACACTCAAGAGCAGAAAGGTAAGTTCTATCCACTTTTAACTAAGGAAGAAGTAAATGTTACTAAGTTTATCAAGCTTCCTTCCCTATTCTTTCTAGCTGGGTTTAGCAATAGCACAACAAAAACCAGTTTGGGGAAGTGTGACTTCAAATCCAGGCCTTTTCAAGAATATTGAGCTTCAGTAAGTCAAGCCACCAGGCAGGAAAACCCATTAGGAACAGTCAGCTTTAAATACATTCACCATTTCTACTTTATTTTCCTGAAATGCCACTCATATCCAGCAACAGGGTTTCCCTGCACTTAGGAACATCCATCCAGCTCCCATAATCCTAACTCCCAGTTTATCTCTGAAAACACACAGCATGTCAAGTGCTGTGTATTTCACATACTTCCTGATTTATTTAAACCAAAGAGAATTGTAAAGAAGACATTTTTATGACTTATTCTAATTGAAGTTGAAATATACATCTCCAAGTCTAATGTAGCTACCTTAAGGGTACTTGATAGATCAATACTTTAAACACATTATTCATAGCATTTAGGTTCAGAAATGTAAAGTTGCTGCTAACCAGCTATTTAGTAATAAATAGATATAAAAATTCAGTAATGAGGGCAAAAAAACCCACAACCAGGTACTTTTGAAGCTTCCAGAAGAAATCTGGAATGATGATCCTTGAGGGTGCCTTCCAAATCAGAATATTCTGTGAAATACTGGAGAGCTGATGTCTGACTTCCATGGAAGTGAAAAAGAAGCAAAAACTATTTCTGTTTCTTTTCCATCAAGAAACAGGTCTGATAAAGAGATAACATGTACAAAACAAATAGGTTTTTAGGCATCCTTATCACAAAGTATTTGAAGCCTGACTTCTGATTTTGACTGTCAATATTTTCCATTTGGCTTTACCTGCCTTGTGATTGAAAAAAAAAAAAAAAAAAAAAAGAATGTCTGTCCCTGGTTTTATTTTTATTTTTGGGCATGGACAAAGCCAGGCCCTGGGGAGATCTCATCCAAAATGCTGGAGGGAATTTCCACCAGTGCTGTCAGCTCAGGAGGAGCACCAGGAGCCTGTGCCAGCTCAGGAGCCCTGCTCATCCAGCCCATGCTGACCCACGGCTAAGGACACTCAGCCCAAATTCATCCCAGCTTGGCACTGAACTGGCAAATCCCTTAAAAGAGTTGTGGATCCTCTCAAGAGATGCCACTTGCAAAGCCTCTCTATAGTTACAGTGGTCAGTGGGTCTGGACATCAGTGAGGGAGATGCACAAGCTGTTAACAAGCAAGATTATGGGCTTTATTTTGTAAAAATTACTTATTTAATAGCAATTCTAGAGACTGAACCTCATGGTTTTTTCATCTCGGCACAAAACAGCCTCAGAGAAGCAGAAATTTTTCAATTCCACCTGAAGGCACATGTGCTCAGACCCCATCTATGAACAAGCTGAAATTCCTTGGGGTTTTGTTTCATTGTTTAAAAGCACAGGAGTCTTGCATTGTGGCAAGTTAATCCAGCTGCCACACTGCAGGACAATGAGAAGGACGAGATTGGCTTGGTCTGTCCCAAAGGCTCAGAGCACTGCACATGAACTGCTTAGGTGTGTTCCCTGCTGGCAAAGTGTGTGCCCTTGTAGCTGAAGTGAAAAGCAGAGAAGTTCCTTGGTTTGCCTGTGAAACAGAGGTGCTTTGCACTTCCTGCCCATTGAACAGCAAGGAGTTGGGCTGGAGGAGGAGGGGAATGGTGTGGCATTAATTTTGGGTACTTTTAACCATAAAAATAAGGAAGCATTTCCTGAACCAAGCTGGCTCTCAACGGGTTTATTTTACAGAACACTGTTTGCCACAGGGAACAGCAAGGCATGCCAGGATCAGAACTAGACTCCCCCTGAAGCTGCCTCCACCCCAAGTCCTGCTTTTAGCCCATACTGCTCCCCAGGTTAAGAAACCAGCAACTCCTCCATTGTTGGAGAAACCACAATGCTTTGCTAATGCTGCTGTGGGCAGCACCAGCCTCGTGTGGCAATGTTTTGTGCACTTTCCAAATGTTACAGTCCAAAACCTCAGACTCTGCAACACCATCAAACACTGCCTTTGGGAACTGCTCCTCCTTTGGCACCTTTATTACCACACCTGGTATGCCAGCATCATTTTGATCTTTACTTGCTCAAGTCTCACACAACCCACAGTCCTTCACCCTTCACACTCATTTCCAAGACACCTTGGAGCTCTGTGAGATAAGCAAGTTTAACACAGAATCTTGCCCAACATTGCAGCCAATAGGAAATCCAAGGAATCAACACCTCACCTCCCCTCTTGGGACTGCATTTTGAACAGGACTGAGCTCTGGCACTGCTGCATCCCTCTCTGAGTCTCTGCTGCCAGCACATTCCCCAGGGGCTGATCACAAGGTGCTGTTGCTTCACATGGTCTGAAGTGTTTGCACAGCATTCTCCCTCCAAGGAAGCTTCAGGGAGGAAGCTTCCCTGGAGCAGAGGATGCTAACAAAAGCAGATCAGATAAATCACAAGGTGCTGTTGCTATAAGAAGGCCCCTTAATTTACTATCTTAATTAAGGAGACCCCAGACCATGGTGCCAGTGACAGGGCCTGCCTCCCAACTCCTGCCCATGGTGGTGCTCTGATGTCCTCTGCTTTACCCAAGCTCATTCACTTTTTTTTTTCCTGCAGGCTGCTATCAGCTAGATAAGAGAATCAATACAATGTGCTGCCACACAGCTGCTGGTTTTCCTGCTTGCAGCTGAAAGATGAGAAATACCCTATCATCCCTGCTCACATTTGGGGTTGACAACTTCTTTCTAAACAGAAATTAAGGCTAGCACTGGTGGAACTTAGCCTAATTGAGCACCATACCACTGGCAGATCTTTGTTTGCATCCATCCTTGTTCCCCTGTGAGAGCCACGTAAGCATCATCAAAACTGGTGGTTGAAGCCTTTAAACTACAATTTAATACAACTAAGAAAAAAATCAAACCTTCAAATACTGCATTAAGAGTTTAGGAGTATTCTCTGGCTTGTGAAGAGAGAGTTCCTCATGTGAATCTTCTAACTTTACTTCCATAAGAGTAGCAACTTTTAACTTCCAGGTGGAAATTGCCACAAGGTTGGGTCAGACCTTTGTTTTCTCATTGCTTAGAGGAGACCAATAAACACTGAATTCAGTAAAAGCTCCACTATTAATTCAGGGGGGTGGAGGGGTTACACTCACCCTAGAGACCAGGCAATACATCAGCACATAAGACACATACACAGAAGCTTATTTTTTTTCTCATGAACTCCAATATCACTTTGTAATGAACCCAAGTTGTCAGCCAAATTCTTGTTTCCTCAGAAACTTGCACACATTTTCTGTGACTGTCTAATTTAAGTCCTCCCTTAGGCAGGAGAAGGCTTCCCAACACTGTAATGAGCAAATGAAAATTAAATCCCTCCTAAGCACCGCAGCAGCAGAAAGCACCTTGAGCTTGCTTTGCCCTCCAAGTTTATGGTTAAAAGTACCCAAAATTAATGCCACACCATTCCCCTCCTCCTCCAGCCCAACTCCTTGCTGTTCAATGGGCAGGAAGTGCAAAGCACCTCTGTTTCACAGGCAAACCAAGGAACTTCTCTGCTTTTCACTTCAGCTACACTTTGGCCAGCAGGGAACACACCTCCAATTGATGCACAGCTCAAAGTAACTGCAGTGAGTGGCATCCTTTGAAATCCAGTGCTGAGTGAGCCACCAGAGCTAAAACCATTTGTAGCCACCACCACACAACAAAGCAGCACCAGTCTGCACAGGCATTGCTGCACCTCAAACATTCCCCCTAAGTGTCACCCAATGAACCCTTCAGTGCTGCTCCGTTTCCACAGGGGGGTGTTACTTTTAACATGACAGGTGCCCCCAGCTGCTTTTAGACGCCAGATTTCTGGAGGAATGGTGTTTAATGGTCTCAAATTCACACTGAGCTCAAAATAAATGAAGAACACTTTCAGGGTGCCTCCACAGGGTTTGCAGGATGAGCCAAGGACATGTTTCTTCTGCTTCATTTCCTCTCTCAGGTCACACGCTGAGAAGCACCATTAAAGCCAAAGAAGGTAAGAAATTCTGATAAACTTCAACCTGGAAACACCATTGCAGATAAATACAAAGCTCTGGCCAGCAGCTTTTCCCTACAGCTCCAGTACCAGAGCCAGCAGAAAACCACACAGATATTGATGGGAACCCTCCAGAGCTGGGCTTGGCAGAGCCACCAAGATCTGGGCTGGTATTCAAAACACCCAGAAATTGAGAAACTGAACCTCAGTATATTCTGTGCAAGTTAGTTTGAAAACAGTCTCACATTAATTCTGACACTTCCAAAGTAATTGCTCAGTGCAGATGCTGCAATGTGCTATCTGCAGGTGATACTGGTTCATTCCCACAACCTCTTTGACACTAAGATTTGTGTTTCAGGCAGCCTTAAATCACATACAATCATAATTCATCTGCAGAGAACAGGGCTGAAGTCCAGCTCAGCAGAGAGTTATAGAAAAATAATCTCTGCTACACATCACCAATAATGCACAGCCAACAGAAAGAGCCATGTTAACATACAGATGAGCAATAATCTAATTAACAGTGACCTTTTTTTCTCTTGCACTGCTTACAGGTCAAAACATTTGAGTCACTTTGAAAGGAGAGATAACGTCAAAAATGGCTGTTTGGGGAAATCCCTGCATCTAATAATGGCTTTAACCAGCCCATTCGTTCTGACTCGAACTGAAGAATGCTTGATGGTTGCTATGAATACAAACGAAGGGATTTCCAGTTAATGTGCACGGCACAGGGAAGCAAATCCTCATGATTAAACACCTCCCTCCTCTCTCCCCGATCTACAGCCTCCAAGACAATTAACCCTCCGGGACAAGAGCTCCAACCGAACTGCTTCTGAATTCACTGATCAAACCAAACACGCTGACACCATCTGCTCCAGCCTCCTTATCCCATATGCAAATCCTTCCTTTAAGAAAGGAAAGCTACTTGTTAGCAGCAGGCTCCCTGCTACGAACTCTGCTACTCACAGAATCACTGGGTTGGGTTGCAAGAGACCTCCCAGATCATCGAGTCCAACCCAGCCCCAACACCTCAACTAAACCCTGGCACCCAGTGCCACATCCAGTCTGTTTTTAAACACATCCAGGGATGGGGACTCCACCACCTCCAGACCATTCCAGAACTTTATCATCCTTTCTGTGAAAATTTTCTCCTAATAGCCAATCTATATTTCCCTTGGCACAGCTTAAGATTGTGTCCTCTCATTCTGTCAGTGCTGCCTGGAGAAAGAGACCAACCCCACCTGACTGCAGCCACCTTTCAGGGAGTTGTAGAGAGTGATAAGGTCACCTCTGAGTCTCCTTTTCTCCAGGCTGAACACCTCCAGCTCCCTCAGTGATTCCTCTCAGGGTTTGTGCTCCCAGCCCCTCTCCAGCCTCGCTGCCTCCTCTGGACGCGCTCCAGTGTCTCAATGTCCCTCCTGCTCGGGAAGTGCAATCCTCTCTTGCAACATCATTTCAAAAGTGGCTTGCTAAGAGACCGAGGGCATCCCCCAGAACCCGACATGGAGAATGAAGCCCCGCTTTGCGCTAGCACAGCGACAACCTTGCCGCAGGAGCCTCAAGGTTCTCAGGGGAGCACCAGCAGCAGGAGCCGCCGGCACGGAGCCGGGAACAGGGAGATGGCCTCGCTGGATGACGGCTCTCCCTTCTGCTGATGTTCACGGGATCCCAGCTCCCCCGGCCGCGCAGAGCTCCAAGAGGCGGCTTTGAGATGAAGCGAAAGCGCGTCTCCGTCCCTGGGCTGGCTCTCCCGGCGGCCGCGGGGAATCACCGCTGCTGCTGCTGCAGGGATCTCCCAGGCAAGCAGCTCCGCAGTCTCATTTCCCCGCCTGCCTGCCGGGGGTTCCCCTGGTGCTTTGAAAGCAGAGCCTCACATCCCTGCACTGCATTTGCAGCCACGGCTGCAGGCAGGGACCGCTGGACGAGAACAGAGCGGAGTATTTCTGTCATGGACTCCCCCGGTTCTCAGCAGACACGGCGTGCCATACTAGCAGATGTATTAACTCCTAACTCATCAATTTTCTCTTTGGAAATTCGCTCCCAGAAAGAATTACATTGCTGTAAGAGCAAAAGCAAGAAAATCCACAGAACAGCAGGAAACGAGCAAATAGAAGAGTGTTGACAAAGCAGTCGGGCGACTCGGGACTGCAATAACTTACCCACCCAAAAAGATGCAGAAATTCTTCACACAGAAACTGTTTCCATATTTTTATGGCATAGGTGGACTTCGGAAAATTAGCCCGAAGTTATATTAACCCTTCAAGATCCTCTGCACTCACCTGTCTTGCTAAACAAATAATTTCTTCCCTGTGAAGGAGATGTATTTCCTTTAAGAGCATGGCACAGAGCTGCATTTACACTGAGTTACTCCTAAAGAAATCATTCTGCTCCTTCTGCTGCAGCCAAATGCTTCTACTGTAGCTATTGCTGCAGAATGGAATCGTTGTGATGCTCTAAGAATTCATTCTTTTTAGTCTGGAGTACCTGTCAATGGAACATCATCTATCCCCGTGTAGTGGCTAAGCACTGGAACTAATTACAGAGACCACATTAAAGACTCAACACGCGATTTCTTTTCCCCCGGTTCCAACAGATTTCTTGTCCTTGAAAAAACTAAAATAGTCAAGCTTGAGAAATAAGAGTGTTTTTAACTACAGTCAGAAATTGGGATGGGTGGGCAGAGCGCTTTAGTTCTGAAACACAAACAGGGATTTTAACTAAAAAAATAAAACTTAGACACCACAATCTTCATACTAAACAGAAAGCTCTTGGAGATTTTTCTCTCTTTTCATGCTCCCTCAGAAGCCCATTTTTCCAACAGGAAGTTTAAACAAGCATTATTATTCCTACAGATGCTGTTCCATCGGGCACAAAGGAGTGCCTGAGACCCACACTGGAGTTGCCCGGGCAGGGAAAGAGCCGTGCCCCAGCGCCAGGCAGAGCATGGCAACACAGGATGGCATCAACTGCTGCCTTCCTGTGGAGCAACAAACTGAACCCTGCAAGTAATCCATTCTGTATTTGTACTTTATAGTTATTTGAGCTAGGTATGTGTTTCAACTAAGTGCAGACACCAGACCTACACAGCGGGTAAGAGTTTCTGTTTACAGAACAACAAAACTTCCACAAACACCAAACTGGGAAGTTGAGGTTTCCCACCCCTGCACACAACTCCTTTCTGTGCATTTTTTGAAGCACATGAACATTCTCCCCATCAAGATTTGGCTCCATTTCTGAAGCTCAGAGGAACTTGCCATCCTGCCCAAGCTGGGAGCTCCACCACAGCTGGTACCTAAATGACACGCTGAATTTTTAGGACTGAAGCTTTTATTGCAGACATTTGAGTGCTCACACTCAAACTACAGAGCTCAGCACTTCTCAAGCAGTTACAAGGAAGGAAAATGAGAGTGTAACTTCTCACTCTGCTGCAGCCACAGCCCAGTGTTAGGGGAGGGGTGAAATGAGGTTTAAATGACAGTCAACATTTGGACTGGGAGTTATTGAAATAACTCATCTGGAAAATCAGCCTTCAGCTGCAGCCAGAACACAAAAGTATATTTTCCAATTTAAACTTGGTTGTTTATTAAACAAAGGCATGTTCTGCTCAGTGTATTTATCCAATATCCTGCCATATGCTTCATTTATGAACACCCAGGGAGAATGGTGGGACACTGATAAATGAGTAAAACTGATAAATGGGTAAACGTCAGCCACATTTTGGATACCACACGCACAAAAAAATTGCTTGGGAGGCAGCAAAGAAGTAGAAAACTTCTAATCATTCTTCCCAAGAAATAATGTGTCCCTTCAGTGAAAAATTTATGTTCACAGTATCAGTGGGTAAGAAAAATGCATATGCTCCATATGAGATCATTTCTGTCTTTGAATGAGAGGAAAAGTAAACACACTCCTGCCCTCGCTTTTCCTCAAGGCTCTGCTATATGATTTCCCTAAAGACAGCAGCTCCCAGGCTGGGGGAGCACATTTCCAGCAGTGCCCTTCATCCGTGCCAGGGGGATACCACGAGCATCAAAGGAGAGGGGAAAGAGCATGGCTTTGACTCCAAAGGTGGTGGCAGGCAGCAAACCCCCCCGAGTGACACTGTACATTAAAAATCTCCCTGAGCAACACCAGATATGTACATGGGAATCCCCCCAGCTTGGCTTACAAGCTGTTCTCAGTGCTCTGGCACGTTCATCACAGAGCTTTAGAGCACGTAAAGAGCATGGAGAGACCCACTGTGTGCTCACAGTTTCACTCCCACCTGGACAGCAGTGAGCCGTGCTTTCAGTTTACGGAGGTGGCAGGGCTTGGAAGAGCAGGCAGAAATAAACTGACTTGCAAGCTGGGAGCAGCCAGCAATAAAAGGTTTTATTGAAGCTCTCAGTTCAGTCCTACCTGGCTGCCTACAAATGAAAACACAGCCCCTCTCTTGTGTGGTAAAAATGGAGTAGGGAGAAGCAGGAGATCCCCACGCCTCGGGACACAACGTTCCGGTTTTCAGCTGGGTGGAAAAGGGAAACGCGAGCTCCAGCCTCCTGTGACATCTAATGAAATGCTGTCTGCCTCATTATTTTCAGGACTGCCTCTGAGGCAGAAATTCATTTAGAGAATCACCTGCTTTTCCAGCTTCTAATGTCAATGCTTATTTAGAAAATCTGTGTCGGTACTGAACAACCTGAACCCCACCAGCTCAGCAAACTCTCAGCTACAGCAGCCCTGCAGCACAACACTGTTTATTAACTTCACAGAGCTCACTCTTCACCCCCAGAGGTGTTTCCACCAAAAGTCTGCCTGGCACAAAACACTGCATTTCCTATCCACTCTCAAGGAGAGGAAAAAACCCACATTCATTATTTGCAGTCCACACCACTCCTGCTGTAATTGCCTCTGTTAACAGTTACATGCACCACAGTTTTGAACTTGGTTTTATCCTCAATTTACAGATTTTCAGGAAGGACATACAGGTGAGATGGAGAAAAAGAGATCCCAGGACACCTCCCCTACCTGAGCAGGAGCTCTCATGCAGCAGGTAATGCACTGCAAGGCTGTGCTGCTCCTTCTCATCCCAGTGGGATGAGATCAGTGCTGTCCAGCAGCCATGAAAAAAAAGCATTTTCCTTTGCAGAGCACAGCTGAACTGATAAAACCACCAGAGAAAGATTTCAGTCACAACAAAGGGCTAAAAAAGCACCCCAACCAACCTATTAGAGATCTTGCATGTTTCTGCTCAGCTCCAAGCTTTGAGACATCTCTTCTTTGTTCCCACCTCTTATGACTATATTTCCACCACACAACTTCCCTGTTTGCTGCACCACAAACCTGAAGTTCTTTATTATATTATTTATATTAAATATAATATAATATTTTATACTATCTTGTAATATCTATTATATCTTTATTATGTTTATTATTATTTATAGAGCAGCCTCGGAATTGCTCTCACTCCCTGAACTAACCTCAGTTCCTTAAAGGTGCATGAAAGCAGCACTTCTAATATAAAAGCTTTTTTTTCCATAATAAAATGTAGAGGTAAACATCTTTTCCACAGCAACGTGACAATGAAGGCTGTGATGAGAAAGTCCCAAGGAATTTCACCAAGGCCTTTCCATGGTGTTTGAGACTCTGGACATCCCTGAACAGGGACAGTCCTACTGTCATGACAGCCAGGGCTTTATCTCCAGCAAAACCAGCTGAGGCTTCAGGTATTAAACTAATTAAAGTTTCCCGAGTCATTTCACAAATCAGAGGTCATTTTACCTTCTCCAGAAAAGCATCAAAAATGCAACACAAACAGTTTCATGGGAAGGGGCAGAGGGAATGCAGGTATTTATTTGCACTACACTCAGAGCCACCTTCAGGGCTTCCTTCACCTGAGTGTATTTTTGAGTGCCACCTGCTTGTTCTGAGCAGTGAAGAGCAGGAGGAGTTACATCACCTTCCTGTGCAAGTGCAGCTTTTGCAGCCACAACAAGCTTTTTTTTTTAAATGCCAATGAAACTCAGAAGTCTGTTCCAAAAAACAAGTCCAGAATTTTTCTGTCTTTAAAATAATTCCCAGAGAGGTATTTGGTCAAAGGTGGAGTAAGCAGGGCAGCAGGAACAAGATGACCACAGCACATCTCTGAGGACTGCAGACCTTCTCACATCTCCTCAGACAGTGACTAACTACTGCCTGAGGAGTTGCCACTATTCTTTCAATCAAACCCAAACCTGCTACAGCTCTGAGGTGAAATTTTCTTGGCTAGGCAGTGCATAAAAAAACCCCAAGGAACAAGCTGCTTTTTTTAAGAGTTCTTTCCAGCATCTTTTTACTATGGCTTTAAATGGAGCAGCAAAGAAACCAAAATATTTCAATCAATAGCTGTGAAAAAGAACACAGCAGTCTGCAACACGGCTACAGGGGAAGAACAAAAGCATGGATTTCTTTGGAAATATTCACAAGAGATTTCTATTTCCAAATCTCCACATGGCAGAGCATTCCAGGCCATGAGACATCCTTGTTAATGAAGCTGTGAGCTCAGTTAACTCAGACAACATCACTATAAAGCCTGACTGAACATGTTTTATATCCATCATTAGGGAGCCTATCTATATCCAAGTGTCTTCTGCAGGAAGCTCTTCAATTTGACTTCCCAACATGTGTGAAAGTCAATCCAGAGGCACTTCACACAAATTAATGCCAGCTGCTGTCAGCAGCTAAAAGATCTCAGCCTCAGCCTGAGAGCAGAGGTTATTTAACCTGGAGAAAACAAGGAGAGCTCAGAGCCCCCTCCAGAGCCTAGAGGGGCTCCAGGAGAGCTGGAGAGGGACTGGGGACAAGGGATGGAGGGATAGGACACAGGGAATGGTTTCAAACTGCCAGAGGGCAGGGATGGATGGGATATTGGGAAGAAATTCTATATTGTGAGGGTGGCAGGCCCTGGCACAGGGTGCCCAGAGCAGCTGTGGCTGCCCCTGGATCCCTGGAAGTGTCCAAGGCCAGGCTGGAATGAGCTGAGCTTTAAGATTTGCTCTTGTCCACACCATATCACCTCTATCCTTCCCCCACTGCTGCACTGGAATCCTCTTGGAGCTATTCCCAGGACCTATTACTCTTGGGATCAACCCCACATACCTTGAGACAGGCACACACAACACACAGCAGTGCCCAAGGAATGGGGTTTGAGATATTTATAAACCACGTTATGTAGAAAGGGAAACACAGGAACACACACTGAATTNAAAAGCACCCCAACCAACCTATTAGAGATCTTGCATGTTTCTGCTCAGCTCCAAGCTTTGAGACATCTCTTCTTTGTTCCCACCTCTTATGACTATATTTCCACCACACAACTTCCCTGTTTGCTGCACCACAAACCTGAAGTTCTTTATTATATTATTTATATTAAATATAATATAATATTTTATACTATCTTGTAATATCTATTATATCTTTATTATGTTTATTATTATTTATAGAGCAGCCTCGGAATT
>VXBC01002975.1:133569-155012 GCA_013399945.1 Ploceus nigricollis
TCCAGAGCCTAGAGGGGCTCCAGGAGAGCTGGAGAGGGACTGGGGACAAGGGATGGAGGGATAGGACACAGGGAATGGTTTCAAACTGCCAGAGGGCAGGGATGGATGGGATATTGGGAAGAAATTCTATATTGTGAGGGTGGCAGGCCCTGGCACAGGGTGCCCAGAGCAGCTGTGGCTGCCCCTGGATCCCTGGCAGTGCCCAAGGCCAGGCTGGAATGAGCTGAGCTTTAAGATTTGCTCTTGTCCACACCATATCACCTCTATCCTTCCCCCACTGCTGCACTGGAATCCTCTTGGAGCTATTCCCAGGACCTATTACTCTTGGGATCAACCCCACATACCTTGAGACAGGCACACACAACACACAGCAGTGCCCAAGGAATGGGGTTTGAGATATTTATAAACCACGTTATGTAGAAAGGGAAACACAGGAACACACACTGAATTATCCTGGTGTGGGTTTGCAGACAATTTTAGCAGCATATTTGACTAACACTGTGCATTCACATATCTCAAGGGATGACTTGGAGAAAATCAAGCTCTCTCTTCATACATTTATGTAGGGCAGCTTCACAACATATGCTATCATATCATTATTTGGCTACAACACAGCCAAAAGCTCCAGTTCTCCTACAAAGATCCTGATTTTATGGCTTTATTTTCCAGCTGGTACAGGAATGTTAGCTTGCAGCAGAAAAGGTAAAGCCACACTTCTCACTTTTTCTATTAGCACAAAGAAAATACTCAACAGAGACAGCATAAAAGGGATTCTCATGTCATTTACTAGATCCTCATTACCCCAAGTCCCATTAATTGGGCAGTTATACCTGAGACAGCAGCAGCCCAGTGCAGTCCCAGCAGCCCATTTCTTTCCTCTTTTGTAAGGCTTTTAATGAGGCTGCCTGACCAAGAGGAAAACTTCTCAGGGTTAAGTGACCTCTGGAAACCCTGAGGTGATGGTCCTGACTTGGGTGGAGATGCCCTTCAACACCTTCTCAATAATTTTCTTATTAAAATATACAGAAAACAAGAACACCCACACATTGCATGACTGTGCCCTGAAGCCAAAGGGTTTTAGATTGTTCAGCTTATTTGAATATTATTTTCGGGGGGAGGTAGTGTCTAATTATGCAGCTAAACCTGCCAGCAAGGACCTGGCTGCTATTTTATTTCCACCAGTTATGTAGAAAAGGTCTCTGAAAGGACACTGGGAATTAGTTTGTGGCAAGAGGTTATGACAAACTTGCTGATGAATTTGAAGAGTGCCTGACTGCATTTTCAACAGCTACAGGCACTCCCTGCCTTCAGGCTCAGCCCAAGATGGCAAGAGCAGGTTAACAATAATCTCTGGTGAACTTGTTTGCCTGATTTAATAATACCTGTGATATCCAGCAGATACACAATCTTTTATGTTTGGGACAGGAAGCAGCAGCAGGAAGCACAAAGGTTATTCCCTTGTGCTGTACTCTCACATGCTTCCCATCAGCCATGGAATATGAGGATCCACACCTTCACACACACAGAGTGTCTGCATCACAGCCAGGGCACTGGAAAACACCCTGGACACTGCAGTCTGCTCCTGATCCATCCCTGTGTGAGCAAGAGCTCTTTCCCTGATCCCTCTCACAGGCTCACACTGAGGCAGTGTCAGCAAACCTGCAATTTCAGTTTTCATTAGAGCTCAGAAAGCCATCCAAGCCCTCCCCATGTGATATTCCTTGGCTCCCTGGGGCTCAGCTGATCACAGAGAGCCAAGATGGAAACTATCTAGGACCAATCCCATCAGAGGGCATTCCCAGTTTCCAGAGTGACTCACCCATCCCTCCTGAAGCTCAGAAGAGCCAGCCACGGTCCAAGACACGCTCCTATAAGGTCAAAGATAGCACAAGCCAAATTTTGGTGCTGGGCAGCTGCCTGCCCAGGCTAATAGCAATTTTTGTTTTAAAATACTTAATTATACCTCCTAATACAGTCACCTCTTCCCCCTGCAAGGGTTCATATGGAGCTGTTTTTACCCCCTCCTTCCAAGTCAGAAGATATTTCTCCAGAGATTGCCTTTTAAAGAGATTTTTTAAAATTCTATACAATAAGCACAAGTAGCAAATAACACTGAGGAGTAGCAGCATATGGCAAAACATACAGGTGGCACTCAGCCCATCAGCTTTGTCTCTGATCTAAGCAGCTTAGAAAGAAGCAAGCCCTTCCATCTCCTCTCACCATAACCAGGATGGATTGTCAGATCCACTGCATTCCAAGGCAGCATTAGTGCCATCCTCACTTGCTAGGTCTTTAAGGAGAAGAGTTGTGCCATGCTTTAACCATTTCCTCTCCAGCCAGTGAAGTAGGAACCTCATGTTTTAAGTGATAGAAATATTTCTGTGTCTGATTTGATTTCTCTGTATTTAGAAAAATAAACTGCATGCAAGAAAACAGAAAAATCAGATTTGGAAACAGCCTTAGCATTGCCTTTTGCACTTGGAGCTCTGGAAGGTTGCCTTTGCCATGGAGGTCTTGCTGCTTTAAGACAGAAATAGAAAAAAAGGCCTGATTATGCATTTTCTTCAATAAATAATGCAAAAAGCCTACGCACTCCTGTGAAGGGAGATTCAAACCTGGGTCAGTTCAGAAAATATCTCACCTACCACAGAGCCACTAGAGAAACAGCTCTCCCAACTCTCAGCCACACCTGCTTTGCACATCACAGTCCCAGCTAACCCTAATTTTACTTTCTCATTACTATCAACACTTACAATTAACGACATGCAAAAAGAACTCCCAATGCAAGTCACTGTGGAAAGAGAACGACAGCCCAAGTTCTGGGAAGCAGAGCTCATCAATCCCACTGATAGCAGGACTGATTGCAGCTTGGGTTTTACTATGTCCAGTTCTGCATGCTGCTGCCTAAAAGAAATCCTTGCCCACTAATAAATCCACAGGGAATTATAAATCCTGGCTGTAGGAAGAGAAGGCAGATGATTTTTTGCCAGGGGCAGGGGGACAAGACACCTTTGAAGGGCTCCTGAGCCAGTGACACACGGAGCTGCAGCTGCTGCTGTTTCACACTTGCTGCTCCATGTCCTCGGGGGAGACATGGGATTACTGCAGGATGTTTTCATGAGCTGGAATTAGTCAGTGCCAGCATTTCACAGCTCTAACACATGAAATAAATAGCTTGACCTCTGCTCCCTCACACCACCTCACACCCTGAAGGGCGAGCGCAGCGGTGCTGGCATTGCTTCCTGCCATGTGGTGAGCATGGAAGGGGGCACCACATCCCTGCTAACAGAGCTAGAAAGGCTATTTAGGAGAAAAGAAAAACGATAAAACTGCTGGAGCAGTCCACTGAGGCATCTGCTTTGCACTGACCACTTCTTCTTTATTAACTACACATTGAACACCAAGTATTTCCTGTGCCAGCATCCGGGAGAGAACGGCCAAAGCCGAGCAGGCAGAGTTCCAGCAGCACAACTTCAGTGAGCACAGGCTCCTTGAGAGCTTTCCTCAAGCCACACAGAGCCAAGAATATAACACACAAAGCCCAGCTTAGGAGCAGTTATGGCACAGAGCTCAACACTCCCCCAGCAGCACTGGGTGGAATAAAAATGGTTTGAGGAGAGACAAGCAGGACCGCAGGGTTCCTGTCGGGTTACTGCCAGCACAGCAAAGCCATGGCCAGAAGGCAGTTTATTCTCTTTGGTTCACCAATTGAATATTTCAGTGATGCCTTTTTAACAGGACTCAAGCTTTTTCAGAAGTAATGCTCGTTTCTTCCTAATTTCATGGTAGAATCCCCAAGTCCCCACTTTTTCTTTTAAACAGCTCTTTAGAGCCTCAGCTGTTCTTGCTGGCAGCATAGAGTGGAAAACATTAAAGAAAAAAAATACACAATCAAAAATGAAATTTGCTAAACCCCACGATTTCTAGGGCAACACCATGAAAAACAAGTCACCTCCCTTTTTCCTCTCAAATTCCAGCAGTTTTAGATCTCCATTTCAGGCAGGTTTGGTACCTCAACTGATCTTCATTTTCCAGCACAACAAATTCAGTCCAAAACAATTCAGGTACCCAAGATCCTGCTAATTACACTTTTCCCCCACACACACAGAGAAAAAGAGACTTTTTTCTTGGCTCTCAGGAGTACCAGATCACATCTAGATTTGTCCCCAGGAGGATTCTTCCAGTGAACTCGTATTTCAAAGCAGCAGAGATGAAATAGCAAGATGCAGCAGAGAAAACCCAACTGAGATCCCAGCTGGGCACTACACCACCTATTCCACTCTCTGTGCTCCTCACACAGCACTCAGGAGCCAAAAGCAACCAAAGCACAGCCTGGAGGTGATGCAAGCAGCTGCTGCTGAGGATGAGAAGCCTTGGATGCAGCATCTGAAGCTGGAAAGTTTTTACACCCTTTTCACTGCAGGTTGTCAAGGGGTTTCTTACCTATAGCTCTGCAAGCAGGAGAGGAAGGGATTGATAATCTACAAAACCCTGCAGAGGAACTAAATCCATTAAAGTCTCTGTTTGCCACACAGCTAGTGTCACAACAGACCTTGAACAGAGCATTAGCTCCCAGCACACTGGTACTTGTTCCCCAGCATCCCACAGCACAGCCCAGGGTTTTGGGGGGGCCATTTATTATTACACTTTCTCCATGTAACCAAACCCTCCTGGTATGTTGCAAATCTGTCCCACTGATTTATTTTTTATATAAGTACAAATGAAGTATGTAGACACTGTGTTGGCTCCAAAAGACTTCTTTACAAGTACCTCTTTTGATACCTCTGTCCCAGCAGTGGTGTGGGCACAGGCCCAGGGCAGGGCCTGTCCCCCTTGGGCTGGCCCTGCTGAGGGACCTCCAGAGCTATGTCCAGTTCTGGGTCCCCAATCCAGGAAGGACCTGGAAGGGCTGGAGCATGTCCAGGGAAGGGAATGGNCCCAACCTCAATGACCCTATAAAAATATTTTTGTTCCTACAGCATTTTGCAATAACATTTTTCTTTTAAACAGCTGCAGACATCTTTTTTTCATAGGGGTAGAACATTAAATGCTTTCTTTTAGAACACATCCCACTAAATTCTCCACTGTGCATTCAGCAACACCAGAGTATTTTAATTTTTTGTCCACATCTGCTGATACAGGCACAGAGCAGTGGCCAGGCAATAGTACCTACTACAACTTGCACAACTCGTGGCAATCCCAGACCCACGATAAGCCTCCAGCACTCCTGCCAGCACAGTGCATTATTCATCAGATCTTTTTATAGACACACCTGCCCCACAACCAAAATCTCCTGCTCGTGGATCTGGATCTTCTGCTGAACGATTTCAAGCAGAGCTTTACAAAATTGGGAAGCTTTGCTAAAAGCACCTATTATGTGCAGCACTGTGTAAGAGGGGAAAAGCCACAAAGAAAGCACAGTAAAACACAAAATCAGTAAAAGCACCATGAAAGTAATTTAAGAGATGAAACAAGCTCTCTAGACATGCACCAAAGCACACACAGGTGAGGAATCAGTCCCCCAACACTCTTCTAGAACATTCTGCATGCATCTAAAGGTGTAGAGGCTCCCTGGCACAATTCCTCTGCAAAGCCTGGAACTTTCCACTGATCCCACCCAGCAATAAACATTGCTTGGCAATATTAATCTTGCTTCTCATCTCATCCCCACCCTTTCCCTGCAGGAAGAAAAGCCTCCAAAGGATAGCAGCTCTCCCATGTCAGCCAGAAGCAAAGTGTAGAGACTGAAATATCAGCTATCACCTCTAAAATATAACCACAATCAGGTCATCATAATCACCTGAACAAAAAAAACTTCCGAGCAGGTGGACTGGGCAAAGCTCAAGGAATGCAAAAAGCCTTTCCCACCCTTTTATTCTGTGCATGGAAGGCCAAAGTGATTTCAGCATCCTGTCAAGGTCACAAAGCTAAAAAATAAGCCATATTTGGAGAAACTCCTCATGCACACTCAACTGGAAAAAGGTAAGAGGTGAACAAATTTCCTTTCTCTCTCTCTCCAGGAGAGGAGGATAAAGTTACTCACCTTGGTCTCACATCAGGAATAAATGTTCCCTGCTTTTTGGGAAAACCTGTGCAAGGCCTCATCAGCTCCCTCAACATCCCAAGCTTTTCCCAACTTACTATTTAAGCCTGAACTGGGAATACAACCACACAGGGGGGAGGAATAAGCAACAAAAGCAACAGAGAGTAGTGCTTGCAAAAGCTGCCACCCCACCTAAACACACGACATGCCAGCAATTACACAGAGGGGAAGGAAACAGAAGTGTTCTCTGTGGCAAAGATAAACACTCTCTCCCAGAAATGCTCTGTAATCAGGGCAGGAATGACACAGGGAAACAGGAGGATGGAAAGAGTGGTTACAGCCTAAACAAGGAGTTGCAGTCATGTCAAGTTTTATCTTCTTTTTCCCCCTGGGTCAGGATCAGGATTGAAAGCACTCAAGATGGTATTTCATGTTGAGAATCAGATGTTTATTATTTCTTATCTATATCACAATCTTACAAGCCATGAGTTCTGCAGCACTTCACTGACAAGATACAAAATGGCCCCATAGCTATCTCTGCAAGGTCTTTTAAGGATAGACTGTCCAATTAGGAAATGACATCTCAATTATTTTTACTTTTAACCCAATAACCAACCATCCATGGCCTGCAATGTGGACTTTTTATCCAATTACACAAAACCACCCAAACCCATGGAGAAGAAGGTGAAGAAGGAGCAGCCTCCGCCCTAAAACCTCCATCTTGCTTTATATTTATTACTATATTCTAAAACCTTAAACTCTGAGTTTCCCACCATGTGATATTACACACTTCTATTCAAACTCCACACCCACAATCCCAGTTCTATCATTCCTTTTGGGAAGCTTCTCCACGGCCTCAGGTCAGTGCAGTGTTCTCCTGGGGGTCAGTGCCTGTCAGCACAGAAAGTCTGACATTCTCAGCAGCCAGGGTTCCAACACAGGCACAACAGGTACAATACCCAAAGTTAAAGGATCTCTGGATTAAGGCATTTGCCAAGCAGCCACAAAAATAAGAAACTGAAGAGATTATAGAGTTCTATCTGAGAAAAAGGGTAGAGAGTGAGGGCTGCTCCCAAATCACCCAGGTTTCTTCTACACTGATGACCCAAAGCCACACTCATGCCATGATGCTGAGCTCAAACTGCTTCACCACAGGCCTTCACAAGGCCCTTCAAAGTTCAGAGTTGCCAAGCAAAGCAACAAAAAAAAGGATGTAATCACACAAAGAAACAAAAAAAGGATGTAATCACACAAAGAAACAAAAAAAGGATGTAATCACACAAAGAAACAAAAAAAGGATGTAATCACACAGTTAGTTCTACATGTTCCCAGAGATATTCCAACATGGTGCATCACACAGAGGCTTGCAGTGCAGCCAGTGGAAGGTGTAATTCCAGGAGAATTCAAAGTCTCAATTTTGAGTCCTCCTTTAAAGGTCAGAGACACTTAATGTTGATACCAAAACAACATTAAGGTGCCAACTCTCATCTCAAGCAACACTAAGGATCCTTCATCACTTCAAATTAGGGTGGTGCTGCATGACTGACTCTGACTTTTGAGATATTGGAATTCATGACAACTTGTACAGAGTCCTACCAGAAATATTGACCATGTTTCTCTCCTAAAAACCTTTTCCTCAGCAGAAACATTTATTTAAATTCAGTACTGGCAGGAAACCAGAAGCTTCTCTGCTCTTCAGTACTGACAGGAGCTGTGCTGGTCTAAACAAGGGCTTATTCCCTGACTCTCTCTAACAATGTGGTTGCAAGGATGTTTCTGTCCCATTTGGGAGGTGGAAGGGTGTCAACAGGAGGATTTTTCAGTAAGAGCAGACTAGGTTACAATGTCAATGGAAATGAGAAGGCAGCCTATCAAATTGGGATGACACAGAGAGGGGGAAAGGAATCACTGCTGTAAAATTCAGCACAAAGGCCACAGGAGCACAGGTCATGCAATGTGAGTGGAAAACCATTACTGAGGGAAGCACAGAGACTGAAGAGACCAAGATTTACTCCAGGGCAGCAGCTATTTGGCACAGCTCTAGAGAGGCTATCAAAATTAAGGCCCACTAGGCTCAGCTCAAACAGTCAGGAGGTTTCTGTTCCTGCTGTTTTGGTGAAATAAACAGATTAAAATGTTGGGAAGTTACTGAAACGTGCATATTGAAAACAGCTAACTGTAGGTTTTGCTTTGGGTAGTTACCAACACAAATGTTTACCACTTGCCAAAGTATTCCCATGCAAATATCACTACAGGATTTTCAAATAACTCTGGCTGTGAGCTGAACCTGACTTGGGCTCCCATCCTCTACCTGAGCACAGGCACACATCACTAACTTGTACAGTCATTTCCATGGAATAAACCACTTCAGAGGACTTCAACACCTGCCCACGAGAATTCCCTTGTAAAGAAACAGTGGAAATCACAGTCACCATGTCTCCAACCCAAGAAACACAGAAAGCAAGAGCCAAAAGCAAACAGAGCAGCAGGGTGGTGGCTCAATATTATTTGTTTATTACTGAGCATGGCTCAATATTATTTGTTTATTACTGAGCATGGCTCAATATTATTTGTTTATTGCCCTGCAGGGACCTTGGCTCCAGCTACCCCAGTGGCTCCCCCAGCAGCCACCAGGAACAGTTTGTTGCCTCATTGCCTAAACAACGTCAGAAGCCACCAGATCCAGTGAGACTTTGCTCCCAATAAAGTCTCTTAAGGGACACCCTGTGCTGCAAGTCACTGAAGACAAGACACTGAACTTCCTTGATCAAAATACCTCATTAGCTCCTCACCTCCCTCCTTGGTAAGGGACAATCCAGTCAGCAGCACTTCTGGAGTCCTACCTAAAGCACTTCTGTCATTTCAGGCTGCTCACAGTATCTGACAAGAGCTTCTCCACACAAAGGAAAAATTAAATGCAGATTTCTTTTTGATTCAAAGCTCAGCCAGCAATTAAGCTGCTAAGAGACAATTGCAGTGTGTCTCTCTAAAAAGTCCCCAGTATCCAGGATTGCAGAATAAGTTAGCATTTAACTCCACAGCAAGTATTTTGTAGCTTTTAAAAGCTCCAACAGTCTGATTAGGAAGTCTGGGAAAAAAAAAACCAAAAAAACCCCAGAGGTTTTCTACGTGGGACAGAAGCAAGAAAGCAAAGCCAAATCAGGGCCACTTTGGTTCAGAGCACCTTAACTGAAGAATTACATCAGGCTTAGTATTATTTAGAATTCCAGAGGCTTAAATTCTGTGACACCACAGTTGATGCCTCACTCAAAATTAATTCATCATTAAAGATGACCTGCTGCCATGAGACATCAAAAACTCATTACAAGCCACAGGAGCTGGATGCTGCAGAACTGAATTCAATCCCATCTTTAAGAGGTTTTTCCTTCAGGAAGGAGAAGCTCAAGTTGCAAGATTAGTCATGCTTACAAAAGCACAGGGACAGCTCCACACACCCTGCTGAAAGGGAAAGCCCAGGCTACACACAGGGAGAGTGCTCCAGGCTCTCCCAGACAGGAAAAAGCCTTGCCCTCAGCAAAAAGGAGAAAACAGGATTTTAAAACCCCTTGGATATATTTGAACCATTAATAATGTTTTTTCCTCTGTCAAATACACCATTTAATCAACAGGTTTTTCGTGGCTCATTTTTTCTTTCTGTAGACATTTGTGTTTCACAAGCACCCCAAATCCCAGACAAATTACCATTTAGAATACTCTGTGTGTGTAGATATATATATATATAAAAACTTTAAATTACCATTCAAAATGCTGTGTGTACATATATATATATATATATATTTGAAATGAAGGCTGCCACCTTGCAAGCTCCTTTGTCACTGTGTTTTCTATCAGCTCAGAAAATGGAATTCCCTTTACCTGGAGTGAATTCTTCAGGTGAATTTGCTGTAAGGAAAGCAAGAGTGGGTTTTGGTTGGTCTCCTAACATTTGTTTTCTCTAATCATCCTAGTGTTTTCCAAGGCTTTACAGGGGAGGCACTGCATTCATTTCCCAGTGTTGCAGCCCTCTGGCAGCACTGGGAAGAAAGAGTACACAAGGACTTGAAAGAGACTCCAAGCTCAAACACCAAAAAGACAACACACATAACACTGCTATTTCATCAGTCTCCCACTGCCTGTCTCTGTTACCTCAAAGGAAAGGGAAATTAATTACTCCAAAGCCAGGAACGCTGGATGTGTCAGAGCTCCTAATAGTATTCAGGTACCTTCCAGTGCTCACAGCCATGTCATCTCACAGCTAAACAGGGGTGGGGGAAGTAAAACACCCAATTAAGACCAGATGAAGGCACTTGTTCTCTTATTTTAGTAGGTGTAGTTCATTTCCCAATTATCTAATGCACAATTACACCTAGAGGTGCTTACTGTCACTCTGGATCTGTTCTTGCAGTGCATTTATTTTGGCAGCTCCATTTACACCAATGGGCTTGGATCTCCAGTTTTGGGATGTGTTTTTCCAAGTGTGGGGGATTACAAGAACAATCAAGGCCTCACACTCTCATTTTCAGGCTAATTCCGTTGGGTTAAAGGCTTGCAGTTGGCAAAATCTTTCACTAGAGGAGGGAGAGTTTACATTGATTTAAAACTAGTGCAATCAGTAATCCCTGCAGCACCACCTCCCCTCAAGGAGGGCTGCCTTGGCCAGGAATACAAGCACAGTTTTTAAACAAAGCAAGGCTTCCATCCCACCATCAGGTGTGTGCTGATAATTAGACACCACCCCCAGCAACAACTCCAGCCAGCAACATTGCTGTCCTACAGCCCAGGCTGGTGCCTTCTGCAAGGCTGAACTCAGCAAAACACTCCCCAAGCACTGCAGACAGGTTAAAAAACAAAAAAAAAGGGGGTAAGCATCTATCAATCCAAGTCACTTAAGAAGCAGACCAGCTCCTCACTGGCCTTGACTTCACCCTTTTGACAGTTCAAAAAAACTCCCAAACCAGATATTCAAGTAGGGCTGAGCAGCCAATCACAGGAAATTAATTTTATATTCTGCTAGAGGGAATGAGGCAGCTTCTTTCCAGCTGAGAGCACGTAATTATTTGGCACCAAGTGGCTCCATCTCAGAAGCTGTGACAGCAGCTGCACAGCCCCTTTTGGTAGGGTAAGTTCATTTTTCCTTTGCCTCAAATCTGTTGGTTCCCCAATTCTACCAACTGCCTGGAGAAATACAAGCTCCCAAGAGGATTTGAGGTCACTATGACACAACATTCTCTTCCATGTAAATAAATAATTTTGCAAAGCACCAACTCCAGCCACCAAGGACACGACAAGGCAAGCATCACAGCACAGCCCAGGCTGGATGGGATCTCCCAGACACCTGAAACTGTTCTCCTCTTTTACTCCAGCTTTAACAGGGAACATAACAGCTCAAAATATCACTAGCAGACTCTGGAAGGAAGAACATCTGTCCTTATCCAGGGATGTGACAAACGGATGGCGACCACAGCTTTTATCTCCCCAAAGCAGGGTGGGTAAGTTAAAAACCCAAAACACCCTGTTCTTAACTGTCCAGTGAAGCTCAGCTGAGTCTACTCATCTGCTTTTACCAAAATATTGTTCCACTGTAAGAAGGACCTTCTTTTTTTAATAAATGCTGTTTAGAAGAGATTTATTGACAAGAATTATTATTATTATTAACAAGATGTGGCCAATGACATCAATGTCTCATTATTCCACATAATTGATACCATTTCTAGAGCAAATTCCAAGCAAAACTCTGAGACTAAACATTTTTCTTTTCAAGATGGAGACTCAGATAACGTTTCCTGTCCAAGATATTTAGAGATGCCATTATTTTTCCAAGCTGCCTCTAATGAGTAATTTGAGGGGGAGGTTGTTTTTGTTTTGTTTTTAGAATCACAACCAGCGACAGCCTCTCTGTAAAGGAGAAAGAGGAATTCACAGCAAGTAGCTCTGGTGCCAATATTTCAAAAATAAGCAACTTGCATCATCTTAAAAGCATTTATATGGAAGCTCTCCTTCAGAAAGAGGCCTTTGATGATACTGTGGTTTTGACAGCAAGATCCTTATATGGATTCAAACCACACAAATCATTTTATACAGAGCACGATTGTAACACTGATCACTAAGAACATGCTGAATGAATGGAGGCCAGAACCAAAAGATTTGTGGAGGCCTTGGTGTTCCTAACTTGACAGTTTCATACCAGGAATACCAGAGGAGCTTGGCAGAGCTTTTGTTTTTATTTAGACACACGCAGTTTTCCCAAGAACGAGCTCCCTGCCAAAAGAACTCCCAGCCAGGGACACTCCCAGTGCCTGGAGATCAGCAAGGAGTGACCCAGGATGAGGGATCTGTGCTCTTCTGCAGGAGCTGGACACCAACCCCCAGGTAAAGGGACTGCAGCACACATTTCCTGAGTATTTATAACGGAAGCAAGATGAAGAAGTGTCATTTCTAGGAAGTGGCATTAGTGAGAACAGGGCGTTGTACATCAGTTTACCAGGCTGCAGTGCCCTGACAGTGTGACAAAGAAACCTTCATCTGCTGAAGCCACTCAGAACATCCCTCTGCACCTCATCTTTCCTTCTCCCTAGAGCCTCCCATCCATGACAGCTTCCTGTGCCTTTCCATGGCTGAGAACCACACGTACACCATGCAGAGCTAAAGGAGAACAAACTTCTGGCAACAAACCCTAGACAGCAGCCCCAAAATTTCTATTTCTCTTCAGCTTTAGGAGGAGAATGCAAGCTGAAGATCTTTATGGCATAGCAGTTGTGCTTCCCAAACCCCTAGGGAGAAAACTGGCTGGAAAACATGAGCACAGGCACCAGGAAAACACCCAAGGTGCCTGTAGAGCAATGCACTGTAGCTGTTTGTGCTTCCCAAGGATTACTCCTGGTGGGAAAACAGGACAGCATTCCCCTTGTTCCTAAGGGCTCAGAGCTCCTGTGCCAGATGTGGTTAATTCAAGGAGCCAGCACAGGGCTCCTGTAAAGCACACTGAGGAAAAGGGAAAGCTCAATGTATGTTTTGACAGGCTCTGAACACAAGGAAAAATGAGGGAACAAAAAACTGTGTTCAGAACTGTCTGGAGAACATCTGGATTTCCATTATATTTTTGTGGAACACTACATGAAGCTCCACTGAACACCAGAGCAAGACTGTCATAATTAATTTCACTTGTCAACAGTTAGATGTGGACATTCTCCATCTCACTGAAATGAGAAATGTGATTTACATTTCCTTTGTCACCTGTTAAATCAGAGACTATGCATTAAGCAGGATTAAATTGTGTCATTTTTGCCAAAAGTAACATCATTATTATAGCCACAGGGACTCACAGAGGAAATCCATTCTCCACAGGATTTTTTTCTGTGAAAATGATGCTAAGCATTTAAAAATTATCTATAATACATAGGTGTTTTGCATCAACTTCCCTGCCTGGGTACCAAATTTGAATTGGAGAGCTCCAGCAGCGCTCAGCAGTAAAATCTGACAAATCTTTTCTGCCTATTAGAAGAATATTTGGATGCATGGCAACCTCATGCTGCAAAAGGCTTTTTCTTGTCTCAGTAAAATGCCCAAAACCAACACTTGCTTCCCCCAAACCTGGAGACCACCTCAGCCTAGGAGGTTTCTAGGAGCAGCAGAGGGAAGGAGAACAAGGAGCAGGGATGCACAAGGTTAATCCAACAGGATCCTCCTGGCTGAAAGCACCTGCAATGTTCTTGGATGTGTCAGGCTTTTTATTTACAGCTGCTGCAGGAAGGCTGGACAGGGACAAGACAAGTACCAGAATTTCTGCCTCAGAAACCCAGAGAGCAGCTGAACTACAGCAAAAGGCAAAAAAGCAGTCAGGAGCCTGCTCTGTCAATAATCTAGGAACAAAACTGAGGGATGGAAGCAGCTGTGGTTCAGGCACTGTGCAGCACCACCACGTCAGAACAACTTTTCTGTCTCTGAGACAACTCCATTACTCACAAGTCTGGATCCATCTGTTCCCATTAGAGTGTAAAATGCCTCAGTGTGACCCCTGCACAGCTCCTTATTGCCACACACATCTGTTCTTCCTCTAGTCAGCCTTCCCATCACAGTAACACAACCCCCACCCCAGACCAGCTATAAAATACATACATCAAAGGAAAAAAAGCACTCTGCAGCTGGCAGCCATAGCCCCACCATTTAGTCCACATGAATTTCTAGGAAAGCACATAAAGCAAAGTGTTTGAAATAGCTTTCCTACTTCCAAGGTGCTGCAAAGAAAAAAAAGGAAAAAAAAAAACCTTCTCCCATGCAACTCTTCTGGCTGCTGCAAAATCCTGCTAAACCTGAGCTAGGCTGCAGCCAGTGGGGAGCAGTGGCAAGTCCTGCAGTGCTCCCAGGCCTCCAGGACAGCCTGTGCTTCTCGAGGACACTTCTTGAAGCATCCAACCTGACAGCTCTGCTCCTCTGTCCAACAGCCTGGTAACTCCAGCAGTTATCTCCTTCCACAGCATCCTCATGATGCCTCAGGTTTAGCTTTTATATTTTTCACATTCTGTGCTGCTTTAGTTCTGAGCTTCACATTAGGGGATGGTGAGCTCTCTTCACAGAGCAGGGAGACAAAACAATTCCTTCTCTAGCTGGGGACCAAGGACAAATGATCCAAATCTCAGGCCCAAGAGCACAAACAACGTGGGCTGGAGAGAGAAAAACAAGCAGGATGGGACTGCATGGGCTAAAGCTGGAACTGGACAATGAACTCCAAGATGCAAATGGAGCAGAACTTCTAAAAGTGTCAGACCCTGTGACCATTCGTCCATTTTGTGACCATTTTGGTTCATCTTGGGTGCAGCCCTGGCTGGGCTCTTGTGCTGCCCAAGGTGGATCCATGAAAACCTCCTAATAAATCCCTACTTTTTTCTTTAGCTCCATCCAGTCTCTGTTCTAGGCCAGCCTTCCCAAGGCATCACTCAGACCTCTGAACACTGCCAAAAGACTGGAAAGCTCTGAAGAGGAAGTAAAAATCAGATGTGGGAAAGCACAATTGTCCTGAGTGCAGGGGACAATAAGCAGGTAACTAACCCAGCCAGGAGCAGCAGCTTGGCAGGTCAGACAGCTGGGAATTCATGGCAAGGCCCCCTCTGATTCTCCATGGGCTTTTTAAGCTCTAAATACCATTCAGTCCCCCCCAGATAGAATCATGGAATGGTGTGGGTTGGAACAGACCTTAAAGCTCATCTCATTCCATCCCCTGCCATGTTACATGATGATCCCAGGGTGCTCCAAGCACCATCCAGCCTGGCCTTGGACACTTCCAGGGATGGGGCAACCACAACTTAATAATCCTGATAAATCATGAAGCTGCCAAACTTATATTCCACGTACAACCCCATGTCCAGCATCATCTGGCTTTGCAGTCAGGAGCAACAGACTTGAACAGAGCCAGCCTCACACACTTCATTGGTTCCAGTTTGCAAATTAGGCTTTTTATAAAGAGTTCAGGGATGGCCCTGGCCATGCCATGACCCTCACCCAAATCAGAACATTTCTGCAAGTAAAATTTATCCCAAAGATTATGGCAATAGAAGGAGGGGAAAAAATGAACAGCAGCACTGAAAACCAGAAATCATGGTCATGTATTAATAAAATTGCACCAAACTCTCACCCATCACATGAGGAAAGTATGTTTGGATCCTGTCTTGTATTTCAGGAACCCCTCTGTTTGGCAGCTTTGGAAGACCTTGACAGAACCCCCAACAAAAGAAGGAAACCAAAGACAATGAAAAAGCTCCTCTCAAATAATCAATACCTACAACCCCCCACTATCTGTTCCAAGCACACAAGGGAAGCACCAGAAGGTAACACCAACCTGAAAAAAAACCAACCCAACCCACACAAGTCTGAACATCCTCACACTATTTACAGACACACAAATCTCTCTGCACATTGATAGAAGTCTCTGATTTTGGTGAATTTGCAAGAGATTAGGGCTGTAAGGGGCTAAGGCTGGACACATTCTGCCTGCCCTTCCACCCCAGCCAGCAGCCCCAAGGAGAGGCCCAGGCTCACCTGAGATCACTGCTATTATATAGAATTATATTACAGATGTCTAATCCTGATCTTCATTTAAAAATTACTAAGAAATCCCTTTCTACTACACCTACACTTATACATGTTTCCAGGGGCAGGGAAAAAACCAACAAAACCCAGACAATGCCTTGCAGGTATAAACATCCTGCCCAGGATCAGCAAAGATCTTCAGACCTCAAAATCCCAAGGAATAATTGACTGGTGCAGTCCTAACAAGTGCACAGCCACAAGAATTTGCCACCACCTTCCTCCACATGTTTACCTGCAAACAAATTGGGCACTGAAATCAAATTATGGAGCAGGTGAGCTTGGTTCAATCAGCTTTATAACAGGTACTTGGAGTCTGTTCTCCAGAGCATGCTGCCAGGTTTATGTGTACATTTCACATTAAAATTGTGTGGTTTTTCAGGTGATAAACACAGTTCACACACCAATGCCAAACTGATTCTTAGCTTATGATGATGTGGGTAAAGTTCTCCCTGGTTTAGCCTTTGGAGGAAATGAACTTGGGGGAGCCTAAAGGAACTAAGTGCAGTCATTAAAAAATCACTCCATCTGCTTCCTGGTAAAACATTTCCCTCTCCAGAGATCAGCATGTGAACTGTGTTTATCATCTGAAAAATCACACCAGTTTTGCTTCCATTTTGACCAGGTCTGATACAGTCTGTGCTGAGGGTTTTAGTGGGTTTTTTTCCCATGCTATATGTCTGTCAAACTGAGCAAGGTGCTCACTTTGACCTGAATAAAGCAAAACTGAGTCACGGCTGAAAAAGGCAACGTTCCTTATCTGCACTTATCCCACCCCATCAGGGATTCCAGCCTGGAAAGAAAGGAAAGATAACAGCAAAGAAAGAAAACCTCTCTCTCACATTTGTAAACTGTGCGTTACCCATTCAAAATACAAATGTTGTGTCACTTGTGCCAGAAGAGACTAAGGAAGAAGAAAAGCACTGTGCACCTGGAATGTCAAACCCCTGCCTAACACCAGGACAGCATCTGCAGTTTGGAACCAAGAACATCCCCTTTAATCCAACTCACACATTCATAGTCTCACCTACTGCCAAAATCTACCACAAAAGCAAGGTAGAGAACAGATGATCCTCTACAGCATGGTGGGTTTTTTAGGTTTTGGTCTTTCAAAAATCATTCAGAACAATTTCACTGAACAGACCTTGCCTCAGGTACTTGACCTGACACAGAATATCAGCCAAGTCCCTTCTCAGTCAAGGCAGCCCACAAGCCTAGGAATAAACCCACCTTAGACAAGGCAAAAGCATTCATTCCATCAGATACTTGAGAGTATTTCTTGCAGTCTGAGACAGAACAGACAAACCATGAAAGGCTTCTCCATGAATTACACCCCTAACCCTTGGACTGGTTATAGAGGAGACAGAGGCCAGGGGGTCACACTGAAGGTTCTGTGTGTTTCCACAGGCTGAAGTGGGTGCACAAATGATTTTCTGCTCAGCCACAATGGCACAGAACATAGCAAGAGACTCCCAATTACCCAAAATGTACAGCTGGTACACGAATACAGGTCCAGCCTACATTTCAGGCTATCACCAAAAACCTCAGCACACTCCCTGGAAAAGCAAGTCAGGGATGTCCCAGCAGCAAAGGAGGGTGCAGGTAGAATTAATTGTCATAGTACTCAGAGGTTCTACAAACAGCAGACAAACACTCATCCAATAATGCCATGAATGTAAATCCATCCTCCTGCTCTTGCTGTTTATAGCCTCCAGCAGAAGCCATGGAGCTATAAAAACTCCCTCATTACCACCTGCTCAGCCTTCAGTAAACTGAATATCTTCAAAAGAGGAAAGCCAAACCCACCCCAAGAACGTACATCTTGCCTAACTGGCTCTGGCTGACGTGTGAGATATCCCAACAAAACAGTCTCACCACGGAGAATGCAACTGTGCATTCTGGGCTAAAGGCACAGGGGGGAAAGGAGGAGTCAGTCCTAAACCAGGAAAGCTGAATTTATTTGCCATTACATTATTTCTCATTGAAAAAATTGCAGACTGCCATCATCTGTCAGGTCAAACATGAGGAAGGTGAATAGTTTGACTGGTGAAATCCAGGGTGCTGCAACCCAAGATTATTTTCTGCTCAAACACTCCTTGACAGGAAAAACTCCCAATTACTTTCTCCTACTGGGTTGCCTGAATTAAAAAAAAGAACGTGGTGTTTTGACAGTCCCTCAGAGGAGCAGACCATCAGCTCCTTTCAGTGTTCAGAAGCTCAACAGCCATCTAAGGCACTGGTACAGCCTGAAGAGGGACAATTATGATGATAATTCCCCTGAATCTGTCTAAATGCCTACAAAACGAACACTTTAAATAAAAGCTTTCACTTGGGCAAATATCCAGCCAGCTCCCAGCAAGACAGAGCTCTAAAAAACAATTCCATGATGAATGTGAATTATTAGACTTGAGAATTTTCCTGTACTCTTAAAATCCCTGATGCAAAAAGCCAGAGGCCCAGGATGAAATGAACTGGTCTCCCTATCGACCTCATTCAGAAATGCCACAACAATTTCCCTTATCAGCAGATAATGAAAAACCTATAAACTCCCATCTCAACCACAGTAATTCATACTGCCCTATTACTACTCAAAAATGTATCAGACATTGCTAACCTTAAACAAATGCAGATTAATGCTGCTTTTTGAACAAATCCCATCTATTTTCTCTCAAATTATTTTTCAGTCACGCTTCCCAATTAACAGGAAGATACAGCCAATGTAGTCAAAACCCTTTTGGATTTAGGTGCAATTTTTCAAGTTATTCTCTGACCACATTCCCAGCTCACACCTTTGATGGAGCTTCAAGAACAGGTATTTTCTTTTTCCCTTTTACGTGTTATGTAAAGTGTCCCAGAAGTCCCTTGCCATGAACAGACACTGAAACTTGAATCAATGATTATATTCAACATCTCTTAACACATCCCCAAGAGCTGAAATCTTTACTACCCAAGACTTGTAGGTTTTTATTTTCATGCTGATAGACAAAAGGGTGAAGATCAGGATGATAAAATAGGGAAGAGAGGAACAAAAAAATGCCAGCAGAGAACAAGTAACATGGCAGGGATGGGAGGGAAGCAGGGAAGAACCTCATTAGTCAGGCAGGAGTTTAATTAAAGTGTGAAAATAACAGCACTGCCCAACTCCAAATGCAATTACCTGGGACTAGAAGTATCCAGCCCCAGAAGTCAGGCACTTCAAGACAAATAAAGATTTACAAGGCCTTAAACAACCTGACATGGCATTGAATCCTCCAAAAAGGTGGAAGCTGCCAAGCTGCAAGGACTCCCTCCAACAAAAAGCTACCCAGTCACTCCCAGGAACTGTTCAGGTTTGCTGCTGATTAATAGCCATAAGGAAAACTTGCAAAATTTGACCTCCTTCCAGCTTGAACACTGACTCAGCCATGATAAGGATAAATCAAAATATCTTAACTTCCTTCAAGATGATCTAATTCTTCAATCTGAAAGTTCCCCACGTAGAAACCCACAGGGGTGTGCTCAGACACCAACATATTGCCAACCACATCACCACCAGCCCGCCCTGAACACGACTTTTAACCTCTCAGGTGTGATTAGTTAACCATGTCTTTGTCCATCAGAAGATGATTAGCCCCAGCTGGAAGTCCTAACTGGATGCAATTTCAGCTAAGAAGTTAGCCATGGTAACTTTTCAAACCACAATACCACCCAGTGGTACTTGGATTTATCCCAGTGCCTTTCAAACTTTGAACCATCTGTCTGTGAATTTCATTTGAGTTTTCATTCCCCCTAACATGGTCACAGTGCCACCAAAATCATTCAGGTGCTGTGTCCCATGCTCAGGCACAGCTCCCACACCCTGCCTGGCAAAAGGAGGAAAAGGAAACCTGTTCCATGAGCCCGTTTTGAAGAAGGAATATCTCCATTAATTATGTCTAATAATGCCTAATTAAATCACACCCACAGTAACACACAGTCCCAGGGGTCACTCAGGCAGTAAACCCTGGATTTTTGCTGGCATTACACAGAAACTTCCAAGAAATCCACACACATTTATCTTGCAAAGAACTCAGTTCTACCAATTCTAGTGTTGTTGAAACAGGCAACTTTGCTACTCCTTCAACAACAGGGAGGGCTCCTCAGCAGTTCTTGCTCAGGTGATTAAAACTGTGTGAAAATTCATTAATTCTTTCTATACAAAATGAACATTCAGTGTAAGACAAGCTCACAGAGGACCTGGATTTTCACAGTTTTGCTGATAAATATTCCTGCAGCAGCAGCCCTACTCCTGGCTGTAAATACTTCAAGGCTCCACACAGACTAGCATGGAAAAAACAAGACACATATAACTTCAGGTTTAGTAGACTTGAATTTTGTCATGAGAAAAGCAACTTGACATTTTTAGAAAAGCCTTACACAAAACATCTGCTAGTGACAACTGTTTAGACTTCTGTCTCTAGGAAAAGCCAGATAATCCTGCCCACATTATTTCCTTGAAAAGGTGACAGCAAAATTTTAATATTGACCTATTTGTTAGCTTGAAAACTAAGAATAAAACTGACTTTGTATACAAAAAGGAGGAATTTTTTATCACCATATCCAGCACTCTATCACACACAATCCAAGCAGCAGACAAATATTTGTGTGCCTTCATTTTTATTTACTTTATCCAACCACTTGCATACTTAAAAAAGCATTTCTTTGTCCCTTACCCTACCAATATAAAAAGCTCATTCTGATCTAAGTACTCACATAACCAAGACACCAAGGTGATTGTAAAGCTTCCCTATTTTTCTCCTGAATTGAGACTTTTTCAGGGACTTACTACTAAAGTATAAACACAAGGAAAGTTATGTTTAAGCAACTAAAGTATAAAACAGGATAAGAGGCACCAAAAACATCCCTGACATAGTTTTCAACTTTGTTAGGTACTCCCTTTGAGGTGTGGGGAAAGGCTGGAGAAGAAAACAAGGCTTGGAAGGTAAAAAACTCACTTTCCCCAGGTCTGTCCTGGTGGTAAGTGGTGAATTCTCCCTCTACAAAAAGTTTACTCCCCCAGTTGCTGAGCATTCATAACACACATCCCAAGCTCTGGCCCAACATGTGAATTTGGGAAGACTTGCAATGCCAGATAATTCCAACACAACACCTTAAGTAACTTGGAAAGCCAATTGCAGCCCCACAACTCTCCAGGCAGAAATAAGAGGCATCACTCACCACAGGCTCCAGGCTGGGAAAACAGAGAACTGAGGCAGCAGCAGCAGAGAGAGGGATGCTCTTCCCAGCCTTTTTACTCTGCTCACCATCCTCACCTGGGCCCCTCAGCTGCTCCTCATCAGGC
>VXBC01002977.1:8879-40001 GCA_013399945.1 Ploceus nigricollis
AGGCCCGGGGCCGATCGCGGCCGGGAGCGCGGTTTGCGGAGGGCACCGGGCGGGGCGGTCATCCCGCGGGATCCGTGCGGGCACGGCCGTGGCCGGGGCGCTGCGGGAGGGGGCGCGGGCGGCGGAGGTGCGGATGCTTCGGGAACGCCTTTGGGACAGTGTGAGTGACCCGGAGCTGGTTGGGACCTCGGTCTCTTTTCGGGTGCTGCTGGCTTTGCTGCGGTTTTTGTCACAAATAAGTGCCTTCAGGCAGGGGTGAGGCGCGTTGTGCTCTCACCGGGCGGGGGCAGGTGGAGGTGGGGATTGAGAGAGCCCAAACCTCTCCCGGGAGCATCGGCCGTGCTGGGAGCAGCGCTCGGAGCCGTCCCCGCCATCGCTCCATTCAGGGATGAACTGGCCGGCCGCTGGCTGTGATTTGGTGATGCAGAAATCAAACGCGGTGCAGCGGCTCAGCCACGGGTGCTCCTCGTCCGGCTTGCGCGGCGGGAGGTGCCTGCACCCGGATCTCTGCTCATTTCCACCGGCGATGCCCTTCTTGCCAGCAAAACCCCGTTCCTTGCTGGTGGTTTATCCCGGTGGAATGAGCTGTGTGAGCAGAGGGAGTTTGCTGCCTGCCCTGCTTTTGCTGGAGCCAGGGGCATCCTCGGACAGGAGGGGCTGGAGAAGGTGTTGGAACCACCAATACACATCTCTGTGCTCGGCCAGCCCAGAGCGACTGGAGGCTCCAGCTGCAGGCAGCCTTTCCAGCTGCCTAGAGATGCTCCTGTTGTCAGTTCAGTCACCCCTCGATCTTACAGATAATTTGGTCTCCACAGCTGCCCGGAGCACACTGTTGTGGCTCAGGATAATGCCCTGCAGTCGCTCAGATGTGGGGCTGGGTTTTCCAAACAAGGAATTTGTTCGGGTTCAGAACTGACTTAGTCTCTAAATTTCCAGACTTACTTTTGTATTGACAGTGTTTTTGTGTTGTTTCTCCAATAAATTGTGTTCCTTAGGCACGTTGTTGCAGCGCTGGAATGTGCCCCCAGACCTGCAGCTGAGCAGACAAGTGGCTAGCACAGGCGTGCCTGGGCAAAAGGGCAGTAATTCGGTTTTTGTCCTTATTGTGGGCTTGTCCACCTTAGGAGCAGGTGCCTATGTAAGTAGAAAGGTGGCTCCTGGGAAGAAGCTGCAGTCCATCTCTCCTGTCGAGCATTTGCTGTATTCCAGCTCTCTTTACTCAGCTTTTGATTTCTGTAGCTTTATCTCTGTTTCCTCCTTCAGAAAGCTTCAAGGGGAGCTAAATGGAAAGTAACTTCTTATGATTACTTGGATTTTAACTGTAATTTCAGTTACCTTTTAAGTTTTTTTACCTTAAAGGCACTCCTGGGTTTTTTTGTTATGACCAGCCACAGCTCTGTCTGTTGTCTTGTATGGGACAAACAATTCCTTGCCAAATCTCAGTTCAGAACATTTGCTTAACTTGTGTAAGTATACCAAATCAACCCCCAGCTGGGGAGTATTCATGTTCTACTTAAAAAGGATAAAGTTTTGCAGCCTCACTGAAAGAGAAAATGACAAGATAGATCCCAAGTTTACACCACACAAATCTTTGTTTCCAAGATCTTTCTCTAGGAGGATCACATTCATTAAAAGTTCCAAATCCAAATTTTCTCCAAAGGAAGCTCCTGGGAAAGAGGAAAAAAAAATTCAAAACAGTGCATGAAAGAAAAATATTTTCCTATTTCCTTTAAATATAATTCTTTCCTGTGCCCTGGTGCCCGTTTTTTTTTTTGGCAGACAAGGTAGCTGAAATTACAAAGTGCACTCTGCTTTTCCCAAGACCTGTTTAATCAAGAATCCTTCCTAATATTCAGCTTTTCCCCTCTTCTCTTCCATTGCCTGTCTTCCCCTGCAGTTTTGCAATGCCATCAGCTAAGATGCCCTTCTAGATCCCTGACGTCTTCAGGTGTTCCTGGCAAAGCTGGCAGCAACCTCTTGTTATACTTAATAGTGGGAGGAACAGTCACTGGGACAGGAGTTTATGTAAGATGCTTCACTAAAGGTGTTTGTGGGGTGGGAGGGTGGTGGGTGGGCACCTGTCTGTACCTCCCACCCTGTAGCCCTTCACCTCCTGCCCTCTTTGTGCTCCCTGGCCTCAGGTACTTCATTTTCAAGGGACACTGCCAAATAATTTAAGGTTACAAATTGAATATTCTCAGGTGGTGCAGTTCTTAGTGGAGAAACCTGCCTTAGAATTAACCTTGCCACATTAAGTAAATCTAAACTCAAACTGGCCATCTTTGTTTGTGACTGTGTAAGGGCACAAATTATTAATTAGTGCACCTCTCCTGATATCAGTAATGTTGGCATGCAGAAAAGGAAATAATACCTGAATATAACTGTGCTAAAGGGAAGGAAAGAAAACTTGTCCAGCTTGGTGATTTCCTCACAGAAGAGCACTGAAATGTCACCCCCATGTCCTGGCAAAGTATAGTTCTGCTTCTAACTAGAAAGAACTTGACATTGTCCCATTGGAAATATTTATCCTCAAGGCCTGATCTGATGTTTTGCCTGTGCATAATAGTGTTTTTTCCAAGGGATCGGATTTAATTTGCTGTATGCTGCCCTTTGGACTCGCTTAAAACCTTCCTGATTCTGCTTGTAAAAGCAGAGGTGGTTTGTTAACCTTGGCTTTTCTGTCTTTGAGCAAAAGGCTTTAAAAATACCTTTATCTTAATTCTTCTAAGCACTGACAAGTTCTTGTTTTCTACTATTTCCAATTTTTGTCCAGTTCCCTGGACAGGCTTTTGTCCTGTGCTCTTTTTTGTGCCTGGCATTAAATTCCTCCATTCCTGTTTAAAACTGTTTGCTATAAAACACCAACTTGTGAGGATTGGCAAATGAAATTTGATGTCATGCACATGACAGAGATTATTAGCAAGGCTGGGTTTTGCCTCAAAGAAAGGTTTGCTTCCCTCTAATTTTTTTACCCTTGGGGAAAAATACTGGACTCTGACCTGCTCCCAGCACTCCCAGTGTCTTCAGCTCCTGTCCATTACCAATTTTTCTTGGAAGTTAACGTGATATAAGAGATGTTCCTTCCTTGTGTGTACCGGTAAATTGTACATGCAGGCTCTGCTTATGCTGTAACCCGAGTTTCACAGTCAAACAAACAGGTCAGCATTCAGCTGGAAGAGATTCCACGTCCAAGGGCCAGTGCCTGGAACAGCCCTGCTCCCGTGGCTCAAGGCCCTGCTGATGTCAGGGCTGTCCTGCCACCACCGTGCCTACAGAAAGCCAGTCAGGTTGTTGGCTCTGCCCAGCTGCTCTGGGCTTTGGAAGCTGGGAGATGCTTTTTCTTTGGATTTGTCTTCCATTTCTGCAGTCTTGTGTTGTGTCATGGCCCAGCTTGCACGTGGTCTTGGGGCTGGTTTGGCTGCATTTCCTTCACTGGAGCTGGTTCCCCTTGGAACAGGTGTGCAGCCAAACACCTGCAGGAAGGTTCATTGCTTCTGGGAAGCAGCCAGACATCCAAGGCTCATCACGCCTGGTGGAGCAGGTCATTTTCTGAGCACGTTCTCAATGGGCACCTTGTCCAGGGAGGTGTATTTTGCCCCACATGTTGTCACTGACTTTTCCAGCACGTGGGATGGACAAAAGCCTGTCAGGGGCGGCAGCAGGATGGTGCTGTGGTGCTGCAAGGTGCACTAGGTAAATGTCTCCTGTCTGTCTGCAGGTGTACAAAACAGTGCAGGAGAGCAAAGAGCGATACGCCAGCCGGCTCGCCAGGGCAAGCAGGCAATCCCAAGCCGGTAAGTCCTCTGCCTCAGGTGGGTACCAGCCTGCCAGGTCGGGGGTTGGCTGTGTTCTTCATGAGCTCGAGGCCTCCAGAACAAACAGAACAGAGCCTCTCTGGAATCACAGATGTGCCTTTGTAGGATTGCACCTCTCAGTGTGTGCCATTGTTTCGAATTCCCATTCAAGGCCAGGTTGGACAGAGCTCGAACCAACCTGGTCTAGTGGAAGGTGTCCTTGCCCATGGCAGGGGGTGGAACTGGATGAGCTTTAACGTCTCTCCCAGCCCAACCCAGTCTGGGATTCTGTTGTTCTGTGACTTCCCAGCACAGAAGACAGTGCTGGCTCCATGACCCAGAAGAGGCTGTTTTACAGACCATCCTGAGGATGAAGTACGATGTCTCCTGGGGCTGATTTCTGCCATTTACTCCTTCTGTGATAAAAAGAGAAAAAAGTGAACCCTGCTTCTGGCTTTTACCTTTGCATAGTCTGGCAAGGACATTGATTCCAGAGGGCCTCCTTCCCTGGCTGGTGGAGAGTCTGTTCATCCTGGAGTGAGCCCTGAACTGTAGCTCCCAAACTACAGCCTATGCTTCGCTGACTTAAGCCATGTCTTTCTTCCCTTTCAGGTGCAGATGATGCTCCTCAGGGCACAGCAGGTGAGTTCTGGTGCCAATACTTAACTGCCTGGTTTGTCCCTGCCCACGGATTAACCGCATGTTTCTCAGCAACCAGACTTGCCTGCGGGAGGAGGTGCCTTCTGCAGGCAACTCAAAAGTTGTCTCCTTGAACAAAATTACCAAAAAGCGTGCCTTGGCCTTTTGGGGAACTTCCCTTTCTTATAAACTGCTCACTGGTTGGCCAGTGCAGACTTTCGGGCTTGCTTAGAAAAACCAGTTTGCTGAAATCTGACTGATTCCTGCAGGGAGCAGCTCTGGGGGAAGCAGCAGTGGGGTTCTTGGGAAGAGTACTGGGGCAGAAGGAGGACAATTTCCAAAGGAAGTCTGGATGTGGAAGGCCCCTGGTGACATACTCTGTGCCCTGGGGCTGGGCCATATACCTGTATTTGCAGTAAGTTGTCCCATCTGTCACCCGCAGCTCCGGACACTCATCCCAAGGTCCCATCCCACGTCCCTTTCCTGCTCATTGGGGGAGGAACTGCTGCTTTCGCTGCTGCCAGATCCATCCGGGCCCGCGACCCTGGCGCGCGGGTAAGAGCTGTCCTGCTCCGTCCTGTCCTCCTCTGTGTGTGCTCCCGTTTGCCTGCTCTCGCTCCAGCTGATGTGTTTCCTTGCCTATTAAAGGTGCTGATTGTGTCTGAAGATCCTGCCCTGCCCTACATGCGTCCACCCCTTTCCAAAGAACTGTGGTTTTCCGACGATCCCGACGTGACAGAGACGTTGCGGTTCAAGCAGTGGAATGGCAAGGAGAGGAGGTACATGGCACTGCAGGTGACAGGGCAAAGGAGTGGTTAGTGACAAGGTGACAATGACCAAACTGTTCTTGGGAGAGAACCATCAGCCAGTGGAGCACTGAGGGCAGGGAAGGGTGTGTTGGTGCTAGCAGGGGTTGTGGAATTCTGCTTCCCAACAGAGCTTGCTCAGTACTCGATACCTCTTGAACTTTGCTGTGATTCCCTTGGATATGTCTCTCTATGGGCAGGAGTCCTGGGAAGTAAGTTAGTAAAGGTGAAGCTCCACAGGTTAGAGCAGAGGTCCAGGGACACAGGATCACACTTGATTTTTGTGACTTCTGTGATTAAGCCTTACTTGGTGGTTGGACTTTATGATCTTTTCCAACCTGACCAATTCTATGATTCCATGATCCAACCCTAGAACTTCAACAGTGTGAAGACCCTAATTCTTAAAAATAGGTAAATAATTGTGGAGCTTGTTATGGATGCACAGAGCTGTCTTTGTCTCCTTGGAGTTGCTGAACAGCTGGATTTCTGGTATCCCAGAGCAAGGGGAACCTGTTTGATAATGGAGCTTTTCTCAGTATCTATTTCCAGCCACCATCTTTCTACGTGCCTGTTGAGGACCTGCCTTCTGTGGAAAATGGTGGGGTGGCAGTTCTGCCTGGCAAGAAGGTGGGTACAGCACTGGCTGTTGTTCCTACAGCTCTTCCTGAACAGAACCTGCACTCTAAGCTGGTACTGAACCACTGGAGTTGGAGGGCGAGTTGGCTGGGAAGGGGAATTTGGATAAGTTTGGGAAAAATGTGATGGAGCAGAGATTATGCTAATCTGAAGTGAAGCTTGAAAGCAGGAGAAGCCAAGAGGAATAGCAGCGAGCTGAGGGAAGATGATGATGAAGAGAGAAGGATACATTTGGAGTCTGGGCATGGACAAAAATATGTAGACCTTAGAGATAGTGTGTGACAAGTGGGAACTGGGCTGTGTGGGCTGGAGGGTGAGGTGAGGAGAGCACAGAGACCGAGGTAGTGGGTGATAAGGTGAGCAGGAGCACTGTGCTGAAGCAGCAGGAAGGTGGAGAAATTTATGGTGAACCTTCTAAAATATTTATATCCTCGGTTGTTGGTTTGTTGCTCTGATAAATGTCAGTGATTCCTCTTCCTGCTGAGCTGTGCTGTGTCTGAGCCCATTTCACACTCAGACCTTGGGAAGATCAACCTGAGTTACGGTGACTCCCAAAGAAGTTGTCTCAATTCCCACTTGCAGTCCTCTCACTTCCCCACTCCTGCCCCCACCCTAAACCTAAAGGTGGAGAATGTTAATTCCAGGTTTGTAACTCTGCTCAGTAGTCCCTGAAGTGAAGAGCTCGAGCTCAGCTGGGTTCACCTTGCAGGTTGTGCACATGGATGTCAGAGGGAACACAGTGAAGCTTAATGATGGGACCCAGATATCCTACGACAAATGTCTCATTGCCACTGGTAAGTGCTGTGTTTTTTTCTCTTGTTCCTGCTCTTGTGCCAGTCTTTTTATTTCAGTGACATTTAACTAGAGATAAATTCTCTAGAGTACCTCCCTTGTGGAGTCAAGCGGGGAGAGCTGGGGGAGTCCAGCCTGGAAAAGAGAAGGCTTTCGGGAGATCTTTGAGCCTTCCAGTGCCTAAAGGGGCTCCAAGAGAGCTGGAGAGGGAATTTGGACAAGGGTCTGGAGTGACAGGACAATGGGGAATGTCAGAGGGCAGGGTTAGGTGGGATACTGGGAAGGAATTCTTCCTGGGCACAAGCTGCCCAGAAAAACCGTGGCTGCCCCTGGATCCCTGGAAGTGTCCAAAGCCAGACTGGATGGGGCTTGGAGCAACCTGGGATAGTGGAAGGTGTCCCTGCCATGGCAGGGGGGGGAACTGGATCAGCTTTAAGGTCCCTTCCAACCCAAACCATTCCATGATTCTTTGGCTGATTTGAGAAGAACTCTCTGTAGTGTCAAACGTGATGTGGAGCAGTCACATGAAGGACAGTTGTGCAGACAGCCATGCTGGGTTTTTCACCTGCCTTGCATCATCAGATTTTCTGGGACATTCAGGCAGCAACAGGGATACTGGGATATTCCCATGCTGGAACAGTTTGGGAAGCACAACTGAGATCCGAGACAGCTTTGCACTGTCTGGATATCCAATGCCACGGCTGTGGTGTCACTAGTCCCCCTTCTCTCCTTGTTGTGCACAGGGGGATCCCCAAGGAACCTGCCTGCCATCGAAAGAGCAGGAAAGGAGGTGCAGAAAAGGCTGACCCTGTTCCGAAAGGTAACCTCCAGGTGCTGCCAGCCCCAGTGAGGCTGAATAAATCAGAGCCACTTACCACTCTTTTCAGTTTTTAAACTCTTCTGCTTTGGGTCGGGACAGTCCTGCCTTGGCTCAGATGCTTCCCTCAGATGATGCCCAGGAATCCATTGCCTGCTTATTCTTTTTCCCAGGCAGGAAACCAGGGTAGAGTCTACTCAGTCACTCACCTGCTTGCCTCAGCCTGAGAGCTGTATGTGGGATTATGGGGTTTAGGTATTTTTTTAAATTTTTCCTCCCGTGTGACTTTGCTGTACCTTCCAAAGTGAGTAAAAGCCATTGAATATGACCAATGCTGCCATTCCTGTTAGAGAGGATTGGAAATGGGGGTAAATGTTCTTTCAGATCGAGGACTTCCGAAGGCTGGAGAAGATTTCCAGGGAAGTCAAGTCCATCACAATTATTGGTGGTGGTTTCCTCGGCAGCGAGCTGGCCTGTGCTCTGGGAAGGAGAGGTGAGCGTGTCCCCAGCTGTGACAGGCACTGAGTGGCAGCAGCCTCACATTACGAACTTCTTTTCAGTCCCCAACTGCTCAGTTTTTGCACAGACTCTGTGTTTGCCTAAAGGAAACAACATATGGGTGTTTTGTTGCCTGTGTGGCCAAGGTTTTCCCAGTCTCTCCCTCATCAGCAGCCCCTGACAACAGAGGTGGGAGCTCTGCGGGCCAGTGCGAGCTGCAAAGTCATTCCACCCTCTGAAAAGTTACATTTGTTCTCTGTGCTCAATGCCACCCTCAAACTGTGATTTTGGGGTTGGAACTGCATGATCTTTAAGTTCCCTTCCAACCCAAAGCAGTCCATAATTCTGTGATTTCAAAGAGGTGGTGAGCAGCTGTGTTCTAACTGTCAGTGTGTGCATAGGGCCTTTATGGTAATTTTTGCCAAAATACCAAGCATTTTCCTCTAAAAGTCTGTTATCTAGACTTCTCAGCTATATGTGAAACAGTAGTCAGTCACTTTGTGACTCCTTGGGAGTCAGAACTCCCAGATTTGGAAACTTCTGTCAAGCTCCTTGTGTAAAGTAAAGCGTGTGTGTTCCAGCATCTGCTGCTGCTCTTCATCTTGTTGCTCCGTGCTTCCCTTCCAGCACGAACCCGAGGCCTGGAGGTGATCCAGCTGTTTCCAGAGAATGGCAACATGGGCAAAGTCCTGCCCGAGTACCTGAGCAACTGGACCACGGAGAAAGTCAGAAGAGGTGAAGCTGCTGAGCGGGTTTGGGCTGGTGGCTGCCGGGCAGCTGCTCCTGGGGACATCCAGCTCCTTTCTGTCCCTGGAGCCTTGGGAGGGCTGGGCCCTGCAAAGTGGCCCGGGTGCAGCACAGGGGAAGTTGCAGTTCAGGCAGCTTGGGCAGCACAAAGCTGCCATGAATCCTGGGCTTCTTGGTAGTTCCTCTGGGAAGGCTGAGCAAACAGGCTTGCTGATATCAGGGAGGCTTTCTTTCCCTGTGGCTGTTTCCCTGGAATGAAACAGCTTCCCTGTTTTCCTTCTCTGTGTCTGTGCACACATCTGGGTCAGGCCAGGTGCTGTAGTGTTTAGCTGATAAAGTCAGTAAGATCCAAGACACCTTTTTCCATTTGCTGCATTAAGTGCAAAATAATCCTGTGCATTGGGAAGTGGAGAGGGAGAGAGGGAGGAGGAATGTCATTGGGGTGTGGATTGCAGGGCCTGATAACTCACAGGTCTGAGCTACTTTCTTTTTTGGAAGCTGGGTTGTTGGACCTCTGGGTCTGGCTGTGGCACAGCAATAGGTAATTGAGTGTCCTTAGTTCCTGAACACCTGTTTTAGGGAATTCTTTTGGATGTGGCCTTGTCATCACATGAGATGTACTTTGTCTTTTAAGCAGCTTTCAGACTTTTTAGCTGGGTTTCTCCTCATGCTTCCCCCAGAGCTGCACTAGCACATGCAGCAAAGCTCGAGTGGGCTCTGTCTTGGTTCCTCACCCGGCATCTGTCTGCACCAACCACCTGCTGCAGGTGGGATCTGCCCAGCCTGAGCAGGTGTCCTCTGCTCATTTCCAGAGGGGGTCAATGTCCTGCCCAATGCCGTGGTCAAATCCGTCTCTGTCTCCGGCAACCGGCTGGTGATTAAACTGAAGGACGGCCGGAAGGTAAATGGGAAAGCAGGGAGAGGCTCATGTTAGCAGGGGCACACAGGGAATTAACATCCTAATTATGCATTCCCAAACAGGTGGAGACAGATCACATTGTGGCTGCCGTGGGGCTGGAGCCCAACGTGGAACTAGCCAAGTCAGCGGGGCTGGAGGTGGACTCGGACTTTGGGGGGTTCCGGGTGAACGCAGAGCTGCAGGCACGCTCCAACATCTGGGTGGTGAGTGTGGGCACAGCCTCCCACAGCATCTGGGTGGTGAGTGTGGGCACAGCCTCCCACAGCATCTGGGTGGTGAGTGTGGGCACAGCCTCCCACAGCATCTGGGTGGTGAGTGTGGGCACAGCCTCCCACAACATCTGGGTGGTGAGTGTGGGCACAGCCTCCCAGTGCTGCTGCTGCTGTAGTGGGACACACAGAGTGACAGGAGGAGGTGAAGGGGGTGAGCAGGAGCGAGTAAGGAGAGCAGTTGTAGCGCAGGCCCAGAGCCTGGTCAGGCGCTGCAGCCACCTCGTTGCTGTGGTAACCACGGCAAGTTTGGAATATTTATGCTGTGTAAGAGGAGTTGGGGTAACCTAAAGATAGCCTGGATCACTTGCTTGCATAAGAGTCCCTTGGTGGGCGTTGATACTTTGATACTTTTTTCCTCTGGAAAACGTACCTCATGCTGGTTTATTTTTCCAAAGACCGGGGAAAAATGCTGAGAAACTGGGAGTTGTGTAGTCCAGGGAGTGGGATGAGGTAGTGGTGGTGTTTGGGGTTTGTCAGAAAAACTCAGTTCCGTGTTCCACTTGTTCTCTTCCTGATGTTTTTTGTTTGGGCACTGGTGGAAGCTTTCCCTGTCGCGGTGCTCACAGGATGGTTCTCTCCAAGGCAGGGGATGCTGCCTGCTTTTATGACATCAAACTGGGCCGCAGGCGTGTGGAGCACCATGATCACGCCGTGGTGAGCGGGAGACTGGCTGGAGAAAACATGACAGGAGCTGCAAAGCCCTACTGGCACCAGTCCATGTTCTGGTAACAGTGTTTTCCTCTTCGGGGGTTCCTTGTGTGGCCACATTGCAGGAGCTTGGACAAAATACACCTTGAGAAGTGTCTGTTTCCCAAAGGGAGTGAAACCACCTCAGCAAACACCTTGTACAGCTTCATGTTCCTAAAGCTCAGGGTGGGGGAGGTGTTTCAGCATTTGCTGCTCTGCCCTCACCTCCCTCAAGTGCTTTCCCTCCCTGCAGATCCCAGTTTCTCCCTGAATGAGTCCCATTCTGCAGAGCAAGGAGCAATACAGAACAATACAGCCCTTAACTCAGAGCAGATTCATTTACAGGTTGAATTTAGCAGCAGCTTTTCTGTTACGATTATCTGAAGTTCCCCAGCCCAATCTGTGGGTCTGAGTGTTGCACTTTGCTGAATTGATGTTGTAGTGGCAAAGCATTGCTGCATCCAGGTGTACCCGAAAAGTTGTTTTCCAGAGAGAGGTACCAGGAAAATGGGCAATTTTGCTGTATTTTCCTGAAGTTCTTTTTAAAACAAAATGAATGAGAACAGAAAAACAGAACAAAAAAAAAAGCCCCCCAAAAAGTTAAAATCCAAAAGGCTGTTAGCTCAGCCCAATTAAAAACCCCAAATCCTGTTTATTACCAGGATTTCAAATATGAGTAAAAGAGTTTTAGTTTTTTCAGGGGAATCCCCACAGAAATAGTTATTTATGACTTGCTGTCACTTACCTGAACTCTTGGTCTGTCCTGCCTGGATTCGGGGCCCAGAACATTTCTCACTTCACTTTTGAACAAGAAACATAGAGCCACAGAATCCTTGAGGCTGGGAAAAACTTCAGAGGTCATCAAGTGCAGCTAAGGACAGAGACAGCCATTTCCCAGGGGTGCTTTCCCCTGGGATGCTCTCAGCCAGGACCAGATGCAGGTGAAGGAGGGCTGTGAGTTGCAGCCCCGTGTTTGTTGGCAGGTGTCACACTGTGCCAGCCCTCAGAGAGTGACACTTCCTTCCCCCGTGCTGAAAAGCTGGGAAATGACAGGAATTCCTCATGCATTTTGTCAGCGTGCTCAGGATCCTGATCCTCTTTGAGAGAAGGTTGTGTGGAGACCTCACAGCATCTTCCAGTGTCTGAAGGGGCTGCAAGGAAACCAGAGAGGGACTGGAGTAACAGGACAAGGGGGAGTGGCTCCAAACTGACAGAGGGGAAATTTAGGTTCAATATACAGAAGAAATCCTTCCCTCTGAGGGTGATGAGGCCCTGGCACAGGGTGCCCAGAGAAGCTGTGGCTGCCCCTGGATCCCTGGCAGTGCCCAAGTCCAGGCTGGACAGGGCTTGGAGCAATCTGGGATAGTGGAAGGTGTCCCTGCCCATGGCAGAAGAGTGGAATGAAATGGGTTTTGAGGTCCCTTCCAACCCAAATCATTCCATGATCCCTCCTGAGCTCCAGCTGATCACAGCTGCCATGTTACTGGTGTTGCTTGCAGTAACCCCAGTCTGAGCTGGAGGATTCTGGCCGGGGAGGTCGTGTTGTACATAGATTCATGGTTTGTGATGCACCTGTTTCCTCAGCATCCTGGGAAACACTTCAGACACCTGCTACTTACTGGTCCCAAACCACAGCTGCTTTATCTACTATCAGCACCCCAGTTCAGATCCAGGTGCCCAGTTCAAGAAGGTGTTAGGGCAAGGTTTCTTCTCTTTAGTCTTTCCTAAATGCTCTCAAAAATATTCACTGAATGATTGTCCATGCTGCCAAGCCTGGTGTGGATAACAGCACTGCCAGAAGCTGGGAAGCCTCCAGCTGCCTCCCAGGGAGCAGGCCTGAAGGATTTCAAAGTTTTGGCCAGTGAGCTCGTTTTTCTGAAGCTCATGGCCATGGGCTTGTCATGTCTTGACTCCTTGTTCCACCTGTGTGTGCAGAGGAGACTCCATGTCTCAGTCAGTGTGTCAGTGTCCAGCACTGCCCACGGCGTGCTGGAGTAAGGAGTGGGGCACGGATGGATGGAACTGCCTTGGATTTGTCTCTGCTACTGCTACAAATTACTTTATTCCCACTTCATTCCTAGGAGTGATCTGGGCCCCAACGTGGGGTACGAAGCGATTGGCCTCGTGGACAGCAGCTTGCCCACAGTGGGAGTGTTTGCCAAGGCGACAGCGAAGGACACGCCAAAAAGCGCGACAGAACAGTCAGGTAGGGACAGGGGAGCTCCTGCTCGTGCTGCTGTGGGGACCACAGAGTCACCCTGACCTCTGAGAGCACGAGGAAACACCAATCTGCTGTCTCATTTATCCACCAAGCTTTAAAGGCTGGCTTTTATATTAAAATGTGATTAAAGCATTCCTCCAAGAAGGTATCACAGAACACGTCTACTGCCATGCAGACTTTCTCAGGGAAGTCTGATCTCCTCCGTGGCAATAAAATGATCAGTTTGGGACAACAGAGACTCTGGATCCAAGCATGTTTATTTTGTATCCGCAGCCTGGAGGAAGCAGACTGTGCTCTTGGGGTGGAAGTTGGGGGTTGTTGGTGTTTTGCTCCATGTTGGGATTGTTTCATCCTTGTGTTAATGAAACTTAACTTTTAGGGAACACAACTCAAAGGGAAACACCTCAGGATCCTGCAGAACATGCTCTTGAGTCTGCTCCCATCATCACATGTCCTGCACCGGGTGTGTGACTCCTCCTATTTCTGCCTTAGGGACTGGAATTCGATCTGAGAGTGAAACGGAAGCAGAAGCCTCAGAAGTTCAGATCTCTCCAAGCTCTTCACCAATGCCTCAAGTCCCAAAGCAAGGAGAAGATTACGGCAAAGGTGTCATTTTCTACCTCAGGGATAAAGTCGTGGTGGGAATTGTGTTGTGGAACATCTTCAACAGGATGCCCATTGCTCGGAAGGTTAGTGCAGGGCAAGGATGACAAACAGAGGGGTTTGTTAGAGCGGGGCTTTTCTTGTGGAAAAATCAATCTGTCAATTCAAAGTGAGGATAAATAAAGGCAGATGCTCTGTCTGGTGCAGAGCTGGGCAATATCCAATGGGAGCACTGTTCTGGGTGAATTAGGGGAACTGTCCCTGTGCTTTTTTGTATGTTTGCAAATTTTTTACAGAAATAACTTGAATCAAGTGTGTGCTCCAAGCCTTGCCTTGGCATGGCTGAAATTCCAGGTCTGTAGTACAGGCTGGGGTCACAGTGATGGCGCAGGAGTGAAGTGTCCCATTTTTGTGCTGCTTTGTCCCATGTCCAAGTGTCTGAAAAAGTCTCAAGTGTCACCATCCCAGCAACAGCCACCATGGCAGGGCTGGAGGAGCCCTGAGCAGGGGCTTGGTGTGTCCCCACCCCTGTGTCCTGGCCCAGACCTCTCAGCTCAGCTGAGCCAGACCTGGGTCAGGTTTTAACACCTTTGAAGAATTTCGGTTGTTTGAACCGTGGGAGTGATCCCACACTACCCTTGGATGATCTGTCCCAAGACAAACTATTCATGGTGGAAGTCTTTGTTGATATCTAATCTGAAGACGCAGTTGAAACATGTTGCTTCTGCCATCCCTGTGGGAGATCCTGCCTTCCTTCCTTCCTCCTTTCCTCCCTCCAGTCCTTCCTGGAGTCCTGGAGTCCTTCCTTCCTTCCCTCAGCAGTCCTTACCCTAAATCCATGGTCTCTTCATCTTGTCTGAAAGTTGCAGGTTCAAGCCAGGTATCCTGGCTCCAAGTCAGGGCCAGGCTGACCTTTGCAGAGCTGAATCACTTTTTAAAACATTTGTTCTCCCTGGCTGTAAAGGGAAACCCAGAAACAAATCCCACAGGGACAGGAGGTTGGTTTTCCTGCTGTTCCTGTAGGCAGGTGATGGTACATTTAAGACTCCCATGTGAATTTGGGTGTAGAAAGTGCTGCTGTGTTGTGGCTGTCTCAGTCTGGTGCTTCAGAGAGGATCCAAGGAGTTCCTGGCATTGGCTGTGACAGTCCTGCAGCACTGGCTCTCTACAGGATGCGCAGGATTTAATGTGTTCTCCTTCTTCCAGATCATCAAAGATGGGGAGGAGCATGAGGACCTCAACGAAGTAGCAAAGCTCTTCAACATCCACGAAGACTGAACTCCACAGCAGGAACACCCAGAGGGAGTGGGCTGCTGGCTGTGTGCACCCCTGCACCTTGGGCAGCTTCCTGGGAGCACTTGGGAATATTCCACTCACCCAAGCCCAGTGTTTGCACCAATAAAGTCAGATTGTTCTAGTCACCTGCTCCTTCCTGCACCACTGCCTGGCTGGTGAGGAAAGGGGAGCACGCTGCCCCACTGGGGTCAGTTTTCCCTTGTGTGAGCCTTGGAGAAGCCTGCAGAACTCCCTCTTTCCTTGCATGAATTCCCACTGGTGAGCAAGCAGGCCTGCAGGCTCTCTGCCTGTTCTCCAGACTGTTGAAACAGACTCAACTTGGGAAAATCAATTACAAATCAAAATCAGAGCAGGATGATGAGAAGTAAAACAAATCTTAAAAGCACTTCCCCTCCCTCCCTTTCCTTCCTGGGCTCTCCATCCTCCCTCCCATCATCACAAGGAGACAGGGAATGAGGGCCATGGTCCGTTCATCACACGTTGTTTCTGTCCCTGCTCACGGAGAGGAGCTGTAGTCCTTCCCCTGCTCCAGTGTGGGGTCCCTCTCACAGGAGCCAGTGCTCCGTGAAGTTCTCCAGCGTAGTCCTTCCCATGCAGTTTAATCTTTTATCCCCGAGGTGTCACCACCATCTCTGCTGGGCTCAGCCTTGGCCAGCAGTGGGTGCATCCTGGAGCCGGTGGCATTGGCTCTGTCGGACATGGGGAAAGTTCCAGCAGTTTCTCACAGAAGTCACCCCAGTAGCCCCACTGCTGCCAAAACCTGGCCATGCAAACCCAACACACCTGACAACTGCATTGGGTGATGCAGGGCCTCATGGTGCCCTTGGGCCATTGTGACACAGCAGGGCCACATCCTGCCCATGGGGTGTTTAAGGAGTCCCTCTGGGGTACCAACTCAAGCAGAACACCTTGCTGAGGAAGTAGCAGCTTCCCAGGACACCTGTGGAAAAGGAGCCATGGAGGAGCAGAACCCCAGTCCCCAGAGCCCCAAGGAGAGGCACCAGCTGAGAGATGGAGGGAGAGGCCAACAGGAGGATGGCCCCAGGTGTACCAGCACCCTGCCCAGGCAGCTGCGTCCATCCCACACCTCTTCCTCCTCCCGCCCACAGCTGCAGCAGCCTCAGGGCAGCCAGGGCCGGTCCCTGCACCGGCTGACATTGCCCCGCAGCTCCCAGGGCCGGTCCGTGCCCCGCCTGATATCGCCCTCCAGCTCCCAGGGCAGCCAGGGCCGGTCCCTGCACCGGCTGACATTGCCCCGCAGCTCCCAGGGCCGGTCCGTGCCCCGCCTGATATCGCCCTCCAGCTCCCAGGGCAGCCAGGCCCGGTGCCTGTCCCGGCTGGCATCGTCCCGCAGCTCCCAGGGCCGGTCCGTGCCCCGCCTGATACCGCCCTCCAGCTCCCAGGGCAGCCCGGCCCGGTGCCTGTCCCGGCTGGCAGCGTCCCTCAGCTCCCAGGGCCGGTCCGTGCCCCGCCTGATACCGCCCTCCAGCTCCCAGGGCAGCCCGGCCCGGTGCCTGTCCCGGCTGGCAGCGTCCCTCAGCTCCCAGGGCCGCCAGGACCGGGCCGTGCTCCGGCTGACACCGTCCCGCAGCACCCTAAGCTCGGGGGGTACCGAGAGCCGTCTTAGCCCGGACGAGGCGGGCCGGGATCAAGGCCCGCAGCGGCGCAAGTCCCGCCCTGGTGGCTCCTTGCAGCTGGCCATCCTGGCCAGCAGAGCCGCAGCCCGTGGCCAGCACCGACCCGTGAGAAGCCGCCGGGCCTGCAGCGGCCCGGTGGGGCCAGAACCGGTGAGGGCTAAGCACAGAGGGCCGGACGAGGCCTTCCCTGCCCACAGCGCTGCAGGCCCAGCAGCTCCTGCACTCCTGTCCCAGCGGCTGCTGCTGGGGCAAGCCCAGCGACCTCTACAAATCCCCAAGCTGCCCGGGCGGCCTCCACGAGGAAACCAATTCCTGACCCACAGAGAAAGGCCTCTCACCGTGTGGATCAGGAAACCCAGACTGAGACTTGGGCACAAGAGGCAGATTCAGCTGTTCAATATGCTGAGCAGGAGACACAGACAGATAGTGTGGCAGAAGAGGAGAAAAATTCAGCTGCTCCCCTCATGGTTGACCAGGAGATAGAAACTGAGACTCCAACACAAGAGAAGAATTCAGCTTCTCCTCAAATCACTGACAAGTGGACACATACCAAGGCCCACAGCTCTGCCCCCTCCCTGTTCAGCAGGGCTGGACAGCCTCACGCGGCCAGTGCCCTGCGGGATCTCAGGGACAGCCGCTGCTCCAGGCAGCCACAACGGCCTGAGCGCAGCACACCAGAGAAGTGGGGATGGACTGCACTGCCACCCTACTCTTGGCCGTGGCTCATTGAGATGAACCAGTTTTAATAAAATATTTCATTTCTCTAATCGTGCTCACCTGTGCCTGGTCTATCAGGAGAAAGTCAGCTGCAGGTGAGGCCCCTGTAGAGCAGGAGAGCCCCTGAGCTCCTCCAGCCAAGCAGAGCCCTTGCCCTCGGCCTCTGCCAGGCTTCAGGTGCTCCAGCTCCTCTGGTTGAGATCCCTGGGCTGGTGCTGGTGGCCAGCCCCCAGCTGAACCCTGTCAGCTCCCTCCCACCCACCTGCTTCCAAGTGAACATTTCAGAGCATTCATTTGGTGAGTTTTCCCTGTGGCTGCACCTCCTTAGGTTCACGAGGAACCTCCCCTGTGTGGGAGCACCTCTCCCCTCCCTTTTTAAGACCTGCCTTGACTGCTCCTGTACCACTCTGGGGAGTTCCTCTTGGTGGTGTGTGGGCAAAGCTTTCCTCCTAGTCTTGCCATCATGGCATTCCTGCCGCCCTTCCTAAGGAAACAAATAGCAAACCTACAGCACTGCCCTGAGCTCCCTCTGCTCCCACAGGGGTGAGTAAAGGGGGCCAGCCAGGGGCCAGCTGCCCCACGGACGGGCCGGGGGGTGCTGGGACCAGAAAGGGCTCCCCCGACATCTGTGTTTGGGGTTCGCTGGGCTTGGCTGCAGAGTTCCCAGCACCAGGGTCAGGCAGGAAGCTGGGAGGAGCAGTGGAGTCTTCCCTGTTTTTCCAGCTGTGCAGACACATGGGCCCTGCAGGTCCCACAGGCCACTTCCCCTCTCCCTTCCCTGAGCCACAGACTCAGGCTGACACGCACAGAAATCTGCCTGAACATGAAAAAAAAAGGCAGGAGCCAGGGAGCCTGATGCAGGTTTTTTCTGTACATCAGTGTTTTTGACACCACAGCCTGTTGCTACATATAATAAAACAGAAATCAGAAAGAGCAACCAGAATACACACCCAAAGGCAAAAAACCCTTGGCTTAAAGAAGGTGCTGCCGGGCCCTCGGGGGAAGGCTGGCAGCGGGGCTCCAAGGGGGGAAACGCCTGCCCTGGCTGGGGAGAAACACAACACAAAGAAAAAACGAACCAACAAAAAAACTCACCCAAGCCTCCCGCTGCGGAGCGGGGAGAGCCAGAAATCCCCCGATTGTCCCGACCTCAGTCCTGTTAGCACCTGTACAATAAAACTGTACCGGCCCCGAGGCAGAGCAGCCCGCCGCACCCGCTGCTGCACAGAAAGCTGCTCCCGGGACCCCGGCGGGGAGCGGGCCGAGGGGGCGGCTCCTGCCCAGGGGACAGAGCCTGGGGCGGGGCACAAGCTGCCGAAGCGGGGGACGCGCTGGGAGCCGCGGGCTGCGGCTGCCCGGGCGGCACCGCCGGGGACAGGGAGCCGCAGCACGAATGAGATGGAGGAGGAGCACGGGAGGGGATGGAGCAGTGGGGCTGGCTGCCGGCTGGGGCTGAGCGCTGGCAGCAGGAGCCAGCTCCAGAGCCAAGGGAGGGGCTGTCCCCTGGCTTGTTGCCACGGAGGGACGGGAACCCCTGGGCCTGGCTGGCCTCGGGGCACGCTGGAGAGGGGCGGGGGACGGCCTCATCCCGCAGCCCGGAGCTCACCATCACAGTGATACAGACTCAGCAAAAACAAAGAAAACATTACAAATTAAATACTAATTAAATAAATACTATGGAAGACATTGGGAGGGGGAGGGCAAACGGAGAGGCGCAGTTCCGTAGGGTCCGGTGGGGAGGGGCGGCTCCCACCCCTCGCTGAGCCCCGTGCAGGGGGTTCCATCTCCCACCGGAGCTGGACGAGGCGGCGGCGGCAGCGACCGCCACTGCTCGGGGGCGGGGGACCTCGGGAATGCCTTGGAGGCGAGGGTCCTCCCTCCCCAGCTGGCGGAGACCCTGAGGAGAGGAGGAGCGGCTGCTCAAAGACTCGGGTCCCTGCTGCTGGCGCTGAGAGAGCTGCTTCCCCTTGGTCCTTATTATTGCCTCGTGATGCCGGGAGTGGCCTGTCCCCGTCAGCTGCTCCAGGCCTGGTACTCCACCACCGAGCCCAGCAGCTGCAGCAGCTCGGGCTCGTAGTGCACCAGCTCCACAGTCTCTGCCGTGCCCGGCGCCAGCTCGGGGCTTGCTGGCACCTCCTCCTGTGCCAGCACCTGGCTGAGGGACACCTGGCGCTGGAACTCTGCCCGGGGCAGCGTGGCCACCTCGAAGTGCGGGAAGCGGGCCTGGAATATGCGGGAGGACAGCTTCAGCCGCTTGAGCACATCAGAGAACAGGAACCAATTGCAGGGCCTGCGAGGATGGCAAGAGCACGGTGGGTTACAGGGGTGGAGGGAGCTGCAGGCACGGTGCCCTCCCCCCTGCCATGCTGGCCCTCCCCTCTGGCCCTGGCACTGTTCTCCACGTGCTGCTTCCCCTCAGGAGCCCACTGACTGGGATTTGATCACGGCCTCACAGATCACAGCTTTTCAAAACACTCACAGCCAGGCAGGGACAGCGACGTGAAAGTCCTGCCTTCAACAAGGTCCTGGCAGCTTCCCTGCCAGGAATAAGCCACATGGTCAGGAAATGGAGCTTCTGGTGTGGTTTATTGCTGGAGGGCATGCTGCATGTGTCCCTCTGCATGGACAAACACTGGCAGGCACAGAAATTTGCTGAAGAAGAGTGGTGCTTTGGTTGCTGCCTCTTCCAAGTCACCCTTCTGCCCCAGCAACAGCCACGGTGTCACAGGGGGTGCAGGTGGGAGTGCTGTTCCAGTGCTGGGACTGATTTAGCCATGATGGAAAGGAAACAATCTCAGAGCCATAAGTGTGAGCTGCTGCTGAAGGAACATGGGAGCTAGAAGCAAGATCACAAGGATAAGAGAGGGGAGCTTCCTGACAAGCACAGCACAGGGACACTCAGGGCAGCAGGATGTGCCTGGCCATGGAGGGTGGGGGGAGCCCTGATCAGCCTTCCCTACTCCCTGAGAACATTCCAGACTGTGCCAAGCCAGGCACTGCTTCCCCAACTTCCCCAGTACCACAGCCACAACTTCCCTCTTCTGTCCAGAGTAGCTGTGCCTGCCCCATCCCTGGAAGTGTCCAAGGCCAGCTTGGATGAGGCTTGGAGCAGCCTGGTCTAATGGAAGGTGTCCCTGCCATGGCTGGGGGGGGGAATGGGATGAGCTGTAAGGCCCTTCCCAACCCAAACCATTCTGGGATTCTGTGATGATTCTATGAAAAAAACCTCCTGAGATACGTGAGCAGCTATTAACCCCACTGGAACAACCAACGTGCTGCTGCCCGTGCCGGGCTGCAGCCACCTGTGGTCCTGCTCGGCGCTCCAGGGAAAGGCACTCACCCCCGGGAGACGGACACTTGGAGGTTGTAGCTGGGAAGCAGTGGCTTGTCTGAGAACTCAAACATGAAGTTATCTGCTTCTTGCTCCTCTTCCTCCTGGTCTGAGCTCCCTGGAGGGTTGAGCAGCAGGTCGCAGCCGATGCTGTCCTTCCCCTCTGCAACAGGACAGAGGTTGGCACTGCTCAGTCACACACCAACCCGTGCTGGTACTCCCTGGCCACTGCCACAACCCCATGGGCACCTTCCTGCAACACTCCCACAGCCACGTGAGAACTGTGCCCCTCCTGCTCCCCTCCAGCCCCTCGTCCCAGAGGAACATGGAGCAAGTGCTGGCTGCTCTGCGTAGAGAAATTGCTCCCTGGCCAGGTGAGGTGGGGAGTCGTGGCAGGAAGCTCAGGTGTGCTCTGGTCCCACAGGTGCATGGCCTGCACCATCAGCCACCCCAGTGGTAGACCCCAGACTCTCTCCAAAATGACATTGGCCCCTCTCCCATGCCAGCACAGATATCCTCAGCCTGGAAGAGCCTGGAACAGGAGGGAGGTGGATGTAGACAGGCTTTGCCTGCACAGGCCCTACCAAGGAAGGCACAGCGAGCACTCTGCTTCTCAAGAGCTTCTCCACCCAGATCCCACCCTCAGAATCTCTGGCAAGTGATCCAGGGGAGCCAGCACCCGTCTCAGTGAGGACAGCAAGGTTGTGCCACCAGAGACTAATCCAACCAAGCAACAAGCATGAGGGGAAATTTAAGGTGGATATACAGAAGTTCTTCCCTGTGAGGGTGGGGAGGCCCTGGCAAAGGGCTCAGAGAAACTGTGGCTGCCCCTGGATCCCTGGAAGTGTCCAAGGCCAGGTTCAATGGGGCTTGGAGCAACCTGGGATAGTGGAAGGTGTCCCTGTTCATGGTAGAAGAGTTGAATAAGATGGTCTTTAAGGTTCTTCCAACTCAAACCAGTGCATGATTCTATGACTTAGAGAATTTGTCTGGGTGTTCCAGGAGGCATCTGAGCTCCAGCAGGATCTGTGTCCAGAGGGGATGGAGAACAGCAGGCTGGATCTAAAACCATTTAAAACCAGGTAATTTTCCTGTTTACCAATCTGAAAAGCTCCTGTTGAAGAGAAGCTTGCTGCCTGGATTTTATTATGAAGAGGTGTGAATAGTCTTAAGTTTGCAGAGTGGTGTTGTCCCACTGAGATAATACAGGAGAACTCCAAAGACTTCCAGATAAGAGAGTTTAGATTCCACAGAGAGCAGCAAGACCCAATGTGTCCCTAAGCAAATAAACCAATCATGCGAAAGTTCAACCCCACGCACAAGAGAAAAGGCTGAAAAAAAGAAAATCTTCTGGTGTACTGCACGAGGAAGCTTCACACACCCAGCTGCTCACCCAGCACGAGTGGGATTCCAACTGAGGAAAACAGCAGATGACAGGGGACACTGGCTCAGGCAGGGTCTTGGGGAAAACCAGTTATTTCCTAGTGCTGCCAAGGGAAAAAAATTCCCTAAGAAACAGGGTGCTGAAATCGCCCAAACTTGCTGTAGAATAGGACAAAAATAAGTGACGTGATTATTGATCCAATGTTGCTGCTGGCAAAGCTCAGATGCCATCACTGAAAAACCTCAGATATCCTGAGCAACTCAGAAAAAAATAATGAAATGCATTTAATGTGGCAAAAATAGGGCTCACTGTCTGTCCTGAAGCTCAGTCCTGTCCGTCTGCCCATGCAAAGGCTGGGACAAGGACAGGAACATTCTGTACCACTGAGGGAGACAATCAGGCACAACAATGCCTGTCCCAGGTGGAGACAAACCCCGGACTGGGACTTTGTGTCTGGAGCTCCGGCAGCACCAAGCAGCAGGACACTGATGACTTTTCCACACCTCAGAGATCCCACACCCTGGCTTCCTTCATTATCCTTCTGCCCCCAGAGAGTTGCAGACCTCAAGGAAAATGTGGACAGCATTCCTGCCTCAAAGAATAGGAACAGCTCAAGCAGGGCTTGGGATTTCTCCTGTACCCTGAGGGACATACAGTGCTTCAGCTGGTGGAGCTGATGGAAAGGGAGATTTCAAAGGACTGATCCACGGGAGGAGGAGAGTTGTTTGCTGCCTGTGATGATTGAGAGCAGCTCCATTATTCCAGAGCAGAACCAGGTACTTCCCTGCCCTGGGCTGTACCTGTTCCAGGTGGCTGCTGAGGTACCTGAGCCAGAAAGGGACATTGCAGGACACACAGCAAACAGGCTGTAAAGAAACCAGCCCGTGTCTCAGGCTTGGGCACCCTGGTTTTTCTGTGGCTCTGGTAGTGTCCGGCAGCAGTGCCTGGCACAGCACAGGTGACACAGGGCTGGCACCACAGCTGCTGCTGCTGTAAACTGATCCCAGGAGGATGGGGAGGAGGGTCCCTTCCTGTGCCTGCTGGAAACAGACCTGGCAGGATAAGGGATCACTTCCCAGCTGGGTTAGCTCCTGCCTTGCCAGGCAGCCTCCCAAAGGCAACACTGGGAATGCCCTGTAGATGGGGCAGCAGGAAATCAGTGATAAATCAAAAGGGGTAGTATCTTTAAAAATATCACAAAGAACAGCTATTTTTCTTTGTAAAGGCTTGTGACAGCTTTGAGAGTGAGAAATTCTGAGGAAGGAGGCTGAGGTTTGAACTGTTCCCTTGGCAGGGCTGAGGTGCAGCAGCCTACAAACAGTGCTCTCAGGAGTGCAGAATTTCTCCTGTTCTGGAACAGAAAGACATCAAGGTCCTCCAAGGACAAGTCCTCTTCCAAGAGCACCCTCCTGAAGGTATCAGATTTTTTTTTGTTTCTAGAAGGATGTTGGAAGTTATGGAGGTGAACAACTACAATCAACAAGCAGCCTCTCAGCCAGCGTAAATGCTCCAAGTCCTTACGGAGGGCTCAGGAGCACTGAACTTGGAAGAGGCTGGAGGGACTCTAGTGTGCCACAGGCCCATGCCAGATCCAGAACATCTTCCATTGTAACCACAGTTTTGAAGAAGTGACAGTAAAGGCAGCAGTCAACCCTTCACTGGGAAAAATGCCTGGTGTTGTAAGACCAGGACCTCCCCTGGATCAACATCTCCCCTCCAAAGCAGGGGAGAGGGATGGGCAGCTCTGGGAACCTGGAAGTTCAAGACTTCTACACCTTGAAGGAATGAGTATGTCCTTCACCTTCCTTGGTGACCGGTTAGCAGGGGAGCAACAAGAACTGCTGCAAGAATGACATGCTTGGGATGGACAACCAAGGACCCTCAGGAATCAGCAGCAGCACCTGCAGCCCAGTCCCACACTCGAAGGGATGCACATATTCCCAAATATATGTTCTTCCCAAAGAAGTCCCTCCCAGGAGCATCTTGCAGCATGTATCACCACAGCAAGGTTTCTACCCAGAGCATGAGTAGAGAGGGATGTGGCCAAACCCGAGGGAATGAGGTGTTTTCCACAGCACCACCTCCTGCTCTGCTGGCACCGCCGCGGCCCGCGCTGCACTCACCGAGTACAGAGCTGCTGTAGAAATCCCAGGCTGTCCGAGGGTCTCCGTCACTGCGGCCCTGCAGATCTGACAGGTAATCTAGAGAGAGGAAATCGAGAGGGTTAATGGCTCAAAGCATCATCCTGGTGTGCACATCCACAGATCCAGGGGGAGCTGCTTCACCCCTGCTGCTTTTCCCATTTGGGGATTATGGCAAAAGCTGAACCACAGCTGCAGGAAGGGTATTGGCACTCAGGAGTGGGCATCACCCCAGGCCCCCAACCAGGAAATGGGAGCTGAAAAGGGAAAACAACAGACAGTGCGAAGTGGCTTAGAAAGAAAGATTCGTAGAACAGTCCTGAGCTCCAAATCACCATCCCCAAAACCTGTGTGAGTAGTTGACCCTGGAGGAGCTCACACATCAGTGGGCAAAGAGAGTTTTATCAACACTGAGGATTTTCTGTCTTGTCTCTGCCTGGGAGCCACCTCTGGCTGTCCCTTCTTTGCTGTTGTGGAGAAGCCACAACACTCATCTTGCATGTACACAAATGGCATGAACGCGGCCATAGGGATCCAAAATGGCCCCTTCTGCCAGCAGCAGTATTTGGGCAGGGCTCTTTTGCCATAGAAGGCAGCATTATTTGGCAACAAAAATCTGTTCCCTTAGGTTAAGCAGCAGAACGAGGGACTGTGGAACAGCACCTCCAAGCAGAGCACTGTCTTTAGTTGTGTGACCACAGCGCAGCCATCTCCTTGCACACTGAAAACTGAAAAGTGACTTTTATCTTACACAGGAAACACATACAATTCTATAACTAAAGTTTGGGTGGTAAAAACATGCTTGTGTGGCAGGACAGAGCTAAAGACTGAGTCATTTTCTGCTCAGGCCCTTTCACACCCAGATTTGGCCCTGTATGCTGCCAGAGGGGAAGGTCTGGAGCACTGTGACCCCAGGCCTGGCACCTACCACAGAGGAAGCGCTTCATCACATCGCTGGTGGCCAACTTCACTGCTGTCTGCCCAGAGTATGTGGCCAGAGTGGGATCAGCACCATAGGAAAGGAGAAGCCACATGGTTTCCAGGTTGTCATTCGCTACTGCGTCATGGATAGGCCTGCAAGGGCAGAAAGGGACCGGGAGTTCGCTAAGGAAATGCTCTGGTTTGGGTTAAGATCAATTTAGTGATGACCAACCCGAAGAACCCACTCTGCTCCCTGCCCCACGTCGTGCTGACTCACCTGGTGCCGTCCTGGGCGCTGCAGTTGACGTTGGCGCCGTGCTGGAGCAGGATGTGCAGGATGTCGATCCAGCCGCGTGCACAGGCCTCGTGCAGGGCCGTGTACCCCGCGTTGTCATGGTGGTTCACGTCGCTGCTCTTCTTCTGCAGGCAGTACAGCACCACGTCCTGCACAGCAAGAGCACGGCTGTGACACCCAGCGCGGGTGGGGCAGCAGGGGCACACGCAGGAGGGCACAGGTCTCACCTTGTAGCCCAGGCGAGCTGCTCGCTGCAGGAGCGTCTCCCCTGCGTTCTTGTTCACAATCAGCCGCCGAGCTCCGGGGGGAACGTTCTGGGCTGCGGGCAGCTCAGGGGAGCTCCCCGGGCTGGCCCGATGGGACTTACAAAGTGTCCACAAGTCCTGGGGCTTCTTCGGAGAGCACATTTTGGGCTGGTTGCAGCAGCCTTTCCCCTGGGAAAGAAAGGAATACAACTCCTTGGCACATGTGGCCATGGCTCATGGGAGCCTCCTTCTCCCCTCACATGTTCCCCTCATCTGTTCAAGCCATACCTTCCCTTCGTCACAGATCCCTGCCAGGTGTTTGGTTTTACATTTGCGTTTTCCTGATGGTTTCTCTAGATCTTCTTGGACAGGAGAGGTGTCGGAGTGCTCCAGGAAGAAGCCATTCCGAAAGTCTGTGCGTCCTTGAGCTTTCCGGGGGGATGGGGATAGCCTGCTCCTCAGCTGCAGCTCTGTGCCTTTGCCCTTCCCAGGCTCCTTCTGCTTCCGGTGCCTGCAATCTAAAGGAGAAATGTGAACGAGTGTGGAGCTTCTGTAGGTACCACACTGAAGGTCACCCAGACCTCTGCCACTAGGCAAGACAAACTGTCCATCTCTGAGAGCTGCACAGAAATCAGAGAAGTTGTGGCTGCACCATCCCTGGAAGTGTTCAGGGCCAGGTTGGATGGGGCGTGGAGCATGCTGGCATAGTGGAAGGTGTCCCTGCCCATGGCAGGCAGCTCACCGGATGAGCTTTAAGGTCTCTTCCAACCCAAACCTTTCTGGGATTCCATGATTCTAAATCCAGCCCCAGGGCAGGGGCACTGCAGGAAGGAGAAGCAGAGAGAACATATCTGGGATGTGATTCTCCCGTCTGGGATGGACTCAACATGTACATGGGACACCCAAGGAAAGATGGGAGCAGGATTCCTTGGGATATGTCTTAAAGGGGCAGGACAAGCAGGAGCTGTCTGTGAACACTCAGTGCTTGCTGCCTAAACATAACAGGCCTGCTTTGCCCTCTCACATCTTCCCCTGAAGTTAAGGAGCACATTTAAGTTTTCATTAACACGCATCCAGTTAGGAAGCACCAGGACTCCTCAAGGGATATCCAGCCTTGTCTTCCCTGAATGGAGGAATCCTGCTCACCCAATCCTGCAGCACGAGACTTACAGGCACTCCATGAAATGAGTAAGAGATCAGTTAAAAAGAGACAGAGGAAAGGACTTTGCACAGCAGGGAGAGAACTTTAGGACTCTACTGCCACTGGAGGTGGCTCCAGGCCACAACTTCTGAATCCAAACTACAGCAGGTCCCCTACCTGAGGGCTGAGTGAGCAGCCTCTGAGGGAAGCTGGACAGACAAACAGACAGACACTCAACATATGTGGTAAAGCTGCTGGCAAACCCTCCTGAATGCCACTGCAAAGCTCCTTCCAGGCTCCTGTCCTGAACAGGAGGCATCCCGAGAGTGCCCAAGTTGCCAAGACACCGGGAAGCCGACTCGAAACTTTGTTCCTGGTCTGACAGAGGCTCCCAGACACCACAGGATAGTGTAACGCTGTGCTGGAGCAGATACCAGCTGCTGGGAGGACAGCAGCCACCTCTGCTCCCCACAGCATCTCAGCAGCACCTGAGGGGTGCCAGTCTGAGCTCCAATGTGGCAGAAGGCAACAGGGCCGTGGCCACTTCATGCCCTCCAAGAGCACAGCCCAAGCATGCAGAAGGCTGGCACAAGTGCTGCCCATGGCAGCTTTCCCCCCGAAGTCACCTGTGTGACTCTGGACTACGAGCCACAGCCAAGCTCCAGCACACACCGAGCCACCGCGCACGGCTGCACAGGTCCCCCAGCCTCGACTGTCCCTGCACAGGGAGAGAGGACTGCAGAGACTGCTGCCCTCAGGGACGTGCTCATCATGGATTTAGGTTTCATGGAGGGTCTGGCAGTGGCAGAGGAAGGCACAGGAGCAGTGGCAGAGCAGAGGTGGGCACAGGCAGGCACAGTGTGTTCCTCCTCACGCCTACAAACCACAGAGGGGGATCCCCTGTCACTGCACCCTTGCTAATCCTCTCGCCCTTGTGCTCCCTGGTGCAAGTCTGCAAGTGGCTCTCATAGAGCAAGACAAAGCCAAGAGCAGCCTAGTTGGATTGGGATGGCTCCACATCATCCTGCGTTAGCACAGATTACTGAGCATGGCTCCCAGGGACCCTGCTTGTCCAGAAATATTCCACTGTGCTACCTCATCCTATTCTCGTTTTCCCATGCCCTCTGTCTTAATCCAAGGGTAAGATCAGTGTCTAATTAGCCACATAAATTGCTGTTTACTGCTCTGGAATTTACTGTAAATGTTTTTGAAAGAAGAGCTGATCAATTGAAGCAGCCCATGCTACAGCCACCAAGTCATTAAAAGTGAGGGAGTTTCATCATTACAAAAAAAATAATGAAAACCAAATCCCCCCCAAAATTCCGCACATAACAAAACAAAAAATTCCCAGGCTGGTCCCCAGTTTAGTACCTGAACCCCCTTCCCAGGCTGTACCTGCTTTGGATTTCCGCCTCCGGTGGGGATATCCCACTTGCTCCTCCTCCCGCTCAGTCAGGTATTCCCCCGTCTGGTATTTCCGACTTTTCTGCCGTCTCCTTTTCTTCCTTTTGATGTGGCCATCCTCCTCCTCCTCTTCCTCCTCGTTGGGCTCCCACACCTGCCTGGGTGATTCTGCTCTCCAGGGCAGCTCCCGGGTCCTCCTCGTGTGACAGCTGCTCCTCTCAGACACAGACCTGTCCCTGTCCCTGTCCCTGCGGCTGTGGCAGCGGGACGTCCTGTGGGATTTGCGCAGCTTGCGATGTTTCAAGGATGTCTCCTCCTCCTCATCCTCCTCCTCCTCCTCCTCCTCTTCTTCTTCTTCCTGATCCTCCTCCAGCAATGGTAAAATCTCCTGACCACTCACATCACACTCTCCCGTCACACCAGCAGAGGAGCCAGCAATGCTTCCTGCAAAAAGTGAGATTTCTAGCTGACAAAAAAGCCAAGAGGATCCACAAGGCAAAGCCTCAAAGCAGGACACAATGCAGGGACAAGGTGACGTGAAAAGGGAATGCTCCCAGTCCAACCAGGACTGTCACTGGGAGCCTGGGCACCAACTCACCCGACTGACTGCGTGTCCGGCTGCTCAGCACCACCGGAATGAAATCCCGGAAGTTGTTCTTGGGCTTCTTCTCCAAGGAACCTGTGAGGAAAACAGAGCCGTGAGAAAACAGATCATAGAGCTGTGATGTGGGAAGGGCACTGCAGTGTCACCATAGCAGGGGCTGCTGTGATGGCCCCAGGCTTTAAAGAAACGGAGGTTGTTTTAGATTGGACATAGGGAAGAAGTTTTTGAAAATGAGGGTGCTAAAACACTGGCACAGGATCTCCAGAGAGGTGGAGGATGCACCATCCCTGGAAACATCTAAGGGCAGGCTTGACCAGGAGCAGCCTGGTCTAGTGGAAGGTACCCCTGCCCATGGCAGCAGGGTGGAACAAGATGAGCTTTAAGGTTCCTCCCAACCTCCTCCATTCTGGGAGTCTGATCATGCTGCAGCTCTATTTTGGATCCCAACCCAGCTCCAGAGGCCATTTGGCTTCAGGAGAGCAGCAGTTTGGCCCCTAGGGCAGCCTGATCCCGCGGGAACCCACTGCCATTCCCAAGAGTACCTTCCTCGTGGCTGTCTCCGCGGTGAGCCGGAGATGGGCACTCTGTCTTTGCTGGCCTCCTACGCTTGCGCTTTACCCCGAGGCTGTTGTGGTCCGTGATGGCACCCGGGCCACCTCGGCCTTCCCGGCCTTCCTGCTTGCCAAGCTCATGTGGATTGTCATGGTGTTTTTGCCACTGTGGAAGGAGGACATGAGCTGAAGCTGGAGCTTCCCACTGACTGAGCTGGAGCAGCACAAAAAGGACAAAACTCCATCTCCACTGATTACGCTGGTGCCCTCCAGCTTTTTTGACAATCCAGATAATTTTTGCCCTGGACAACCTGCAGCACAGCCAGGCAATGCCCAGGAGCACAGGTAGAAAGCCCTGTGCCCTCAGCTGTCCCCCCATGTGAGCTCCCTCCTCTCCCCCAGCCCCACCTTTGCCCTGACCCAGCAGTCCCAGCCCATCCCACGCACCTTCCGGCCATGCACGCTCCGGCTTCCCGACTTGCTTGGGGACTCCTCGCTGTCCTGGCCTTGGCACTTCAGTCTCTTGTGGCTCTGCCTGCTATCCCCATCATGCTGCCGCTTGGCCTTGCAGCGTGTGCCTCCCTCCTGCTTGATTTGCCCCGTTCCTTTGAGCTTGGCCTCAGCAAAGGCCTGGGGAGCCGCCCCGGCCCGCAGGCAGGTCACCGAGGGAAAGGACACATCACACTCCACTCGTTCCTTCTTGACCCTGCACAGATCCACCTGCTGCGCACACGGGAGGGGCTCCGTGGCCGGTGGCTCCTGGGAGCCCTTGCAGCCCAGCTCCTTGCGCTGGCCATCTGTGGGCACCTCCGGCACCATCCGCAGGCCCTGCTGCCCAGCCGCTGGCAGGTCGTGTGACAAATACGCCGCTAACACTTGGTTTTTGGGTTTTGCATCTGGCTGTTTGAGGCTACAGCTCCCCTGGGGAGCCTCAGTCTGTGCATTGCTCTCCTGACCGGAGTCAGCCTCTGGCTGAGTGCACTCCTGACTCTTCGGAGCGTTGTCCAGCTTCCCCTTCCCCCCTTTCCCATCCAAAGCGCTGGTATGGAAAACTGGACCTGCCTCCGGTGGTGCTGGGTTGGCTGGCTCCTCGCAGGGCTTGGGCAAGGCCTGGCAGCTCTTGCTCTTGGCCGCAGCATCTTGTTCGCCCTCCGGCAGGCTCTGGGCGGCCGCGCTGGGCTCGGCGGGCTGCACGCTCGGGAATGCCGGCAGCTTGCCTGCCCCGGCTGTCTTGCAGGGGCTGCTCTGGTTCAGGGGCAGCTGTCCTGCCGTGGAGATGCCGATGGAAAGCAGCGGGGTTTGATGGTACGGAGACCAGCCCAGAGGAAGAAGTTGAGGATTGGAAGGTTTCCCATTGACGGGGCATCGCGGGTACACACTTCCCTGGACAGGATTCCAGGTGGCGATGTCCTTGGACTGACACAAAGGAGCTCCTGGAGCAACTCTACCATGAAGAAGTCTCCTGGCAGGATCCTGCTGTCCTTCCGTGCCAACCTGGTTGGTTTTCTTCCCACAGGGAACGCCGGCACTGCGGGGCTCACCCTGGTCAATGATGGAGATGGGCTCCTGCTTGGGCAGGTGGCGTGGGTCCCTGCTGAGGCTCACGCCGACATCCTTGCTGAGCAGCAGCGAGGCCGGCACCGGGTTGGCGACACCAACGTAAGTGCCGGGAATGGTGCTGATGAGCGTGGTGTTCTTCACCCAGGAGCCCTGCTCACCGTTGCGCAGGAACTCAGGGAAGATGACCAAGGGTGGGGTGGTGCCGAGGCACGAGGTGACGCTGCTACCTGTGGCCTGTGCCGCGCGCTGGGACTTGGAGAGGACGGTGGTGAGCAGCGCTTTGCCGCTGGTGTGCACGGGGGTGAGGATGGGCATGGGAGGGGTCTTGCGCTGGCTGGGCGGAGGCAGTTTCTGGCGGTTGGACTTGGAGGAGAGATCAAGAGGCATCTCACTGCACTCCGGGGATGAGACCATCTCACGCTCTAGCTGGGGAGGGGACTTCAGAGGAGACAGGGAAGTGGCAG
>VXBC01002982.1:0-13815 GCA_013399945.1 Ploceus nigricollis
GGCCGCGCCCCCCGCCCGCAGCGGTGCGGAGGGGATGGGGCAGCTCAGAGCCGAGGAGCTGCTGCTCCCCCGCAGCCAAGGAAGGGTTTCCTCNTCCCCCGCAGCCAAGGAAGGGTTTCCTCCGGTTCTTTACAAGAGCTGCTGCTCCCCAGCAGCCCAGGAAGGGTTTCCCCCTGTTCCTCACAGGAGATGCTGCTCCCCAGCAGCCCAGGAAGGGTTTCCTCTGTTCCTCACACCCTTCCGTGGCCGCACACAGTGCTTGGGTGCCCCCCGAGCTCTCGCTCCCACTTTTCTGGGGCTGCCTTTCCCTCTCCCGGCCTGGGGAGCAGACAAGCGAGGCAGTGTCCCCCATGCCAAGGGGAACAGGACCTTCCAAAGGGACTTATCCCACTCCTGGGCACCTCCTGGGGGAGAGCCAGGCGCTCCCAGCCCCCACTGTGGCACTGCCAGTGCCTCTGCCCAGCACAGGGGACACACCTGCAGGAAAAGCCATGGCCACCAAACCCCAGCCTGGCATGCAGTCCCTCCCTGGGAGGGAGACACTTCCCCAGGAGGGCAGACACCTATGACCAAGCTCGCTGGGCACTGCAAAACCCTCCACCAGCAGCACACCGGGACATCAACCCCTGCAAGGTGGGGAGCTCAGTCGCTGCAGTGTCTGCACACACCCACGGCTTAAATCCCCGCAGCCAAGGAGCCACCCTCGGGATGTGATCGCCCTGAGAAGCTGGGCCTGGAGAGGGAGCAGCTTGGCTTGGTAGAGGGAGCACCTTGCCTGGTGAGGGAGCGTCCCAGCTGCCCTGAGGGAGGGACAGAGCCCAGCTCAGCACACCCTGCACCCCCAGCATGGATCCCCTGCTGAAAGGGGAGAAGAGGCTCAGCAGAGCTCCACAGCTCTTGGGCTGGCACTGGCACAGCTGGAGCCTGGCATGGCCGTGGTGGCATGAAGTGCTCCAGAAGAACGCAGCAAGGGAGCTCAATTAGTCACGGTAGCAGGGAGTTCTGCAGGAAATCAGGTGCCTCCCCTCCACGCCGGAGCGGGCACGGCCCTCGCCTTGCTTTGGATTTAACCAGTGCAGCTCTTGCTCGTGGTGGGAGCTTGAGAGGAGTCATGGAGAGGCAGCTCCAAGCTCTGAATCCCTTTGAAACAGAAGAGGTTCATGCACTGAAGAAAATGTAAAGAAAAAAACCCAAAAACCCCAGTAATCCCCCATCTCATCTGCATCCACACCAGACCTGGTGTCTTGGAAAGGATCCCAGCAGCGGATGACGTGATGGGGACAAGCATGGGCAGTGTGGGGACAGAGGGGCAGCCGTGCTGCTGCCCTGGGGCCTGGAGGATCCATCAGGGCCTGGGACCGTTCCCGCAGGGAACCGTTAGGATCCCATTATCCAGGTGACACAGGAGGTCAGCATGAGGAAGGAGCAGCCCCACGTGCCCTGGGCTGGCAGAGGTTGGTGCAGCATTACAAAACTCCCAGGCCTCCAGGAGTTCTTCCCTTCTCTGCAGAGAAGTGGCTCAGGAAGGGCAGCTGAGGTGGGAGATGCAGGGCCCAGGTTCCCCTTCCCACCCTGCCCTGCTGCTCCCAGCAGCTCCCTGCCACCAGGAAACAGGCTCTGCACCCCAGGAGCTGAGCAGAGCCCGTCCAGGGGTGGGGAATTTGGCACAAGCTGCCCACACTCGGCACGGGTGCCAGCTGAGCCTGGCTTTGGGACAAAGGCTGCTGGCGTTTCCTCAAGGAGCCAGACACCAACATGCTGGGACAGAGCCACATGGCAGCAGGCAGGAGCCAGTCCTCCCCTGCACAGGTCACTGCTTGTTCCCAAAGCCAGCAGCCCCAGCCACGCTGCAGGGACACGACAGGGAGGCAACAGCTCCTGGCTCACAAAGCCAGCCTGCCTTTGTGAGCTAGCCCAGGGATAATGGCTTGGCAGTGCTGTAGGATCCCGCTGGAAGGGTGTGTGTGCATGGCTAAACGTGCCCTGGCACGGTGACCTGGGCAGGGAGGGCTCAGCTCTCCTCTGACCTCGGCACACAGCCCCCTTCAGCTGTGCCACATCCCCAGAGCCCCCACACTGCTCTGCCAGGTCCCAGCCTCCGAGCCCTGGGGTGGCACAGGGACCTCTGCTCTCCTGCAGCGTGACAAACAGCATCATCTCCAACCTGTGCTGCTCTGGGAGCAGTTGGAGCAAGGTTTCCAAAGCCCAGACCCTCCTGGATTGTGCACCTGGATCTGTGGGTTTATCACAGCGGGCTGAACCTTCCTTACCTCTGTTACCCGCGGTGGCAGAGTCCAGCAGCAGCAGCAAAAGAGAAGAGCTCACCGGGGCTGGCAGGGCAGGGAAGGGAGCAGGCTCAGTGCAGCAGGAACACCTTTCCAAACGGCTGCTCTGTGGCACGGCACAGCCACGGCTGGAAAACACGGAACAGACACCGGCAGCGCCCACCTGAACCCTCCCGGAGGGGCTCTGGGCTTCAACCCACCCTGCACCCCCCAGCACGGGCTCACAGCACCGGCCCTGCCATGGCCAGGGCTTTCTCGTACAAGGAGTTGCTACAGGAGGATAATTCCGAGGAGCTCAAGCGGATCGATGCCTGAGTCATCCCCATCCAGCCCCGGCTGTGTTTAGCCGGTCTCTTAGCAGCGGCACAGCCCTCCCTCCCTCCCTCCCCGCCCTGGCAGCGCTGCTTCCCCTGGCTCGGGCTGGTTCCTCCGGTGCTCCTGCAGCCCGGCAGGGAGCACTCGGGCTGTGCCACCCCGCTTCTGACCCTGCTGAAGCCACAGCCCCCGTCGTGACATGCCCGTGTGCCACAGCCCCGCAGGCGTGTGTATTTTGACTCAGGGTGTCTCTGCACATCAGAAGCGCCTCTTTCGCAACATCTGTGACTTTTTAAGCCTCAGGTGTGTTAATGACAGTAACTCTATACCACTGAGAGCCAGTTACTGGAACTGCACAGGTGGTGTCTGTGGGAACAAGGTGGCAGGTGGCCCTGGGTGACCCAGAGCCGGGCGTTGTCACGCCCAAGCCACCCCCATTCCCAGCAGCTCTAGAGCCACCTCAGGTGAAGGTTGGGGCAGTTTCCCTGCCCATCCCTGCTGCCCTCCCTGGGCTGTGAGCTCACCACGGGGCCAGCTACCCTGACCACAGCTGACCCTCCTCCCTTCCAGCTGCTTTTTGCCTGCACTTCCAGCTCATGACTGGTTTTCCTCTCTGCTTTGCAGGACTCGGCCTCGGAGCGGCTCAACGGCAGAGGTAACACCGGTGGGAGCTGGGAGAGATGAGAGGTGCCAGGCTGAGCCCGGCCATGCAGGGCCACGCTCCTCTGTGTTGCAGGTTCCTACACGAGAACCAAATCCTCCAGGGCATCGGAGTCCTTCAAGCGGGTCGGGATCCTTGTCCTGGCCGTGGTGCTCACCCTCGCCTGCCTGGTCGCCATCGGGTTCCTGGGTACAGCTCCTGATCTCTCCCCCTCCTTCCCCGTGGCCACGGCTCAGCAAACACGGGCCCAGCTCCTTGCTGATCCCCCCGTGGCAGCCCCGAGCCTGCCCAGGAGCTGGAGCTCGGCACTGAGCCCCCCTCTCCCTCTAGTGAAGATTTACCTGGACCACCACTACTTGTTCTGCAAGCAGCCCCTGAAGCTGGTGCCGCTGAAGCGGGTGTGTGATGGGCAGCTGGACTGTCTGCAGGGCGAGGACGAGGCCAACTGTCCCCAGCGGGTCCCCACGGGGCCACCAGCAGGGGGTGAGTGCAGGACACCCCACCAGAGCTCGGGGGGCTGGGCTGCAGTTGCCACCCCGTGCCAAAGCTGACTTTGTGTCTGCCTCCAGCCCGCGTTTCCAAAGACAGATCCATCCTGCAGGTGCTCCAGAGCCACACTGAAACCTGGTCCTGTGTGTGCCATGACCACTTCACCCTGGCGCTGGCCAGAGCTGCCTGTGAGCAGATGGGCTACAGCAGGTACCCGGCTGCTCGCCCTGCTTCACCTTCCCTCTTCCTTAAAAGCTCTTCTGGAGTGGGGCTCTGCTAACCTGGGAAGCACTCAGAGCCCTGCACTAATGGTTTCAGCCCGTCCCCAGCACAAAGAGCACTCTGTGAGTCCCCAGGAGCTGGCTCGGAGCCCTGGCAGCCTCCCGTGAGAGCAGAGTGCTGTGCCCTGCTCTGTCACAGCCCACGGGCACCCTGCCCTGCTCCTGCTCTGCCTCCGTGCCCCCTACCTGCAGCCCAGGGTCTCCCTGCCAACACAGCTCACCTGGGGAGCGAGGCTCAGGGCCCTGCACTTCCCTTTTGAGATGGGTTCTGTGTTTGAGCCACTGTAGGAGCCCAGACTGAGTCAAACCTGGCATTTTCCAGGCCCAAAAAGTCAGTGATTGAGGCTTTGAGCACAGGTCCCAAATGTCACAACAGCAAGGAGCTCCCTGAGCTCTCCCAGAGCCAGCTGCTCACTCTGCATGGCAGGGAACGCTGTCCCCTCCTGGGCTCAGTGTCCCGGCCCTCCAGGGCTGTGACATCCCCACTTTGGCATCCCTACCCCACGGAAGCCCCTTTTTCCTTTGGGATCCAGGCTCGTGAGGCGCTGAGGCACCAGTGCCTGTCCTCCCCCAGCCCTGAAGCCCTGTCCCCCCGTGTCTTCCAGCACCCCAACTTTCCAGGGCGTGGAGGCGAGCGCAGGGCAGCCGCTGCCTCCCCGCGAGGTCGTGCTGAGCAACGGGAGCCTCCAGGTGCTTGAGCCAGGCAGGTGAGTGGGGGCCGTGTGGAGCCCGAGCAGGAGCCCCTGGTGCCCGGCAGAGGAGCCAAACCCAGCTCTTTCCCTTCCTCCTGCAGGAAGTGCCTCTCGGGGTTGGTTGTGTCACTCTTTTGTTCCAGTAAGTACCGTGATGGTCGCTGGGCCTTGTGGGCACTGGGGCCGCGTCCCGCTCCAGGTCCTCGCCCCGTGGGAGTGTGGCTCCATCCCAAGCCCATTCAGCAGTGTTTGCAGGAGGAAAGATGGATTTAATTACTGCTCTCACCTCGTTAAGGCAGCACAAACCTCCCAGCAATGAAACACCTAAGGGAGGCTTTGGCTGCCTGCACGGGCTTACCTTCACCAGCGAATTACCCTGATTAAACTAATTATCCCGGAGGGCTGGAGCAGGCAGGGGGTGGCTGGACCCCTTCCGGCAAGCCTGGGGATGAGGGGTGACAGCAGCGCTGTGGGGATGAGGCGCCCTGGCCACGCTGCCGTCCCCGGGAGCCTCCGTGTGCTGTGTCCCTCGTGTCCCCTGGCAGACTGCGGGCAGAGCGTGCGGACACCGCGGGTGCTGGGGGGCAGCCCGGCTGCCATCGAGGCGTGGCCCTGGCAGGTCAGCCTGCAGTACAGGAAGGAGCACATCTGCGGGGGCAGCATCATCGGGCCCGGCTGGGTGCTGACGGCCGCGCACTGCTTCACGTGAGTGACATTAACAGCTCGCATGGGCTCTGTGCCTGTCCCCGCCGGGACACGAGCGGTGACAGCGCTGTCTGTGCACAGGAACAACCCCATCATCCAGAGCTGGCGTGTGAAGGCCGGCTCCGACCTCCTGTCGGGCGCTGCCACCATCGCCGTGGAGAAGGTGTTCCTGGCCGAGGTGACACCCGCGTCCCCCAAGGACAATGACATCGCCCTGGTGAAGCTGCGCTCCCCCGTGCGCGACTCAGGTGGGCTTGGCCAAGCCCTGCCTGGGGCAGGAGTCACAGGTGTCCCCTGCTGGCGCTGAGCATTGGCTGGGATGGCGATGCCCGCCGTGGCAGCGTTCCGTGGGCACAGAGTGTTGGAGCAGGGAGTGGGGTGCCCAGCTGGTGGCTGTCCCCAGCCAGTCTGGGCTCCTTCCCTGTGAGCTCCCCCTCACATCTCCTTTCCAGACAGCACCAAGCCCATCTGCCTGCCCTATTTCGATGAGGAGCTGGTGCCGGGCACACCCCTGTGGGTGATCGGCTGGGGCTACACAGAGGAGCACGGTGAGTGGCACAGCGTGGGGTGACAGGGACGAGGCAGAGCCCCCAGCACTGCCGGCAGGAGCCGAGGGGCCGGAGGCTCCCTCTGAGAGGCCGTGTGTCCCGCAGGGAAGCTGTCGGAGCGCCTGCAGCAGGCCGAGGTGGAGCTCATCGACGAGCGGAGCTGCAACCTGGCCGCGTACCACGGCGATGTCACCGACAGGATGCTGTGTGCCGGCCTGCCCCAGGGCGGCGTGGACACCTGCCAGGTGGGGGCCTGGGCTGGACACGGGGCTGGGCGGGGCCGTACCCGTCCGTGACACGGCTCCTTTGAGGGAAGAGCTGTNGTGGGCATCGTCAGCTGGGGCCAGGGCTGCGGGACCCCCAGCACACCCGGCGTCTACACCAGCGTCCGTGCCTACCTCGACTGGATCTACGCCGTGCGCAGGGTCAGTGCCGAACTGCCCGGGGGGACAGGCAGCTCCCTTCGGCTGAGCTGCCTCCTGGAGGACACAGCTGCTTTCCTCTTGCTTTTGGCTGCTCTTTCAAAGCTTTCAATTCCTTCTGTGCCTCTCTCTCCTCGCAGTCAGAGCTCTGAGACCTGCCGGAACAGGTTGCTCCTCTCCCCGAGCCTCCCTTCCCATCCCTCCGCCCTTGCTCTGGCAGCAACAGAGCCATGGATCTCCAGCCATGGAAGGTGAGCAGAGGCTCCCAAACCCTCGTGGCAGCTGTGATTTAGGGTGCCAGAGCCCAGCCAAGGAGGCAAAGGGTGACTCGGAGTGGTGGCCACTGATCCCGTGAAGGAATCTCACTGGCTCAAGCTCCCTTCCGGAGAAAGATTAATTTATTGCCCTGTGCTGACCCCGCTGCGGCAGGATGGCTCCTGGGGGGCCAAGCTGCTGTCAGCTCACTCCTGTTGTACAGAGAGAAGTTATGTTTGTGCTCTACAGCGTCCCCCTATTCCCATTAAAAGAAAGGATTTGTTTTTTCACTCAGCCTCCCGAGCCTTTGTCCTGCTTCCTCACAGGGTTATTTTTACTCAGCCCCCCCCAGACCCAAACAGGCACCCACAGCAACCCCAAAGCACGGCGAGTTTCTCTAGTAAACATAAACTTTATTTCATTCAAGGCAAAGCTAACTAAACCTCTACAAAGATGTGCAAAGATGTGCTGTAAGTCATCACACAGCCCGGCGCACACACCCCCCGTGCTCACACGCAGCTTTACGTGTGCTTGGACACACACGTGTCTGTGGCACACACACCCCCAGGGGGGCCCCCTCCCCAAAATGCCTCTGCAGCCCCCCCAGAGCCCCGGTGACAGCAGGGACCCTGCCGGTGCTGGCACAAGCCCCCGGGGCAGCCCGCTCCCCGGAGCCCCCCTGTGCATTCCTAAAACTGCTCGTGTGGCCGTTTCCCACCGAGCCAGAGGAGAAATCCATGCATAGTGCAGCATTGCATATCCGGCAGGAAGCGCCGGCTAAAAAAGGCCAACAGGTTAGGACAGCTAAAAATAGTCTTTAAAAAACTCCCTTCCTCGCCTCACTGTCCTCCCCCGCGGGAGGGCTCCTCCAAGGACGGGCCAGGGGTCTCTCGGGGTGACTGGGAGGTCTCAGGCTTCCTCCAGGTGGCGGGGGCGTGTCACAACACCTGGCACCAGAGCGCCTTCCGCCGCGGGGCTGTGGCAGAGCCGTGCAGGGCGCCTCACGCCTCCTGAGAGGTAGCTCAGACTCACTGTCCCCAGCTTACAGATGGGGACACTGAAGCACAGAGAGGTCAAGGGATTGGTCTGAGGGTCGCACAGACCCTCAGAGAGAAGATCAGGATCCTGACTCCCACTTACCTGTCCTATCAACGGCCAAGGGAACCTGCCTGGGGCCAGCTGCCAGTACCTGTCCCCTGTCCCAAGCACACGGTCCTGCTCCAATGGATGCCCCCGGGCCCATCCTGGGGTGACCAGCCCGCTGTGCACCAGCATCTCCAGAGAAAGTAGCACCCAGCCTTTCCTCGTCACCTTGGCCACCAAATCCTCTCCTGCCTCCCACTCCAGCACCTCTGCCAGGGCACGAGCCCCCACAGCAAGCCACAGCCCAGCTGTGAATCCCAATTTACTGTGGGGACAGGGGAGCTGCCTGTCCTGCAGCTTCACTCTCAGACACCCACAAATTGGAGAAATAGGGAACAAATCATATTTTAAAGGAAATTGTCAACCTCAGATGTAGCTCACTCACTTTGTGTCTCACATCCTCGTGAGTCCACTCACAAAGCCCCCCTGGCTTTCTGCAGCACCCCTCATCCCAGAGCACTTCACCATCATAGCCAAGGAAACCTCACACCCACCCCGTGAGGTAGAGCAGTATTTTTGTCCCCATTTTACAGATGGGGAAACTGAGGCATGGAGAGGCAGAGCAACTTGCCCAGGGTTGCCCAGCAGGCCGGTGGCACAGCCCCGGCCTGGCTCCCCTCGCCAGGGCTCGGCTGTGCTCCCTCCCTGCCACGGCAGAAGGGAAACACAATTGGCTGCTTTTCCCCTGGAATCTCATACAAAAACATCCATAAGGAGTTCAGCCTTGGCACCAGCATCAAAAGCATCGCTGCTCCGAGTGCCGAGCTCCAGAGAGGGGAGGGGGCAGCACAAAGCCGGGGAGAGCTCCCGGGATGGCTGCCTGGGGAGGAGCCCCCCTGCTCCCAGGGCTGGCCCTGGGACACGGCCACCTCCCCAGCCCTGCTGTGGGAGGCACCGAGGCACAGCCGGGGGCCTGTCACTGATTTGGTTCTCCAGTGTGCTTATCACAGCCCTGCTTCCTCCCATCCTCCTGCGCCACTCCATCTGCACGGCCAGCTCTGAGCATCCTTGCCCTGCTCCAGAAACCCTCTGGATGCAGCAGCAGCAGCTCCCAGCCACCTCAGCTCAGCACCGCCAGCACCCAGCGGGCCACCCCACGCTCCACCCTCCGGGCACGCCGGGACCCCCGGTGCCCAGCACCCGGCCCCAGGCACGGCACCCACCCTGCCCTGCCCTGCCCTGCCCTGCCCTGCCTGCCCGGCACCCTCCTGCCTGTGCTCAGAGCGGAGCCGGCGGCTCCCTCTGCCCAGCGGCCTCCCAGTCCGAGTCCGCGAGAAGCTCCCAGTCCCCCCGGCAGCCGCAGCCTTGTCCGAGAAGCAGTGCAGGTTGCAGGCACGTGTGTTAATAGAAACATGTCTCAAGCGCTGGCAGTTCGGAAAGAAAACAAAAGGGGAGGAAGGCTCGTCCCGTGCCCGGGCTCCCGCGGCGGGGCGAGGCGGGCGCGGGGCGCCGCTGCTTCGTTCATGCCTTTGGTGGTGCTTTTTGTTCCGCCTTGGAGCCGGCCAGGCCGTTCTCGGTGTTGTCGTTCCCTGACGAGCTCACCAGACACTCCTTCCTGCACGGGGAGAGCGCACGGGCAGCTGAGACCCCCCGAGCCCGGCCCCGCTCACCCCGAGCCCACGGCAGCACCCCCGCACTCACTTCCCGTCCTGCGTCTTCTTGATGATGAACAGGACCACCCTCTTGATGAGCATGAAGAGGATGAGGAGGCCGATGAGCCCCCCCACCACGCCCACGATGATGAGTGTCACCGTGTTGTCTGTCTCCACCACTGCGGGAGAGAAGGTGCTGAGGGGGCTCGGGAGGGCTCCCAGCTGCACATCCCACCCCAGAAACCCATAACCTCCTCCACCCGAGGCTTCCAGGGATGCCAACCACCTCCGTGCACCCCCACAACAGCGAACCAAGGAGCCTGGCACCGTGTGTGGGCGTTTCCACCAGCCCAGGGCCACCCCGGTGCCCTGGCCAGCACTCACTCTTATGGACCACGGTGAGGAAGATGGTGGCATTGTGCTGGGCGTTCCTCTCCTTGGGGTTCTTGACGTGGCAGGTGTACTTGCCAGCATCGCTGAACTCCACGCTGTTGAGCACGATGGAGATGTTGTTGTCCTTCTTGGTGGTGGAGCCGACAAACTCCACCCGCGGGTTGTGCCAGATGAGGGTGGGCTCCGTGGCTTTGTTCTTTATCTTGCCGTGGTAAATCTGCAGGGGCAGGGGGCAGGACCAGCTGCGTGAGGGAAAGGCTCACGCTCTCCTGATGGTGCCCAGGCTCAGCTCTGCACACACAGACACCCCCACCAAATGTCCCATTACACCCCTTTAAAGCAGCAATGGCCCTGGAGAGGAACCTGATGCACATCCTGATCCGACCTGCCCTGAAGAGATGGAGCAGACCATGCAAAAAATGGGAGATCCCCAGAGAAAGCGAGCTCCCTTGCTGGCCAGAACTGCTCCAAACCAGCTCTCCTGCTGAGGAATTGAGGAGCCAAATATTCCCAGCAGGAAGCAAATCTATACAGAGCCTTTCATACTTCAAAGCAAGCGAAGGAGGAGGACATGAACCATATTTTGCCCTAAGTGCAGATTTGCACCTGAACAGCCAATTTATGAAAACAAATGAGCCTGTGGGCAGCAGCAAATCTAGAACAGCTTTGTGCCAAAAGCACGATGTTCTGGGGTATTTGAGTCACCCCGTTGGCACAGCCTTGTCCCTCCCAGAGCTGTGACACGAGAGAAGGACATCCTGCACGAGGAGAAAGGGGAACTGAGAGAACTGCAGTGCTGAGCTGCACTGGGGAAACACAACAGGAACTGCCAGGAAAGCAGAGGCAGAGCCCAGAGAGCCACCCACCAGCTCTGTCGAGTTGAAATACCATGTGAAGACCAGGTCCTGGAAGCCTATGCAGGTGGTGAAGGTGCAGGGCAGCAGGACATTGGAGTTATTCAGAGCTGTCACCGTGTTGGTCTTCCCCACCGACACCTCCAAGGCGAAGGCAATGGCCAAGATGTGCAAACCTGGCAGGGAGAGGGGAGGAGAGAGTGAGGCCAAGGCTTTGTCACCCCTTGTCCCCTTTGGCATACCAGGCTGCCATGGCAGGAGCACAGGCTCCTGTCCCCAGCCCTAGAACAGCTCTGTGACAGAGGGACCTGCAGGGACTGGGGCTGGGTCACCCACAGAGACAGCGCAGCTTCAAAAGGAACCAGAATATCCCCACGAAGAAAGCGTGCAAATGAGAGTCCTGATTTGCATGTTATCCACAGGCCTCCAGCTAGACCTTAAAGGGGGAGAAAAAAGCCAAGGCGAAGCAGGCTCGAAGAACAGAAGCTCTGTTCTTCAGGCGGGAGCTGGAGCAGTAATTAGCGTGGCTGTCCTGGCCGCCTGCCACCCACTCGCCCTCCGGCAGCCCTGCCCTGCCCTCCGGAGCAGCCCCCTCCCGGCCAGCAGCAGAGCCCCGGCTCCCCCCGGAGCTGCCAGATGACCTTCAACTGCAGGATGCAGCTCTCCCGCCCCTCGGCTCCCCGCGAGCAGGGACAGAGGAGCAGGGACAGAGCAGCAGGGAGAGAGGAGCAGGTAGGAGCCCAGCTGCAGCTGAGCACTCCTGGCGTGCAGGGACTGGCATTGCACTGGGCTGGGCCACCACTGTCCCCACAGATCCTTTCTGGGAGCACAGGGATGCTCTGGTCCTGGCCACAGGAGCAGCCCAGCTCCCCATCCCCATCCCAGCACTGCCCCATCCCGTTTGTGTGATGTGGCGTGGCTAATATGTGACACGGCCCAGCACTGTCCTCCCCTTTCCCAGACCTCAGCCACCCCTGCAGAGCTTTCCCTGGGCACAATATCCAGGGGACACAGCTTTTCCCACGGCTACAAGGCGATCCCCGGCTGCCCCAACACCTTAACTCGGACATGCTGCCCTCAGTCTGGGATTTGCCTCTCTGCAGCTGCCTCAGCTGCTGATTTATTCTCCCACACAAGACGCTGCTAACAACTCCCCAGGCACGTCGCAGCCGGAGCCAAGCCCGAGAGCCCTGCATCCTGGGCTCCGGGCCCTGCTGCAGTGCTGCATTGCAAGCACTGCAGGCGAGGAGTTATTTAACTTTACACACAAGCACTCCTCATTTTGCTCGAGAGGCCGGAGCTAACCTCAGGGAGTGGTTCCCGACAGATGGAATCTCCTGCAGCTGTCAGGCTCCTAGAGCAGCCCTGAGGATGCCACAGAGGGGACTTCACAGGCAGGAGTGTCCCAGGGGACAGGAGTTGTCCTCCTGGAGCAGGAGTTGGCAGAGGGATGCCTGGCTCTGCAGGTACAGCTGAGCCTGCAGCGTGCTGCGAGCGGACACTCACAGGAAAGGTGATTCCTTGCAGCTTGCAACACTTTAAAACCTGTCTGCCACCCTGAGAATGTAATCTGAATTGAACCTGTGGGGTAAACTGAGGCTGACCTTGCTCCTGTCATCCTGTGCTCTCAGGAAGACACAGCTGATATGTTACCACTAAATAAAGCACAGAGGAGAACACGCTGGGGGAGCACTGAGTGAACCTGCCACACATCAGCTCTCAGCGCTGCTTTCCCAAACCCTCCTGAAGCGGCTGCACTTTGCACCACCAGACCCCCAACCTTCAGGGCCACTCCCCTGGGGGCTCCAGGCTCCCTCCCGTGCCTGCAGGCACCAGCGCTTCCCAGGGAAGCAGGGAGCAGCCACTCCTGCTGCTGCCAGAGCCTTGGCTGCCTGCGCTTTGCTCCTGCAGAGGGGGAGCCCCCCACAGCGAGGGGGCTCGCTGAGCACTGTGCTCACCCCGGATGCCATCTCTGGGAAAGCTGCTCTAGAGAAACTTTCACTGCCCACAAAAGTCAGCGTGACATCCTGGCACAGGCAGCAAGCCATGCCTGGCGGGCTGGCCGCGCTCCTCTCCAGCGGGGCTCAAAGAGAGGAGCTCCTTGGCCAGCCCAAGGTGCGGAGTGCTCCGGGACAGGACCCACGGCCCTCACCTCTGCTGTGGGAGGGGCTGTGCCGTGGCTCCGTGCTGCAGCCAGGAGCCCGCTGCCACTCCCTGCGGAGCGCGGCATCCCCGGAACCTACAGACACAGAGACCCGCCCTGCACTCCCCTGCCCACCGCCCTTCCAGCTCCCTGCCCACCTGAGCGACCTGTGGGACCAGGTTCCCACCTGCACGCCCTGGACCCCAGACCCCTGAGTGGTCTCAAGCATCTCCGAGTCTCTCCTACCACCCCACTGCCAGCTCAGGTGCTGGCACCCCAATCTTGCAGGGGTCAGGTACTTACATGCTTTTTTGTGTCTCCAGCAGCCTTTAACTTAAGAACTTTGCCCTCTAAAACGCCTCCCACGGGAGTGCCCCAGCAGCAAGCGCTGCACAGCCAGCCCTCGGTGCCAGGCTGACCCGAGGATGACCCACGGGAGCAGGAGTGCAGCGGGTGCGCGAGGCTGGTGCAGGTGGCTGGAGCCTGCCCCAGGTGTGCAGCGGGGAGGGAACGGCTGCCAGCCCCTCCCTGCACCTTGTGGCGGGGGATCTCGAGCATCCCTGGCCACAGGGCTGGGCATCATGCTGCAAGCAGCGGCCCTGCAGCGCGGGTCGGTCCCCGCGCCGGGGACAAGCACATGCGAACGGTGGTTGTACCAAAGGAACTGTAAGACAATGACCTGTCGGCGGGCGTGCTGGCGCTGAAGCAGTGCACGGCCTCCCCGCGGCCATCCCCCGGTCCCGGGCAGGCAGGCAGCGCGGTCCCCGCTCGCCGGGCAGCGCAGGAGCGGGGCAAAGCGGGGTGCAGCCGCAGTGCTCGCAGGAGAAGCGCTGGCCACGGGAGCGCCGGTGCGGGCAGGGCAGGGGCTGGAGCCGGGACTTCGGAGCTGGGGCTCGGCTGCGAAGTCACCTTGGCCAAGTGACTTATCCCCGGCGCTCCGGACCGTCCGTCTGCAGAGCGGAGAGCGGCGTTAGCGCCCGCGGGCGGCATCCCCGGGCGCGGCGGGCGGGGCGCAGGGGATGGGCGCGGAGCGGAGA
>VXBC01002982.1:14166-38980 GCA_013399945.1 Ploceus nigricollis
GGCACTGCTGAAGCCGCACCCCGAGTCCTGGGCGCAGTTTTGGGCCCCTCCAAAGAAGGACATTGAGGTGCTGGAGTGTGTCAAGAGAACGGGCTGGAGAACCAGTGGCATGAGGAGAGGCCGAGGGAGCTGGGGGGGTTAAACTGGAGAAAAGGAGGCTCGAGGGGACCTTCTCGCTCTCGTCAACTCCCTGACAGGAGGGTGGAGCCAGGTGGGGGTCGGGCTTTTCTCCCAGGTAACAAACGACAGGACAAAAGGAAACGGCCTCAAGCTGTGCCAGGGGAGGTTTAGATTCGATTTTAGGGAAGATTTCTTCACTGAAAGGGTTGTCCAGCCCTGGCACAGGCTGCCAAAGGCAGTGGTGGAGTCACCAACTCTGGAAGAATTCAAAAACCATATGGCTGTGCCACTTGGGGACATGGTTTAGTGATGGCCTTGGCAGTGCTGGGTTAATAGTTGGGCTTGATCTTAGAGGTTTTTTCCAACCTCAGTGATTCTGTGGTGGCCTGGAAACACTGGGCTGGTGTTGCCTTGGGCCACCTTGGGAAGAGGCCAAAGTGCCACTAAGGCTGGTGGCTTCCCAGGACAACAAAACAGGACAAGGCTGGGGCTCAGCTCTCCTTGGGGCACTCAGCAGTGTGGCACCAGGTGTCCCTGCCCTCCATCCCCAAGACAGACAGCAGACACAGGTGGGATGCAAAGCCAGCCCCCGATGGCTGCAGAAGGAACACTCTGAGAACTTATTTTTGTCACCGTGATCCTGTTCCGGGATAACTGGCTGCACAAAAGTTCCCTCCCGTCTCAGCCACCTTTTCCTCGCCTCCATTAGGCCTGCCCTGGGCACACCGCATCCCAAAGGCACCCGCGGGGCCCTTCTAATGGAAGCCCCGGGGCGTGGCGTGGGCAGGCAGAGCTTCACCTCCGTGCCCAGGTCCATTAGCCAGCGAGCCCTCCCGCAGCATTTGCGGGAGGTGACGCGTCCCAAAAGGGCCATGGCGGGAAGGGGAGGAGGCGCTGCCGCGCTCCTGGAGCAGGAACGGCGCTGCAGTGACACAGGGCACACATCCTGGCAAAGCTCACCCCAGGGACCAGGCATGGCTTCCCCGAACGGGATTGATTGGTTTTTGGGTGTGAGAGCAGCTCACCTGCAGGGATGCTGCCTGCACGTCTAAGGTGCCACAGCCTGTCACCTTCAGGGCACGTTGAGGCTCCCCATCCCCACCCAGCCCCCTCTGCAGCTCTCCTGGCCGGCAGCACGAAGCAGCAGAGAGGAGGGAAAGCAGGAGGCTTTGCAGGGCACGGGGACATCCCAGGGGAGCCTGAGACGATGCCAGCAGTGCCTGTGGGTTGAGGCGTTAGGGCTGCAGAGCTGGCAAGAGAGGCAGGAAAAATACCGGCGGAGCGGGCAGGCAGCGCTGGCAGCCGGCGCTGCGGGAGCGGCGTGCACGGCTCTGCTGATGCAGCACAAGGTGCCNACAGCGAGGGCAGCGGAGCCGCAGGCGCTGTGTGGGGACGGGAGGAGGAGCGCAGCATCTGCTGGAGCATCACTAATTGTGAGAGGGCAGGCAGAGAGACCCTCGGGGCTGTAGGGACGCCTGTCACCCCTGCAGGGGTGCCTGGTGGCTGCTGGGGCCAGAGGCACAGGTGCAGGTGAGTTTGAGGCCAGCATGCAGCACACAGGACCTGCAGCAGCGGGGAGCTGGAACAGCAGCAGCCCTACCCTGGTGCAGGGGAAGGTGTGGAGGAGCCCCTCCTGGGATGCTCCGGTGCCTGCCAAGTTTGCTCGCATTTAGGATGCAAAGTTGGGATGCATTTGGCTAAACTGCCACTGAGGATCTTGCCAGCAGAGCCCTAAACCCTTCTGGAGGCAGGAAGGTTGGGAAACCTGGCTGCAAGGGTTGGCCAGTAAATACAACAGAGCTCCTGTGGGCACTGGCACAAATGGGGTGCACTGGGCAGGCGGGCACCCAGCTTATTCCATGCTGACATGGCCCTGCAGCCACGTCTCCCTGCTGAGCGTCCCCGCAGAGGTGACAGCCTGGCATCCCCGTGCCCGCTCCCCCACACACCCGGGGTGGCCGTGCCCACGCAGCCCCGGGGCTGGCAGCGGGACGCTGGCTGTCACCAGCGCCTGATGGAGCTGTCACACTCGGCAGCTCCAGCCGGTCTCCTCGGCCGACTGATCCCGTGAGACATCTGCCACTGCCGCGGGCCTGGGCAGGGCTCGGCTGCCCCCAGCCCGGCCGGGGCCGGGAAGGGCACTGCCAGCAGCTGGCCCTGGCATCTCGGCAGGACGCAGATGTCCGGCGTGGGATCCGGGATTCCTGCGGCTCAGCGGAAACTTGTTCTGCTGAGCCCAGCACCAGCTGCTGCGTCTGGTGTCAGGGAAGGTGAGCACCCCGTGCTCGGACACTGTCACCTCCCAGGGGACAGGAAGGAGGGCTCAGGGGTGCTGCCAGCTGGCTCACAGCCTGCCGGGGGGCACAGTGGCTGCCTGTGTACCCTCAGTCCGTCTCACCTTGCACTGGTGGAGCTGGGAGGGTTAAAATGCCAGGCTGCTGCTCTCCGAGGAGGCTCCTGCTTCTCTCCACGTGGCTACCGAGCAGGTAGGGCTGAGCAGAGCAGTTGGGCTGCAGCCCCAACGCAGCAGGCACAGCGCTGGCCCCGGCTGCCCTGGAGCATCCTGCCAGGGGCTGCCCCCGGGGGACAGTCCCAGCCTCCTCCCAAACCTCCCCGAGCCAGAGGATACTGCGCTCCCGGACCCGGAGCAGGCAGAGCCCTCCTGCCGATGGAGGGGGAGGAGGAGGTGGCAACGCTGGAACAGAGCTTCCCATCAGCACCTTATATTTACTGCAAGGTCCTCTGGCTGTGACCTTTACAAGACAAGGTAGCCTGGCATCCCGGCAGCTGGCAGTGGGCGGTGGGCACTGCAGGGATCGGGCTCTGCACGACTGTCCTGGCTGGGACGGACTGGCCGGGCTGGAAGCTGAGCGAGAGGTCCCGGGCACAGACTGCGGGTGAGTACCTGGCTGCTTTTGTCACTCCAGCTCTCGGCTGCCTGCAGCTCTCCCTCGGAGCGGTGCTTTCCCCTCTCCCTGCGCTGCCGCTGCCTGCTCGCCCCCGCCCGCGGAGCTGCTTCCCTCCGGAGCGCACAGGCTCCTCACCCCCTCCCACGGGCCCTTTAAACACGCAGGGAAGAGCGGCCGTGTCCCCCGGCAGCCACTGCAGAGCAGCTGCAAGAATCGCTGAGGCAGCCCTGCTGTATCCCAGGAGAAAGTTTGATCCTGACCCGGCACAGCCCGAGGCCACCTCCACCGGACCCTCCCTGTTCTGTCCCCCCAGAGCTGCCCTTCACAGCCCTCACTGCCCCCGGCTGTTCCCTCTCCAGGTGCCCCTCTTTCCTCCCCAGCCCCGGGAGCAGGGCAGCATTGCAGGGACCGTGGTTTGGACTCTCCCTGAGACACCCCAGCAGTCCCCTGGGACTCTGCCCAGGAGCAGGCAGAGGTCCCTGCCACCTCCCACCCCTGCTCTGCTCTTTAACACCTGTAATCCCACCCGGCCCAAGGAAATGTTAGTGTTCTGCAGCAAGCAGTGTCCATGGTTCTGGAGAATGTGTGAAGCCCCAGTGCTGGGGAGTTGCTGTCACTGCCCTCAGTCCCCTGCAGTGAGGAGAACTCACCCTTGTTGTGTCCCACGGGGTCTCCTCTGTGATCCCACTGCTCTCCTCAAGTTTTTTGCCAGCAACATTCTAACAAATATCCTAGAAGTGCCGAGGGGTCCCCCACCCCCTTTGCCCATGGCTGGATTGACCCCTGAAGCTGGGTGAGGATAACCCCACGTCCTCCTCCGGGGAGCTGCTCCTCCCTGCATGGCAAAGCTGTTCCCTGCCACGGGCCAGGGATCGATTTTTGCACCCCCCGGCAGCAGCCAGAGCTGCAGGACTGTGTCAGCAGGACAGTGGAGGTGATTTGGGTGCCCTTCCTTGGGGAGGGAGAGGTGCCACGGGAAGCTGAAGTTTTCCGCAGCGCTGACCCCACGCTGGGGCGCAGTGTCCGGCAGGGACAGGGACAGGGACAGGGACACCGGGAGAGCTCATCCCACTGGCACTGCTGCTGGGAACAGTGCTGGGCTGAGCAAAGTGGGGGGCTGGGGAGGGGTAGGGCAAGGCTGGAAGGTGGAAAGGAGTGGTGGCAGTGCCCTGGGGCAGTGTGTGGCCGGACCCTGCTTGTGTGAGGAATTGGGATGCACCGGTGCTTGGCAGCCCGGAGTGAAGGGCAGCAGGGAGAGGCAGGGTGGAGGGTGGCTGTCAGAGCTTCCCTCATGTCTCCACGGTGGCTGAACTGATGGATGTGCCTATTAACTGTGCCCCAGTTGTGTCGTGATGCTCCAGAGCATCCCCACGGCGTTGCTGGGCCGGGAGAACGGCCGGTTACGGGTGTCCATCACCCAGTGCGTGCCCTGGGCTCTGCTGGAGCCTGCTGAGCCTTACCTGCCACGAGCAGCCATCAATCCCAGCTCTCTTGAGAAGCACAGGTGGAGAGGCTGCCAGGCCACAGGTCCTGGAGGCCCCACAGTGGGTGTGGAGCACCCCTGAAATCTCCCCGTGGGAAGGCTGGGGCAGCACTGGCCACGCTCCCACCCCCAGCCCTGGCTCTGCGGCAGCTCCCGGGGACAGAGCTGTGGACACACAGGGTGCCCTGGGCTCCCTCGGCACCCAAAGCACCTCAGCAGGACCAAGCTCCACTCCGGAGCAGGCTCACCCCCCCAGGCAGAGCAGATGAGGGGCCTGTCCTGCCCCTCCAGGCTGCGGCACAAAAGCATCGAGGGCAAAGTCGGTGTTTTGTTGTTCTTTTGTTTGTTTGACTGTACAAAGAGCAATAAAAACATCCCACACTCGGCAGAGCGCTTGGCAAGAGAAGCCCAGGGGGAGGTGCACGCCCGAGGCCACAGAGCCAGAGCAGCCCCTCCTGTGAGCACAGAGCTGTATTTGGTGGCTCCGCTGTGCACAGCTATGTACAGACAGATGCATCGGCGAGTTGCAATCCAAGGATAGTGCACGAAAAGAAATGAAAGGCAGATGCAAGACCGGTCATGTGCCACACTCAGAGGCCTCTGTGCCCCCGAGGCACTGGCTCGGTCCCACCAGGAGCCGGGGACAGCCCGGCTCTGGCAGAAAGTGGTGCGGGAGCCCTGCGGCACCGGGCACCGCTGGCGTTGTGCGGGGTGGGGACAGCCCGGCCCTCCCCGGGCAGCAGCGCCCAGGGAAGGGAGCCGGGCGTGGGACACGGCACATTCCTGCTGCGGATGGGAGGGGAGCAGCGTGGGGCCCGGCGGGGTCGAGTGGGATGGACGGGGCACGTGGGGCCGGGGTGGAAAGCGATGGGGCAGAGCGGGGAGGGCACAGCTGTCCCGCCATCCCTGGGGCCTGATGGCATTGCCGGGATGGCACCTACACAGGGACGTGGCAAAGGTGTCCCTTCTCCCCTGGCAGTGCTGCTCGTGGGTGACAGGACCTCCATCACCTGCCCCTGGGCACTGTCCCCTGTGGCTCCGGGCACTGTCCCCCTCCTGGCAGCCACGGGAGAAGAAAAGCCCGGGCCCAGTGCCACAGGGGACACTGCCCTGGGTCATTCCCTGGTGCTGCAGCCAGCACAGCTCACTGCCAGGTGAGGCAGGTGGCACACGGGGCTGGGCACGCTGGCAGTGCATTGCCATGGCAGTGACAGTGTGCAGTGCTCTGCAGGGAGGCTGGAGGAGGCAGTCTCAGCATCGCAGGGCTGCTCCAGGGTGGCAGAGCTGTCCTAACTCTGGGCCTGCTGTTGTGCCCAGTCCTTCCCAGCAAGTGCCCAAAAGCTCCTCTCCCTTCCAGCAGCTCCTTGTCCCGAGCAGCCTCACCCCAGCACTCCCCACCACCCCAGTCTGACACATCAGCAGGACATTTTCCACCACAACCACCCTCCCCAAGAAGGAAATGAGCACAAAAAAGTCAGCCCAGCACCTTGGGCTGAGATGCTCAGACCCAAACCCAGCCCAAGAGGCAGAAGGGTCCATCCCTCACACACCAAGGGCTGTCAATGGCTCCAAAACACTGCAAAGCTCCAAGACACTGGGTGGGCTCATGGCCTTGGCCACTGACTTCTGAGCAGCCTGGGACAGTCCCTGAGGAACACAAGCTTGCAAGGAGGAGACTGGCAGCTATGGGGATCCCTCGGGATGGGAACAGCAGTGCCAGTGGCCCAGGCAGAGCAGGAGCATCTCGGGATGATTCTGGGGCTGCCCAGACCCCTCTGTCCCTCCTGGCATCCCCTGCTCCAGTCCCTCTGTGTGTGGGGGCTGCACAGGTCCCCCCTCACCTGCCCCAGCCTGTCCCCAGCACCTCCTCCCAACACTGGCACTCAGAGCAGGGGACAGGCTGGTCCCAGCTCAGCCTCAGGGGCTTCAGCCCCTCTCCCCAGCCCTGCCCAGCACAGCCAGGCTCCAGGGACCTTCTCTCTGCGCCCTGCTCCAGGCTGGGTTGGGTGTTTGGATGGAAGGAGGGATGCTCTGGGGAGACAGAAATCCTTGCTCTGGGAAGCACATCAAGAGGGTCACACTGTACAGGGGACAGGAGGGAGGGGCGGGCAGGGGGGCTTTACTTGGTGCCCTCGTCGGGGTTGCCTTCGCCGTCCGTCTTCCCTTCCTCCTCCGTCTTCTGGTCGTCCGTGTTGAGCCTCTGCTGCTTTTTCCGGCGCACGCACTTCACCACCATCAGCACCAGGATCACCACGGCCAGGAAGCCGCCCACGGAGGCGCCCACGATCACGGCCACCGTCGAGTCGTGCTTCGGGGGCTCTGGGGACACAGGGCACGGGCTCAGGGAACAGCTGGGAACAGCTGGGAACGGGGAGGGCTCCGGGAGCAAACCCCGCAGCACGGGGACCACTGACCTTTGGTGAGCACCTTCAGGCTGATCTTGCCGTGGCCCCGGTGCCGGTCCGGGGGGTTCAGGACGTAGCAGTTGTAGGTGCCCTCGTCCTCCAGCTGCACGTTTTTGAGGGTGAAGGACACGTCGTTCTTGGCGGGGTTGCCGGTGAACTCCACGCGGTTCCCGAAGCGGTCCAGCTGCTTGTTCATGATCTTGGTGCGGAACTGCAGGAACTGGGCAGCCGTGGGGACAGCAGGTGAGGCAGCGTGTGGCACCCCACGGGCTCATTTCCCAGCCAGGCACCCCCTCCCTGCACGTGCTGCCCTGTAAAAACCCTGAGCAGCATGATCTGGGCTGGCCCCACGAGCCCAGCAGGTCCCAGCGAGACTCACCAGCTCCTCCGAGCAGTTACTGCACTCCTGGTACGTCCAGTTGAGGGAAAACTGCTTGTTCTCCACCTTGTAGCAGGAGTTGAAGGTGCAGGAGAGCTTCACGGAGGAGCCGTTCAAGGCATTGATGATGGGAGGGGCCATGACCTCCATGCCCAGTCTCGGGGGTGCTGCCGAATGCAGATGGATTTGGGGGTGTCACAGGCAGCCACCCTGGCAGCTGAGCCCATGTCCCCATGCTGCCCTGCCTGCACAGAGCTCCCCCTGGGGCCTGGCATTGCCTTCCAGGCACATCCACACGCTCTGCATCCAGCCAGGACAGGAATTTCCCTGCCCAGCAGGAGCAAGGGGAGCAGCCCTGGCACCATCCCTGGGCTGGACAGGAGGAGCATCGTTCCTGCTCTGCCAGGGCTGATGACCCTCCTGTGCCCTCCCGGTGCTGAGTGCTGCTGACTGCAGGCCAGCCCTGCTCCCGGCCGTCCCCCGAGGCTGTGCTGCTGCGGGATCGATGGCGCTGTGCGAGGCTGCAGCGTCAGCACGGGGCCGGCGCCACAGCCACACGCGAATTACGGCTGAGCTCATCACAGGGCATTGCCAGCAGGACACGGCTACGGCAGCAGGGCTGGGATCTGCCAGGGCTGCCCCGGGGCTCCGGGGGAATGCAGATGCCTTCCCCTGCCAGCAGTGCCTACGCAAGGATCCTCCAGCTGGGAACGACCAGAGCAAGATCCGGGTCTCTGTCAGGGGAACGAGGCCAGCCCCTGATCCCTGGCCTTGCTGAGGAAGAGGGGCAGTACCTGGTGCAGCTCGCAGGGCAGGACTCACCTGGGGAGGGGGCAGGGATGGGGTGTCTGTGCCTTGCTCCCTCCTCCACTCCTTCCCTGCAGCTCCCCTCAGCAGCACCCAAACACAGCGCCTGCATCTGTCCCCAGGCTGGGCAAGGGCAACAGGCTCCTGTGCAGCCAAGCTGGCTGCAAACACCAGGCCAAGCCCTGAGAAGCACAGGGACACGGGGACAGCGAGCCCTGGGAGGGACCAGAGTGTCCTGGGGGGCCGTGACACCCTACAGGGCAGGCACAGGGACACTGCCACCAGGTGCTTTTATGATCACCTCACCTCTCCCCTTGGGCTGCTGCTCTTTGCTCTCAAACCTTCTTGCCGAGGCCAAGCTGGGCGCATGTCAGGGCTGCTCCGCTGGCCGCTGCGCTCCGCCTGCAAGCAGGGCAGGAAAGGGGCCAGGCTCTGCAGCCAGGGACGAGAGCCTTTCCCGAGCTGCAGGGACAGCTGAGCCCCAGCTCCCGCTGCGAGGTGTGAACCAGCAGCACCCTGAAGCTCCCTGGGGGCAGAGCGGTGCCCTCGGGTATGGCCAAGCCCTGGGACAGCTCCTGGCTGTGCTGGCAGCCATGGGGAACAGCCTCCATCCAGCCCAGCGCAGGGAGGGCTCCCACAGGGCCTGGGGACACAGGGACGGGCACAGCTGGTGCATGGGGACGAGTCACAGCACCCAAGGCAGGAAGAAGTGTCCTGAGCCAGTGTCGCAGCCTTGCTGCCCCGTGGCAGCCACCACCTTTGATGCCTCCAAGAAAACCTTGCAGGGATGGGAGAGAAGAGCCAGGAGCTGGCCTGTCCCAGCAAGAATGGTTGGAGGGGGTCCCTGCATGGAATCATTGTCTGAGTGCCCCTCACACGGTGCCCTGTGTGCCTGCAGGTGGTGACCTGGCCTTGTCTCATGTCCTCAGGGCTCCCCAGGGCTCTACAGAGGGATGAGGGGCCACCAGCAGCAAGCCTGTCACCCCAAGCAGGGACACCACGGCCTGGCAGGACCTAGGAGCACCCAAGTGGGTGCAAACTTTGCCACTGGCTGGGCACTCAGCCCTGGGGAACAACAGAGGTGGGGGAAGAAACCCCCGAAACCCCCGGGACCGTCCAGGCCGCGTCCTGCGGTGCTGCGCAGGCTCCCGAATGCTCCGTCATGCTGCACCCGGGCTGGGGGACAATGACAGCAGCCTCTACAGCAGCCCTGACCAGGTGCTGTCCCCTCCTTTCCCAGGCTCTCTCCTCGGGGAAGGGCAGCCCGCCAGGAGCTCCGGGACAGCGCTTCAGAGGAGCGGCGCGCTCCCGGCCGCGATCGATGGATGCTGACACAGCGCTGCTGCTGCTGCTGCCGCGGGGCCGGGCAGCACGCACGGACCACGGCCCCAAGCACGGCCACCGACCCGGGGACAGCCACAGCCACAGGCACAGCCACAGCACCCCGGCCAGCACCCCAAGGACAGCCACACGGCAGCACAGCCCAGCTGGCAGCACAGCACCTCCCCAGCCCCGTCCCCACGGCAGCCCGCGCCCCTGCCTGGCATGCAAAAGGCTCTGTGCCCCCTGCCCGGGATGCAGGGCGCTTTTAGGAGGAGATGCAGTGGCACCGTAGCCCCCACCCTGCCCGAAAGCAGGTCACCCCGGCTGGTGGCTCTCGGCAGGGTGCACGCCAGACCACCTCATCCCCATCCCTGCGGCACGGCCCTTCCCGGGTGGCACACGGGCAGGGGCTCCTGCCAGGGACACGGGTGTCTCCCCAGCTGGGCACATGCAAGGGGGCTCAAGGCGACACTTACCCAGCGAGAGGAGCAAGGTGAGGCCAGTGAGGAGCAAGGTGGGCTGCGGGAGCCAGGCTTCCGGGCTCATTTTGCCGGACTTTTGTGTGTGGAGAGGACGTGGTGTTGGTGTGGATTGTGGAGGTGGTGGAGGTGCTTTTTCGAACGCCCGGGTTATTTGCAGGTGACATAGAACATTAGAGCCGCTTTCTCCCCACAGCCCAATATGGCTGGAGCGGTGCTGGGGCGAAAAAAAGCAGTAAATGCTGTGGTTGGTGGATTGCAGCCGCCGGAGTGGGAGGGCGGAAAAATTTTCCCCTGAACTGCAGGCGACAGCTCCTGGCACTGCCAGCTCCCTGCTCTGTGCACGGGCTGTGGCACACGGGGGGTTCCTGACCCCCGGGTGCAGTGGGGACATGCAGGTGTGTCCCCTGTGCCCCGCTGGAGGCTGGCGGCCAGCCCTGCTCACACCATCCACGGCAGCAGTTCCCATTCTGCAGAGCCCAGCGGGGCCCAGGAGGGTTGGAAATGCCCTCCTGGAGGCAGGGACAGAGCAGAGGGGCTGCTCCAGGCTGGCAGCAGCACAGGGGCCCGAGCAGCCCAGCCAGGATGCCCCAGGTGGGCTGCAGCAGGTAGAGGTGCTCCTGGTCACCTGCCTGCTCCCAGACAGCTCCAGCACTTCTCAGGGCTGCCAAACTGCTGCAGGCTCCTTGTCCTTGTCCAGCAGCATCTTCTCCCAGGGTCACAGCTCTCCTCTCCCAGCCTGGGGATGGGGAGGCTCTGCCCAGCAGTAACAGGGCTGGAGAAAGTCTTTGGTCCCCTTGGCACCACCAAGGGAGCCTTTGGGCCCTGGGCTCCACACCTGGGTTCCAGCTGCAGGAAAGACAAGGTGTGACCTCCTGGAGCCCAGGGAGGCAGTGACAGCGCTGCTCAGGCCCCGGGACACGGGCTGGTGGCGTTTGCTGGGACAGCATCCCTGGGGACAGCGGCAAGGGATGCCCCAGAGCCAGGGCACGCCGTGGCTCCTGTGCAGCAGAGCCCGGGGAGGCAGGAGGGATGCAGAGGGGGGGGATGCAGAGGGGAGGGATGCAGAGGGGCTCTGCTGCCTGCCCACAGCCAGGAGGGGAAGCAGGACAGCCGGGACAGAAGGCACGGCAGTGTCCCAGCAGCTCTGCTCAGCAAGCACTGCATTCACAGCACTTTGCCACCCGCCCTGGGCAGGCAGAGCCCGCTCTGCTCTGCTCCTACGGCTGCCACGACCCTACAAAGGCCCTGTGCGATGCCCCGACCCCCCACATCCAGCTCCGGGGGCTGGCTCCTCCTAAACCCCGTCCCGCGGCTGCCTGCGGGAAAAGAGAGCAGGGTGTCAACGAGAACCAAGGAGCGCAGCGCGGCGCTGCAGTGTGCCGGCAGCGGTGGGAGGTGGAGGGTCCCGGCTCCCTCCGCACCTGGAGGTGTCAAACATCTATAGATAGCGCCCGGCACCAGAGATAGCGCCCAGCACCCAGAGATAGAGCGGGAGCAGCGCCAGCGCCCGCCCAGGCGCTGCCCCGGGGCCCGGGAGGGGTGGCTGGGCTCCCCCCGGGCAGCGCTGCCCATCACCCATGGCCAGGGGACACGCGTGGGGGACCCCACTGCCCGCAGGCTCCGTCCTGCTCCCCTCAGTCCCCATCCTGCTGCCAAGGGACCCCTTTTTGCCCCGTTTGGCTTTGCCTGGAGCCAGCAGGGCTGGAGGGTGCCCCGTGCCAGGCTGCACATGGGTTCAGGGGCTCCCAGGCCCTGGGCCAGGCAGATTCTGGCACACTTGGACATCACATGCTTAGGCTGGAGGTAAAACGAAGACAGCATCAGGGAAGACTCCCTGAGTTTTATTATCTACAGAAAAACACTGTGACGGCTCCTGCTGCATCTCCCCCCTTGGAGATCCTCATCCTGGGCCAGGATCAAAGCTGCAGCGACAGGCTGTGCCCACTCCCTCGAGTCCAGGGGGCAAGAGCCACAGGGACAGGTGTCCCCTGGTCCCCTGCAGACAGCTGGGGTGGGCTGTGCCCCAGCAGTGCCCTGGCACGGGGCACACAGTGACGTGTCACCAGTTCTCAGTCCCCACAGGGACAAAGGTGTCTCGGACACATCTGGAGAGGGGCTGCCACCCCACAGCACAGCTATTTCTGCTGCTCTGGAGGCTGGGGAAGTGCCTCCTCTGGCCTGCTGCGGGGCTCCTGGCTCTGTCCATCCCCCTGTGTCCCCTCTGCCATCCATTCCGACGGGATGGCCCTCTTGGCCAGCTCCACGTAGACACCGTTGTCCCGGCAGTGAGATGGGTGCTGCAGGGAGCAAGGGACAAGGTGTGAGCCCCACCACGGGCCCCAGGGTGTGTTTGGAGGGGGCAGGGGGCACAGGATGCTGGGGTCTGGCATGGGGAGTGAGGCCCTGCATGCCGTGGCCCTGGTGAGGGGGGCAGTGATGTGGGCCCCCACCACGCCTGCTGCAGCTCCTCACCATGGTTATGTACGTGTCCTCAGCTCTCCTCTTCTTCTTTGTTTCCTGCTCGGCCTTGGCTCCCTCAGCTCCAGGGATTGAGGAGTAAATTGCTTCCTGCGAGGGGCAGACCAGGCTGTTTGGGACTGAGCAGCCCCCAGACACACCGGGGCTGCCTGAGCCCAGCCACAGGGCAAGCTGCAAGAGCCGTGCCTGGAGCTGGCCAGCAAATGGCCCCTGGTGCCTGGGCAGTGTGGGATGCCCTCCCTGGCCTCCCCAGCCCTGAGCCCACACACCCAGCCCCAGCGACCCCTCCAGCCTCAGCTCTCACCTCTGCTTTGCTCTTGCTGCTGCTCTTCCCCATCCTCTCCAGGGCTGTGACACTTGCAAACCTTGGGGGAAGGCACAGCAGTGTCACCTCCGGCCCGAAGCATCACCCGCTCCTCCTGTCCCTCCCTCCCTCTCCCGGGACACTGACATCCCTTTGCACAGCCTGGGCCAGGCTATCCGTGCTGCTGGCACGGCCCAGGAGGTTTGGGAGCCGAGGGGACACCGGCCGGGGCAGGTGACACTAGATGGCAGCAGGAGGTTGGCACCCCACACCTGGGGAGCTGAACCCTCACACCTGCCAACACCTGGGCAAAGCTTGGCCAGGGAGAGCAGCGCGGGAGGGCTGCAGGGAGCTGCTTCCTCATCCCCTGAACCCGGAGCAGCGCTGGTACCTCTTCCTCACGCACAGCCCGGCCAGGAACGCCACCACCACGGCCACGCAGCCACAGCCCACCACGGCCGGCCAGAACCCGGAGTCTCTCAGGGGTGCGGCATCCTCGGCACCTGCGGGGAGACACCGAGGCGGGGATGGCACCGCGGGGACCCCCAGAGCCCCGGGGCCGCTCCGGGCGGCGGCGGGCGGGGAGCATCACGCACCTCGGGGCACCGCGGGGCTGACGAGCAGCACCGTGCGGCTCCTGAAGACGCTGCTGGTCTCCAGCAGCCGCAGCTCGCACTCGTAGGTGCCGCTGTCGTTGAGGCGCAGGTCCTGCAGCAGGATGGAGCCGTCCCAGCGGGAGAGGTTACCTCGCCACTGCGCCCGGTTCTTGAAGCGGCCCGCGGGCACGCCGTGGTTGCTGTAGTAAAAAAACACCATCTCCTCCTGCCAGGGCAGGTGCAGGATGTCAGGTGCCTGTCCCTGCTCAAGAGCTCTCAGTTCACACTTTCTCCCTGTCCCGTGGGCTGTTCTCCTCGCACAGAGCCCGGCACTCCCAGGGAAAGCCCCGGGATGCAGCACCCAGAGCGGAGCTCCCCCTCTGCTGCGGCTCCTGCCCCCACACGGGGACCCTTCTTCCTCTTCTTTCTCATGGAAACTTCCTCTGCTCGTGGCCTGGCGACAGGCGGATGGGCTTCCCCACAGCCTCCCCGGGGCTGCCTCGCCCTCCCTCCCCTGCCACCGTCCCCGTGTCCCCTCTCCTGCCAGCCCTGTCCCGACCCACCTGCGTGCCAGCTCCTGCCTTGTGCAGCCAGTCCACCTTGTGCAGGGTCCATCCCTTGCTGTCGGGGTCCAGGAAGAGGCACTGCAGCAGCACCGAGTCCCCAGCCCTAGCTCGGAGCTGCGGCTCCATGAACACCCCGGCAGCCCCGCTGCATCGCCCTGCCGGGGACAGGGACAGCAGGATGAGCCCAGGGAGGACGGCCAGCTGCAGCCTGCCTGTCCCCATCGCTGTCTCCTCTCCAGGGAAGCCCGGGGCTCGAGGCCGTGACCAGTGCAGAGGCCGAGCCCGTGCCTGAGCCCTGCTCGTGGCGTGCCTGGGATGTGGGGCAGCACATCCTCCCGCCGCCGCACCAAGGGCTGCTGCCTGTGATCCAGCCGAAGGGGACTTGGGAAGCACAGCCCCTGCCCTCCACGCCTCGGAGCCAAAGCCTGCAGCTCCTGCAGGGCTGGGCCAGTGAGTCACTGCCTGGGAGAACCTGTGCTGCTCTCATCTCTGCCAGGCCAGGGGCAATTCGAGCGCTTCACACGAATTTCAGTTCCTCCCTCACTGCCCATTTGGCTTCCTTCCCCTTTGCTCACAGGCTCCAGACCTGGGCTTGTACTTGTCTGGCCACGTAACCACAGCTTGGGGTTTCTAGAGGAGCTGGACAGTGGGAAAAAAGCAAACCAGGGGAACATCAAAGGGCACAGAGCTGAGACCCTGCACGAGGCAGCTGCCGGCTGGCTGGGCTGCAGAGCGTGCGGCAGGAAGGGGATTAAAGAACTTTGAATCTTTGAACTAAAAGATTCTCTGAAACGAGGGGGGCAGAAAACATCACTGAAGCTCATCAACCCCACCTGCCTCAGCCTGCAGTGGCCCTGCAAGGGGAGGCTGAGGCTCTGGTGCTGGTTGCTGAGAGCTGGGGAGCTGTGCAGACAGGTAGGCTCGTCCTCTGCGCTCAGCCTGTCCACAACCACCGAGGGCTGGGCCCTGGCCAAGCACCAAGTGTTTGTCTGAAGCCCTGTAAATAATGAATGCAAAGTGCTGCAGCTTCCCAAACAAGTTCTGTTGGTCTTGACCAGCTGAGGAGCTGAAAATGACAAATATTTGCCAGTGGAGAAGACCAAGGGAGCTGCCTGCCTCGAGCAGAGCCAAAATCAATACCTTGGAAACCTCTCCCTGTATTTAGACTTGGTGAGGCAGTTCTGCTTCTTTCAAAGCCTTGGAGCCTCAGTACAGGACACATCCAGGGATGGCAGTGCAGTTTGCAGCCTGTTTACAGGGGAGCTCTGCGGGAGGGGGAGATGCAGCACACACAGGGCCAGACAGGGACTGGCACCCAGGAGAGGAGCAGCTCCACGGGGTTCTCACCACAGACACTGATGGGTCTTAGAGCAAAGGCAGAGGGGAAAGCAGAGGGGAATAAAACTTAGAGCTTACCCAGCCATGTCAGCACCAGGGTCAGGCTCAGCAACACCTTCATCTCCCTCTGAGAAGAACAGCACAGGTGACACAGGCTCCAGTGTCCCCTGGGGCAGGACACCGAGAATTGACCTGCAGCCAGGCCAAGGTCAGAGAAGGACTCTGGTGTGCAGGTTGGGAGGCTGGAAGTCAGCAAGCACAGGGAGCAGAGACTCTGCTGATCCTGGAGAGGAAGAGCAGGCGTGGGGGAGAGGGCTCAGCACCTTCACATTTTCCCCTAAGCAAGTCACGATTTTTCCGGTGGTTTGGGGGTCGAGCTTTGACGTTTGATCTAAGATGTTCACAGGTCTTTACTCTGCTCATCAGAGAACACAGGCCCCCTGCTCCAGATCTAAATCCTTGCCCCTGGGTGCTGCGTGTGCTGAGAGGCTCTGCTGGAGCAGTGCCACATCTGATCTCTGGATTCAGCTCCACCGGCTCCATCTCTCAGAATAAAGCTGCCATCTCCTTTCTGCACATCGGAGATTTGTCCTGCAGCCCAGGGGAGGACTGGCTGTCACCACCAGGAAGGTGCCAGCCAGTGTCCAGAGGAAGGCAGGAGCCAGCACCCTGCTGCCCTGTCCCTGCTGCACCTACCCCAGCTGTGGCCCTTCATTTCAGGGTAAGTAGCTACTGAGAGCAGCTCTCCTGCCCAGAGAGCCCTCTGGAACTGAAGCTGGAATTGAGGCTGCCATTACCAGCAGGTATTTTCCAGCACTGCAGAAATGAAATAGAAATAGAAAGACAAGAGCTGAATCATCTCTGGCATTTTGGTGGCTTCTCTGGTTTTGCTCCGCTGTGCAAGTGAGAGGCTCAGACAGGGATTCCAGACCCAGAATCAGCTGCTGGGGACCCTTGGATCAGTACTAGGCTGAGAAAATCACTACAGCTTTGTACCTTCATCACCCTGCCCTTTCCACAAACAAAGAATCCTGAGAAGTGGCAGCAAACCTTCTGGAATTCTCTCCCATCTGCCTCTCCGAACACAGGACCCCCCTGGGGCTGGGTTTTGGCGTGGTTTGCTGTGCTCTGTGCAGCTCTGCCGTGACATACTTCGCTGCACAGCCGACCTACAAACAGCTCCAGCTCAGCCCCAGGGCCCTCAGCAGAGCTCAGGGCAGCAGGCACAGCACCCCTCTTTCCCAGAGACACTGCCAAAACCTGCAGAGCTGCACCCTCCCAGGACCACCCCTCTGCAGCAGCCAAAACAGCAGCCAGCTCAAAGCCCAGCCCTGTTTGACTGCAGAAAGATGAGATTTCTACACCCAGAACCTCCAAAAGCTCCTGCAGCTGAGCTCCTGGGGCTCTGGGCCTCGTTTGCCACCAGGTCCTCGCTGGATTTGTTGCCCTGGTTTCCAGAAGGATTTCTGGTCCTGCCTGGGAACACATTTTTGCAGGGTCTCCCCTGTGACACAGAGCAGTGAGAGGGTGCTGGAGGCACCAGCTGGAGCCAGCACCCACTCACCAGGCTGTTGAGTGTGTGCCAGTGCTGACACATCCAAACAGCCTCTCCCAAACAGACTGGGGGAAAAGGGGCACAGACACCACACGGCCTTCACATTCCCCTGCTTCTGCACATGGCATCTGAGTCACCAGCACTCCTGCTCCCCTGGCTCTCTTCTCAGGAAAAATAAATTAAAAAACCATCCAGAAATAAATATTACAGCAAAAATTACTCACCTAGAGTGGCCTGGAAAAGCCAGCTAGTCTTGCATGTTCTTCAGCAACTGATTGTTGCTAAACCATCTGGAGGTTGCACAGGCAAGATCTTTCAGGTTGACTGTGATGGTCACTTTCGCACGCAAGAGAAAGCAGAACAAAATTCAGGATGTGTAACAGCGAGGGGAAACCAACTGCAGACACATCTGCCCCGAGAGGGGCGATGGGGCAGCTCCAGGAGGCACCTGAGAGGGAGAGCTGGGCTCACAGCTAGGGACTGGCCTGACCAGTCGTGATGACCAGCCCAGGACACAGAGGCTCCTGGCACACACCCTGTGCTCCCTGCTGCTTTGTTTTGGGGACCAGAGCTGCTTAGAGAACTGTCACTGCTGCACCCTGGGTCCTGTCCCAGTGAGGCAGCAGCACTGGGTGACGTGCTGTGCCTTCCCCCTGGGGCTGCCAGCACCCTGAACCTGCCTGGCACAGCAGGGGCAGCTGCCTAACACACACCAGACACTGATTTTCCTCTGCTGCAACTCCCCTGGCCACTTTGAAAGCCCATTTTCACCCTTCTCTTTCCTTGAAACAGCAGAGCAGCTCCTGCTCCCCATTCCAGTATCCCACTGCTCCCCATTCCAGTATCCCACTGTTCCCCACTCCAGTATCCCAATGTTCCCCATTCTTATCCCCTCTCTCCACTCCAGTATCCCACTGCCCCCCATTGCAGTATCCTAATGTTCCCCACTCCAGTATCCCCTCTCTCCACTCCAGTATCCCACTGCCCCCCATTCCAGTATCCCACTGCTCCCCATTCCAGTTTCCCACTGCCCCCCACCCCAGTATCCCCTCTCTCCACTCCAGTACAAGTGGCTTTGGTGGCACACTGTTGCAATAAAGCAGACAGGACTCTGTTCTCTCCATGCAGAAAAGCCCCTTCTTTATTCCCAAACTCATTTTTCACACACCTCCTGTTCCATTCCAGTTGGGTAGCAGCTTCCTTGCTGCTCAGTTCATTGGTTAGTAAATGGCATTTTGCCTTTCCATCAAATCTCTCTAGCCTTAGATTGTTTACATATTTTCTTCACTGATCCTCACAGGACAAATTCCTTGTTATTAAAAGTGCAGCCTGTTTTCCTTACTAGAAGAGGTTTTTTGGTTAATTGATGAGAACTTACAAGCTAGCTGCACTGGGAAGGAGTATCAGGCCAGCTGGTAATTTAGCAGAGCAAGGCCTGATTTTCTAAGGCCTTTCTTTTATATCTTTACTTGCATGCAACACCACATAAGAAATTTCCATAGGGGTGGCAGAGGAAGAGAAAGCTCAACACCATTCACAGCTCCAAGGTGGCAGCTCAGCTTTGCACCAGGAATATTTGCCCAGGATCCAGGCAAGGAGGCACAGCTGAAATGCAGCATTTTGCAGCAAAAAAAGAGCCTTTGGTTCCCCAGGGGAAGTCGTGAGTGCTGAGAGGGGAACAGCAAAGCCACTTCCCTGGGCTGTGTGATCCCAGCAGCCTTTCCCAGGAAAGTTCTGGCTGACAGAGATGTTGTGTCACCAGGGAGCACAAACACTTGAAATACTGCTTTATAGTAGACAGGAGAAAAATGTATTTATCTGCAGGCACAGATCTACAGCTGACCTACTTCTCAGTGAGAGCTTCACCACACCTGAAAGCTGCAGCCAGCAGAGATGCTGAAGGGGGGGCCTGGTATCTGTCCTCCTTTGGGTTAAATCTGCTCCCTAAAAACTTTTACTCACCATCAAATGACAATTTTTACACCTCAGCATGGCAGTTTTATGAGTTCAGCTGTATTTAGCCCAATAAAGAGACTCACAGCCCAGAGTGGAATAATGCAATTTATTGGTAATTGCACAGCAAAATCAGCAGTAAACCTGGAGCACGTCTGTAAGAGGAGAATATTTGATGGATACAGAAATAAAACAGCTTTTTAGGGACTGAGTGAATGAATTCCACTGCTCTCTGCCATTTGTTGCTGGATAAGGCTGGTGAAAGAGGAAATGCCCTTCATGGAGGGGAAGTAATGCTGCACAATTAACCATTTCCCTAGAAGGGGTCCTAGAAGGGAGGAAGAAAACAACTACTGCAAACAGAACATTCCTTTGGGCAGTGCTTGAGTCCATGGCTGAGGTAGATGGGGTTGTGTGTCCCCAGAAACAGAGTCCCCATTTGCATTTCTGATTTCAAAAAAGAAGGAAAAAAAAAATGTTTTCTATGAAACGTGCTTCACTTCTACAAGTAGAAGGAGCGGTACCCAGTGATGCAGCTGAATTAAAAAAACACTTCAAAAGCAGTAGGTTCTCTTCACTCCACCACAGAGGATGCCAGATATCACTTCATCAGACTGGTGGGAGTCAGTATGTTCCAAAAAACCTGAGAATAAACCTTGGCAGTGCCCAGAGAGATGGAGCAGCCTTTACTTCAAAAAGCTGGATTTCCAGGGCTCAGGAAAAGAGGGATGTCACCAAAAAAATCAAACCAGTGTACCAAACCAGCTTGCAGGAAAACCAAGGCACATTTTCACTGTAGGCACTGAGGCTTCCCTAGGCCCTGCAGATCTGAGGGCAAGAGATTTTCTTTTTCCCACTAAATTAGAGAGATTTTTAGAAAATCATTATGTTGTGCTTAAACAGAAGTGAATTATCCCATCAGCATTATTCTTCCAATCCACCGAGAGCAGAGCACGTCCTTCAATCTGCACTGGTCATGCAGCAGCCTCTGGAAGGATCTAACCATGATTTTCAGTAATTTTAGTCTTTTTCCACAGCTTCAGTCAATATGGATCTTCCTCATCTGTGTCCTAAACAGGGAACATGGAGAGAAACTGAGATTATGTGTGAAGAAATGAACCAAGGCATGAGTCCAGCCAAAGGCTGAGCCTGGCTGGGCTTCTGGCAAGAGCCTAAATGCTTCCAAAAATCCTGCTGTGCTTGAACAAGCCAGAGCACTTGCAAAAAACACTGATATAAGTACCAATATATGAGTACCAATATATAAGTACAAATATATGAGTACAAATACATGAGTACAAATATATGAGTACAAATATATGAGTACAAATACTGGACTTGAATGGAATCAAAGCTGTCATTTTAACATGAGTAAATACAAATATAGGTACAAATATAGGTAAGTACAAATGTAAGTACAAATATACATATAAGTAAGTACAAATATAAGTACAAATGCAAGTACAAGCACTAAACCTGTTTGACTTCTCCCAGACACAATCAGCATGCTATAACCCACCTGTGAAATGTGTTTTAAGAGAAGAAGCAGCTAAAGATGAACCGGATGCACAGCCCTGCAGAGACAGCCCTGAGCAGCACGAATTATTAGTTTAAAGCAGCCACTTTTCGAAGCCCCTGGTTGCTGTAACCACAGCAGACACTTGATGTGTCCCCACAAGCAGCTCTGAGCTGGGAGCTCACCCAAACACCTCACTCTGCAAGGCAAGTGTTTTCCATTGGCTTTGCACTTTAATTGTTTGGTCACGTATGAAGCATGAAGAAGCACATTAGAGAAACCTCAGAAATGCAGAATTGTTAAAGTGAGAGGGCAGCATTCTCAGGGACCTGATCAGATAAATATTTCAGTATCAGACGGCAAAGGATCAAACGTGACTCAGCACTGGGCATGAAAGCAGCAGGATTTTATCGCTCCCATTTGACTCCTCCCGAAGGATGAGAGGGCAGTTCTCAACTTTTAAGATCTCCCATGTCCTGACAGCATTTCCTCACCAAGCTGGGGCTCCATCCTTCCCCACCTCTCCTCCCGGCACCTCCCTGATTCCCAGAACATCACCTGGAACAGCCCTTCCACCTCCCAAGGCCGCCCAGCCTTTGGCACAAGGCATTTCCTGCTTCCCCCACCTCTCCAAAACCTCTCCCAACACCGCAGCTCTGTGCCTGCCGTGTCTAATGCAGAACCGTAAATATTTTATGTACAATTACGTAATTTTATGTACAATTTACGTAATTGCCTGTTTTTCATCCTGTATCTAATAGAAACCCTCGGCACACGCTTGTCTGAAGGCTTGGGCAGTTTTAAATCACTGGCATTAGGAGAGTGAATCAAGCAACACATATTTAAATCCTCCTTAACTCACATCCTGAGAGAGGCAAAGGTGCCCCTGAGGTAAATGTGCTCCGTAGGACCCGGAAAGAATGAAAGCCCTCTCGAATTGGGCATTACTCTGGAATGTGGCTGCCCATTCCAGCGCGCAGGACTCACACAAAACAAGGGCAGCAGGTGGCAAAACCACTCAGGAGCTGGAGCACCTGATGAACAGGAGCTGCTGCTGGGCTGGGAAGGGAAGCAGCAGAATTAGAGGGCAGCCACCACTTCAGAGAGCACGACAGGCAAAAAGCAGAAACAAACAAACAAACAAACAGACCGCGAGGGTTTAGCAATGTTCTGCTGCAATGGAAACGAGGTGAAAAGAGGAAGATCTCCAGCAGCTCTGCAAAAACAGAGGGCTGAGGGGTCACTGCCTTCCCCACCACAGCACTGCCAAGCCCAAACTGCTCGTGCAGAGCCCTAAAGAAACCCCTCAGCAGCCGGCACTTCAATCCTGATTTGTCATCTTAAAATGACAGCTTTGACTGCAATCAGACCAGTGCAGAATCAGTTTGATGGATCTCAGACAGCTTCCCCAGCAGCACCACCAGCAGCTGGGGAGCTCCCAGGGGCCTTTGGGACACGCCTGGGACACCCAGATGTGTTGGGACACTCTACCTGCTGCTCTTAGCACCTCCTTTGAGCACCCAAGTTGGCAAAACCGCTGTGAAAACACCAACTTTCACTTACCACGCAGCTCAGGCACCACTCCTTGAGCTTCCCCCCGCAGCCAGCTGTGTCTGAGGGCTCAGGCCTGCAGGAGAAGCACAGCATCAGTCGGATTTTCCCCCCAGACACTCCAGCACCTCCTCTGGGCTGTGAATTCTGGTTGTACCACATGGAACTGAAGGGTTTTTCATCCTGAGGAAAACTTTTAAGCCTGCACAGCAAAGCCAAAAGGACTGAAAGCTGCCAGATGCCTTGTTTTGAAGGTGGCACTTCAGTGCCACAAAGATTAAAACAAAAGTTGCTTTTTGGCTGGCAAATCTTACACCACCAATCAAATCATTAAAAGACTGCAGTAAAAAAAAATCATCCTGCAAGGAGTTGAGTAGAAGGGAGTTCTGTCTTCAAGGCTCCTTCAGTACCTGGCATCCCTGCTCAGGCCACCACAGGCAGCTTTATTGGGTTTGTTTTGCTGTTATGGGGACTTCACCCCAAAATGCAGCACACAAAGCTCACATGTGCAAAGCACCCTGCTGACTCAGGCTCAAATAAACCTCACTGCAGAAGTGAAACATGTCTGACCCTAAACTGCCTCAGTTCCATGGCATTCCTCACACAAATGACAGAAAAAAGGGGATGCACAGCTCTTGGTTTGTGCTCCAGCTCAGGGATTTCCCAAATCTGCCTGCTGGGTGAGCAGCAGATACCAGTGAGTGAACTGCACTCAGTTCCTGCTGAAGGACAGTGGGGAAATCATCCCTCGTGCCTGAGTCAACACCCAGAGTGGAAATACAGGCTCCAGCCTGCAGCCAGGACTTACTCATCAGACACTTCGATGGAGGATTTCTTGTAGCCACATTTTCCTTTCTCCTTCAGCACCCGGAATTTCCTCCCCATCCTCACCAGCAGCAGAAAGACCACGAGGGCAGAAGGGAGGAACACCAGGATGGACAGCAGAGCTGCTGAGCTCAGCTGGAAGGCCAGGCCTGAAACACAGCGAGGCACGGCTTGGCTGAGCCTGTGGGACAAACACCAGCCAGGGCACAGCTTTGGTGGCCTTTCCACGTGAGACATGGGGCTGGCAGACTGGGAACAGCCTGTCCCCACATCTGCAGGGCTCCTGTCCCCAAACCTGTGCTCCCCAAACCTGTGGGGCTCAAATCTGTGGGGCTCCTGTCCCCAAACCTGTGCTCCCCACACCTGCGGGGCTCCTGTCCCCAAGCCCAGCCCAGGCTCAGAGGAGGGAGCTGCAGAGGAAGGCACGACACAGATCTATCATCACGCTGAGCTGAGAATTTGGGGCAGGGCTGGCACGCAGGGCAGATGAGGAAATTGGTGCTGACAATCAGCGCTTGTGATGTGCGGATTATTTTTAGGCCAGCGCTTCCTCAATGTTTAACTTGCTCTGCTGCAATTTGCGGAGGCTGAAACTTCTGAACAAAGGGACACTTTTGATTTCTGCTGTCACCACAGCTCCCCCTGTCCCCTCCTGCCCCAAATCAATTCAGTAATTCTCAAAGTACTCAGCTCAGAGAGCGGGGCTGAGGCAAGCCCTGCTGAAACTCCAGCGTGGAAGTCCAGGGAGCATTTCCCACGTGATGCTCAGAATTCCAAGGTCCCACAAAGCAGCTCTGTCACAGGGGTGAGGCCAAACTGAGGGCAGGGAGCCTTACCCCGCTCTGTAACCACCAGCACCGTCTGAGGAATGTTGTGGTAAACATCTGGAGGGTTCCTCACGCTGCAGATGAATGTCCCGTTGTCACTGAGCACCGGGCTTTGGATGGCGATGGAAGCATCACCATTAGCAACGTTCCCAAGCCAGAGTATCCTGTCCTTGAACTTCCCCGCTGTTGTGGGGTGTGGGACAGACTGATAATGAAAAATCTGCAAGGAGGGAAAGGCAGTGATTGTGGCAGTAAAACACTCGTCCAAGAAAGCAGAGTGAACTGGTGTTTTGCATTGCAAAAATAAAGGAATTTTGCATTGTAAAAATAAAGGAATAATGACACGTCAAGAAGCCAGGAAGAATATTTCATATATAAGAGAAATAAAGCTACCAACTGAACCTTTGCAGTGCACAATGCAGCACTTGTGACAACCCCCCAGATTTATCTACTTTATCATTATTATGCTATTTTGTATTTACCTAGAATATTTTTCCCCCACAGAACACCAAAGAAATTTTACAGGGGAAAGAAGGCAACAACGAGACTCCCAAAAGCGCAAAGTGAGGCAGCAGCCCAGCAAAGCAGACAGAAAATTCAGATTTTCAGCGTGCCCAGAGGCCTGGCCCTGTTGCACCTACTGTCTCCATCTGGCCCCCAGCGAGGGGCCGGTAGGTCCAGTCCACCAGCAGGCTCTCCGTGATGGGGGCGCTGGATTTGAAGGAGCATTTCAGCAGCACTTGCTCACCCACAAAAGCTCGGACTTTAGGACTGGCTTTAATTTCCAGGGAAAGAGCATTGCAGACACCTGATGGAACAGGCAGGGATTCATTTCTTGCTACCTGCGAGGTGCAAAGTTGTCCCAAAAATGCCGACACGCGTGCAGGTCAGCCGGAATGCAGAGACTAAAGCACGGCAGTGACTCCTTCCCCAGCACGGAAATCGCAGGAAACCAGAAAACTTCCCTGAGTTATTCTCCGTGGGACTGGGACCGGCTCCGAATGAGCTACCGGGGATGTTTAGATGTGGAGACAAAGAGCTGAGAAATGGAATCAGCTGGGTCCCTGACGAGTCACAAAGTACCAGCTTTAGGTACTTAAAGCAACTCCGCTCTGCATTTCTGGCCGCAGCGCCTGAATTTCACACGCACCGGGTCAGAAGTCTCCCCACAGCACCAAATGCTTTCAGTTCTTGCTCCCAGTGTGTGCAGCCGCTTCTGCCCCGTTCAGCTCCGGCCTCTCCGAGCCTCCCTCCGCCCCGGCGCCATCCACCGCTCCGGGCAGACCTTTGTCCGAGCCTCCCACCGCTCCGGGACGGCTCTTCCCGAGCTCCCCACCTCCCCCGGAGTATCGGGGTCACCCCTCCCGAGCCTCCCCCTGCCCCGGGACCATCCACGG
>VXBC01002982.1:39061-53980 GCA_013399945.1 Ploceus nigricollis
GGGCACCGCCGCTCCCGTCCCGTCCATCCCATCCCGGCCCCCGGAGCCCCCCGGTACCGAGCAGCAGCAGAGCCCCCCGCGGGAGGAGGAGGAGGAGGAGGCGGCGGCCGCCGGGCCCCGCCGGCCCTGGGCGCCGCATCCCGGCCGGGCTCAGCCCCGGAACATGGCGCTCACCTGGGACAGGTGAGGGCGGGGCAGCCCCGAAATGGCCGCGGCGCCTGGCTAGGTCTGGGTACACCTGGGTGGGAACAGCTGGGAACACCTGGGTGGGAACCCGGGTACACCTGGGAACAGCTGGGTGGGAACACCTGGGTACACCTGGGTGGGAACGGCTGGGTACACCTGGGCACACCTGGGAACAGCTGGGCACACCTGGGTGGGAATACCTGGGATCAGCTGGGTACACCTGGGTGGGAATACCTGGGAACACCTGGGTACAGCTGGGTGGGAACAGCTGGGCACACCTGGGCACACCTGGGTGGGAACACCCGGGCACACCTGGGCAGCCCTGCTGGGTCCGGGATGAGTGAAAGGTCCAGCATGGCCACTGTGGTTGTCCCCAGATCCCTGAGCCTCACTGCCAGCCTGCTCGCTGCACTTTGGGTTTTTTTGGGTGCCACAAAACAAGGAATGTGTCAGGATTGTGTTATTAAGTCAGGATGTTCCTCGCTGTGAGATCTTTGTAGATTTCCAAGCGCAATCAGCAAAAAAAAGGAGCCCTAATCAGGTCAGACAGCAGCTGCATCCCTTAGCCAAGGACACCCTGGAACTGCCAGGTTTTAGGGATGTAATAAATCAAGATGTTGATGTGTGTCTGTGTGTACATTGCTAACAGGACAGAACACCCGAGGTTTATATATCCTAGAGCTGAACTATCTTGGTTATAATACCAAAAATCACATCTACAGGTCAAAAAGACCCCGGGCAGGTGAAGAGCAGGGGTAAAGTTGGCTGGGGTGACATAACTTGTATGGGAATGAATAACCCATGGTAAGAGAGGGGCTGTGCTTGGAGAGTTCCTAACTCTGAATTCTGTGCAGAAATAATGGTGGTAAAAGTCCAGTGGGATGTGCTGGATTTGTGGGACACACCAAACACCCAGGCTCGGGCTCCTCTGAAATCAATAATCAATATCTCCCTGAAGTATTTCATTATTGGTTTGTTGCACACCAGGTGACAAATCTGATTTTGGGGACAAACAGTGCAAATTTGCTCATCTGAGGTGTCAGGAGCCCCCAGGTCACAGCCCCCCTCCACACAGCACAGCTCTCAGCAAGGTGCCTTTATTTACAACACAGATGAGTGAAAATGAAACCAGACAGGTAACAGCCAGGTAACAGCCAGGGAACGCTGGCACCTCACAGGTTATAAAGCCATAAAGACACTCTACAAACAAACAGGCCAATGCTTTGATTTGGAGCTGGGTAAATACTGTAACAGGATTGGTTTGGGGCTGGTTAGATACCGTTAGAACTCCGTGGGTTCCAGTTCTGGGGAACAGAGGGGAGCACTGGGATAGTGAGAGTGGGAATGGGAATGGGGTGAGCTGCTGAACCCAGGCAGAAAACTCTCCTCAGCCCCCAAATTCTCCCAAAGCTGCCAGAGATGGATGTGCAGACCACCCTGGCAGGTGAATGGCACCCCTAATAACAAACAGCACACCTTGCCCAGCTCTAACACTGTCCCTCTAACGTAGAAAAGGGGTTCCAAGGACGTTTGTTGTACCAGCTGAGAGCTCACTGCTCAGTCTTCCTTCCCAGGATGCCAGGGAGGAGTCTCAGGGAACAAAAGCAGGGCAGCACAAAGGCACGCTGTGGTTTCTAAGGTGCAAGAGTGCATCTGCTCAAACACCTCCCAGCCCTCTGTTCAGTCAGTCTTGGCACTTTCATCTTCCAGAGAAGCCGTGCTCCCATTCCACAGGTGAGAAGATGAAGGAAAGTTCTTTGTTCACGGGGCAAGATCCTCCTGCTTTGTTTCACTGGAGGGAATTCACAGCTCATGTAAAGTCACCCTCTTTCCATGCAAGACTTTCAGGTTGAGCAGAGGTACCACACGGGCAGCGTGGGGCGTCTGTAATCCAGCTTTGTTCTAACACCCCAAATTACAAGCTTTCACCAGCTGCTTTGGAAGCACCTGAGAAGAAAGATTGTAAGAAAAACAAACATCCATTACTCAGGGTTATTGTCAAAAACCAAAATAATAGAGGCAACTGCTGACCTCAGAAACTGTGGGTAAAATTTGTGCTGACGTGTTTAAGCAAAGACAGTGAATATGGAAACAGTGCCAGACTTCCTGTTGCAATTTTAAAACAATAAAGGTTAAAGTAATCAAAAAGCAGATTCCAAACTGACAAAAGGGAAGTAATTCATTCCTCTTCATCTACAAAGCAGGAATGCCATGGAAAGCAGCAACAATGGCTTTCCTACAAATGCTCCTCAACACCAGGGGAAATCTCTTGTACATTTTAGAGGCTGTGATTGTTCAGGGATTGTTCAGCTGTCTCTGAAGGATCCTCAACAGCAAAGTGTGACTGTGGCCTCACTTCTGACTGTGAATAGCAGGGAAATACCCAAGGGAATCTGTCTTGGAGAGTCCACAGGAACACAGACATTAATTAGAGAAGGTTTGGATGGGTACCTGCATTGTGCACACCAGCAAAGACCTTTAATCTTCCAATGGAACGGGTTCCTTTTTTTCTCCCATCTTCAGGCTCTCCTTTTCTTTACTGTTATAAAAATTGGAGGAAAAAAAGAGAAAAAAAGCCCAAATCAGTGTCAGGATGAGCAGCAGGATGTCCTGAGTCACACACAGCACACCCAAGGTGACATGGTGAGTGTGCCACACGTGTGGTGACCACAGCCTGGGGGACAGGGTGGCCATCTGCCCGTCACCACCACAGCAGCTGCGTCCTTCTGAGTGAGGAGCCACTGAGAAGGGCAAGAGCCAGATGAGGACTCCAGAGCTTCATCCTGGGGCTCAGCTCTGTCTGCACACAGCCAATTATCGCTAATTGGGTTGGCAGTTTGCATTGTGGATGCTCCGTGCAGGGTCCAAGCCAAGAATTCAGACAGGCTGTGGAGATAAACTGGCCAAGCTGCCCCAGGAGCTCTCCCCCCGTGCAGTGTCCTCACCCCTCAGTGTGTGCCATGTCCTCACCACTCAGTGTGTGCCATGCCCTCACCCTTCAGTGTGTGCCATCCTCACCTCTCAGTGTCTGCCGCCTCCAGCCTCCTGTCTCGCGCTTTCCTGCGGTGCTGCCGGCAGATAATCACCACGATCACCACGATGATCATCAGCACAGAGGCAGATCCGATGGCCACGGCCAGGAAATGGATTTCTGAGAAGGTCACTGCGTGGGGAGGGACAGAGGAGTGAAGCAGAGGGACACACAGGAGGAACGAGGCTGGGATCCTGTATCTGTGAATAAAACCTTTCCTCGAGCTCCCCTTTTCCCCTCATGCTTCCTACTGACCGCCCCTTTTCTCCCATAATTTCCCAGATGTGGAAGAAGGCCACTCTGCTTAAATCCACACAACCCCTGGGGGGGTTCTTGGCCTCTCACCTTTCTGCACGACCCGGAGTCGCACCTCCCCGATGGTGCCATAGACATCTGGCCAGTTTGTCACCTGGCAGGTGAAGGTCCCGTTGTCACTGGGCTTCAGGTTCCAGATCATGATGGAAACATCGTTACGCTCGATGTTCCCATCCCAGGTGACTCGGTCCTTAAACCTCCCCGAGGGGGGCTCGTAGGGCTCCTTCAGGTAGTAAAACACCTACAAAAGTCACAGAAACATCGAGTGGCCTGGGGTGGAAGGGACCTGGGAGATTCCTGAAGTCTCATCAGGTGCAGGATGTCACCTAAAACAGGGCTCAGCCATGGTGTCAGCAGATCCAGCTTGGTAAAGCCACAAATCTTTTAACCCTGACCACCCAAAACTAAACATGGGAGTGTTTTTTAGGCAGGATTTATAAACAGGACTCGGATTAATCACTACAAGTGACGAAGGCCCAGATGTACTTGTGGGTTTGGGGTGTGTCTGTACCCACTCACTGCTCATCCAGCGCTGGGTGTTGGGGTGAGGGGAACCCCTGGGGCAGAGCAGAGACCTCACTCACCGGCTCGTGAGCGGTCAGGTCCTCGGGCTGGAAGTTCCAGCTCACGGACAGCTGCTGGCTCACGGGGCTGCTGCTGGAGAAGGTGCATTTCAGCCGCTGGTTGGTCCCGTTCACGGCCACCACCTCCTTGGCAGTGTGAACTTCCACCGCTGCCGCCAGCCACAGCGCTGCAGGGCAAACAGAGGGGGAAATCACAGTCCCGAGTGAGCTCATCGCTGCTCCTTATCGGCTTTAGATCCCTGGGAGCCTTATCTGCGCTGGCAAGGGATGGCCTGAGTGTCTCAGGCGTTCCAAAGGGGGTGGTCCAGCAGATTTATTCAGAAAAACCCTCTCAAACGGGACTGAAACCCACCCAGTAATTGCAATTTCCCATGCTAGAACTTCCCTTTCTACACTTTCTGCTCAGCCTCGTGCACACCGCGGTGAAACTGCTCCTGCTGGTATATCCAGAGCCAGTTCTAGAGGCTTTACAGCCCAGCTGGGCAGCTGCAGGTAAATTCACTCAGGTCTGAGGGAAATCCTCAAGGTAAACATGGATTTGTTTTTCCAAGAAACATCCCTACAACTACCGTGGCTGTGCTTAAAAAATAAGTGAGCATCGCTCACTCGATGCTCCCCTGGAACAGGGACAGCCAGCAGGAGGGAGAGCAAGGAAAAGAGAGGAGGGAGTGAAAAATAAGAAAAATTAATGGTTTTCTGGTGAAGGAAATAGAAAATATCAATATCCTGTCACATTAGGAAGATAACTCACCCCAGTGTGATTCAAGCCAAAAAAAAAAGCTTTTCTAGGGTTTTAAAATATAGACATATTTGGAAATAATTAATGACTAAATACTTCCTTCCAAATAATTCCTTATCTCAAAGAGAAAAAGGCTTGGCTTGCCAAAACATTGAAAGTATTCACACGTGAAAAGCCTCATTGGCAGAGATCAGGTTGCTCATACATGGATTCAGTGCCAATCTTTTAATTTTAAACTCATAGAAAAGAGCTAAGCGAGAAATAAGAATAAAATACTTTTTTTCAAGGCAGATTACATCCGTGTGCTGATTCATTTGGGAAAGGAAGGTGTGTTATTATTAAAATCCAGGTGTTTTGATATAAACCACTGAAAATTCAAGTGAGTTTCGTGTCAGTCTGGAACCTTTGCTGTGTAAAGGATCTGAAGCCGGAGCTCCTGGACAATCCCTGATTGTTTAGGAACAAAGGCAGCAGGAAAAAAAAAAAAAAGGCTGGGAGTAAAGTTCAGATTCCTGGCAGGAGAGAAAAAGACCTTGAAAGCAGAGCAGAGGAGGAAATCAGTGGAGGAGTTCGGTGTTCTTCCACTCGAATACGCCCAAACCTGTTGGGGAAGAAACTCAACCACTTCGTGCCACTTCCAGCGAACCCCGCAGAGAAAGAATCGCAGCAAGGACGGGGGGAAAGCCTCTGCCTTGGGGACAATTTAAGGGATCAGAAGAGGGAAGTGAGGGCGGCATCTCACTTATTTTTTAAGCCGGGGACAGGTTTCCTTACCTCGGAGCTGCGCCCCAAGGACGAGCGCAGCGCCCAGCCAGGTGCGGCCGCGCATGGGGGAGACAAATCCGGGGCTGCAAAGGCAAATCCGCTTCGGGTTCTCCGTGACCGGGTAACAGATGAGCTTCTCAAAGTCTTCCCAGCACAACGGGGCAGATTCCTCGCCCCCAGCTCGGCCTGCGAGGGAAGGTGAGCGCTCCCCGCGCCCGAGTCAGGGCGCGCTCCTTGCCAAGGTGCGCCCAGCCCCGCTCGCTCCTGCGCTAAATCAGCGCGATTCCCAAAGTAAGATTAATTTCTTCTCCCTCCCATATTCCCCTGCTCTTTGGTGTTGCAATCATTCCTCCTCCCAGCCGCCACCCGAAACCACTCCCCTCTTGTGGGAGGTAGAAGAACATTTGCCCGGAGGTGTTCATAGGTGGCTCGACGGAATGAGGGCCATTTGTTCGGCAAAAACCTGCAAACGATCCTAAAAAGAGCAGCCCAAAAGTGACAATCCGTGGCCGCAGTGCGGGCCCTCACCCAGAGGATGGAAACGTCCCACCAAACACAGACACCTACCCTGAAGTGATTTGAACGTTCCTTGGTTGTAGGCAAGGATTGGGAGCCTGGTGCTTGGGAAGTTCTGGGAAAAATCTGGTGGAAAATGGGTCCAGCCCGGCCTTATTCCAATAAGTGAAAAATTCCGTGGGACACAAAATACTCTGCAGTCGGCATGTGGCAGCTGTGAGAGTGTGAAACCAACCTGAGCCTGCGTGTTGGCAAAACGAGGATGTTTGCATTCGAGGGCCATAAATCCCTGGAGTGGCGGTGTTTGTGTCTGGCTCACCATCCCGTCCCAAGAGGTCACCCCAGGTCACGGATTCCAGCTGTGCCTGGTGCCCATTCCCTTTGCAGGGGTGCAAGGGGAGGGTGCCCGAAGCTCTGGGTGTTTGGGGGGGTTCCCTTCAGCGATTTGGCGATGGAAAAACAGCACTGAGGCCGTCAGCTGCCTGGATTGTCCCCAGAACAGAACAGGGAGTCCTGTGTGTGCTAACACATCCCTGCTAACGCCGCCGGGACACCAAGGGTCTCCATTTTCCCGGAATGATTTGGTCCCGCGTTAGCCCTTCATCACTTCATCTCCCCAGATTTCCACTCTGTTACGATTCCAACGTATCACCTCCTTTTGTTTCCTCACCACAGTGAATATTTATCACTCTGGGGCTTTGTTCAGGTTGTGTTTAATGTTTAGCAGCCAATTTGCTGCCACTTCCTGATCCTGTTTCTGCACAGGGCTGGGAGCAGCTCCTGTTCCCACCTTTGCCTGCAGACTTTTGCTAACCTTCATCCTCTTTCAAAACACGTGGACTCCAACTTTTAATAGAAGACCAGGTCCCTGGCACACTCACCAGTAACCTAAATTCTCTGATGTTCCACTTGGAAACGTAAATAAGGAAAAGGAAGCCCTGACGGCCAAAGAGCACCCCAGTAAAGGAAATGGGGCACAGCAGCGTCCCCCTCTGTCCCTGCCAGCGCCCCTGCGGGCAGCAGAGCCCGGTCCCGCGGGGTCCGTGCGTGCCCCAAGCCCGGCTGGGAGGGACCGAGCCCTGCGAGCGGCGCTGGCCGGGCCAGGAGCCCCCTCTAGTGGGGCCAGCCACTTCCACGGGCAGCGCCCGAGCGGGAGAACCTCCCAAAAACGCTGCTGGGATGGGCCCTGGAGAGGGGCTGAGCGCAGGGGATGGGCAGGGAGCGATGGCTCGGTTCTGCGCCCTGCAGGGGCTCTGGGTGCTCAGCTTTGGGTGCAGCTCCTGGGTCCTTCATTCCAACCTGCCACTGCCTGAAGGGACCTGCAGGGAGGATGGACAGGGGCTCCTTGGCAGCAGCTGTAGGATAGAACAAGGGGGAATGGGTTCACACTGCCCGAGGGCAGGGATGGATGGGATACAAGGAAGGAATTGTTCCCTGGGAGCGTGGGCAGGCCCTGGCACAGGGTGCCCAGAGCAGCTGTGGCTGCCCCTGGATCCCTGGCAGTGCCCCAGGCCAGGCTGGATGGGGCTTGCAGCAGCCTGGGACAGTGGAAGGTGTCCCTCATGGCAGGGTGGGATGAGATGGGCTTTGTGGTCCCTTCCCACCCAAACCATGCTGGGATTCCACGTTTGCCACAGTTGGAGCTTCTCAAACTCTCACTTTGAGAAATGTTGGGAAGGTCCTGATGGCAAATCTGATTCCAGCTTGTTTCTCTCTCCTCTGCTCCCAGGGCAGCTCCAGGAGCTGTCCCGAGCCCTGCAGAGCTGGTGCAGAGCAGAGCAGCCACCCCTGGCTGGCAGTGACGTCCCATGAAGACATTTTGAGCCTCCTCACTTCCTGACCTGGGCTTATTTCACGTGTCTGGGTCTGCCTTGGCTGCTCTGGAAAGAGTGAGTCCCCCAGCCCTGCTCGGGTCGGTAGCAATTCTGGGAAAAACAATCCTGGGCTTCTTTCTAGAAAAGCCACCGTGTTCTTTCCTGCCACAGCCATGCCAGTCTGATGTGGTGGAGAGGAGCAGCAGGAGGAGGAACACGAGGATGAGGCTGGAGCAGTGCCTGCCCCTCCTGGGGCTCCTGCTGTGTGCAGGTGAGTCCCCAAGCTCCAGGCAGCTGGGCTGGAGCTCGGTGCAGTGTGAGCTGTAAGGTTCCACACTCCGAATTTTGGGTTGATCCTTTGTCCGTGCACTTTGGTGGTCCTGGGTGAGTGATTCAGGCTTGGTGGGAGATCAGGGGTGTGGTGGCAGTTCCCACCTGGGCAGCTGGGGTGCCCGCTGGTTTGGGATGAAGTGCAGAGTACCTGCAAGGCTCTAAAGAACCCAGTAATGAGGAGAGATAAATGTGGGGTAAAATCCATTAAGAGCTGTTACAAGACTCCAACTTCTCTGCCAAAGTGCTGCAAATACCAATCTTTGTGAAGATAGAAAAGGTGGTTTATCAGTGGCCTGCTCTTTTTTCAGATTTGAATGTATCTATGTAAAATAAAAACCATCAGGTCACCTTCTCTCCAGGGAATCCACTGCCTGTGGAATTCAAATCTGCAGTCACTAATTGCCGTTACTTTTTGCAAAGGGACAAATGTCTTTAAAGGAAATCACAAACCTGAGTCACACCTCCTAAAAACTCTTTCTTTAATATTCCAGCTCCAGAGCCTCTCATGGAGCAAGCTGTTTCCTACAAGGCAGAAAAGCCACACAGATAAACTGTTTTACAGCTTTAAATCAGTGTCAGGCTCCCACTCTCCAGCGAGTTCCCTTGCAGAGGACACAGGTTCTTACCAGGGTTTTCCTGCAGTGTTTGCTCCATGATAATAAAGCAGAATTTCGGGGTTTGCATCTTGCAATAACAACTCTTTTTCTGAGCTGGGTTGGAAAATGATTCAAGTTTCCATTCTGCGTTAGGCTGTGTTGAAAATGGCTTCCAAGTTCAGAACAACATCCTGTCTCACCACCAGAACATTTCTGATGCCTTCAGCATGAATGTGGGGTTATAAACATCTCTTTCAAGCTGCTGAGTTCAGAAAGGATGTCTGGGAGTAGGAAAGGTGTGTGATATCTGAAACTCAATTACTTAACATTTCTTATTTATTTTTTTGCAGTTGGCACCACAGTTCAGCAGGGTAAGTGTATTTTACTGCCATCCTTAACTGTTTATCATGCTAAAAACCCCAAATATGCCTCAAAAGTGAGGAATAAGAGTGAAATAGAAAGATTTTAATTTTGTAAATACTGCAGGATAGGAAAAATTCACTGTTCATTAATTGACAGTGGTCTCACTGATTGGAGAAATCGGTCCCGAATTATTACCAGTGCTGGGCATTTCCAACACTGTGAGGCAATGGTGAGATGATTTTTTAACACTCTTTATTTTCTGTTTTGCAGATGAAGAACTGGAGGGTAAGTGACTTTATATTTAATTTTTATATTTAAATGTATATTTAATATTTAGCGGGATATAAAGACTGCAGCTGACTGAAAACCAGGTGGAAATATTCGACTTTTGCCCTTGGTTTCCTTTCTCATTGGTGTGTCTTCCCAAGGGGAGTTCCTGGTGGAGATTTCTGGCACCACGGTGACAATCACGTGTCCCTCTGAGGAAGAGAACATCCAGTGGGAGCTGGCTGGGAACGTACAGGACACCAAGGAGAGGCAGTTCATAATAAAGGACCATGACAGCACTCCTGCCAACCTCAGCTGCTCCTCGGGTGGTGACAAGCGTCAGCTGTACCTGAATGCCAGAGGTGAGCGCAGCCCCCTCAGCTGCCCATTGCACTGGCAGGTTCTGGGGGCTGACCATGCTTTTTCAGTGCTGGGTGGGTGCACGTGGTGCTGCCGAGGCCATTCCCGCTCTGTGTGGGCAGGGAAAGAGTCCCAGAGCCCATTTTTGGCAGAAGGACTGTTGCTGCAGGCCCTCAGCTGGGTAATAATTAGTATTGACTCTATGACTCAGAAGGCTGATTAATTGGTTTAATATTGTATCATCTTATAGTGTATTTTATTATACTTATATTACACTATATTACACTAGTAAGAGCTTTCACTAACTAACAGCTACTAATTAGAAAACTCCTGACTCTCTGCTCAGAGCCTAGACACAGCTAGGAAATTCACAGCTAGTGAATCTAATAGGTCAGTGAATTTAAACACTATCACTAGAATCTAATTAAGTAATCACCTTGGGTAAACAATCTACAGAACACATTCTACATGTGCACAACAACGAGCAGAGATAAGAATTGTCGAGATAAGATTTGTTTTGATTCTCTTCTCTGCTTCTCTCAGGAAAAATCCTGAGAAAGTCTGTGCCTGCTCCCTGTGGCCAGAGAGCTGCTGCCACAGAGGACTCTCCCCTTTGCTCCCAGTTTTTCCCTTCCCAGCTGCCCGTAGCCCTGTGCCAAGCTGGGCTGTCCTGGCTCTGAGCACCCCCCTGCCCTCCTCCCCTGCAGTGTGTGCCACCTGCGAGGAGCTGGACGCCCTGACCGTGGCAGGGATCATCACTGCAGACCTCCTCATCACCCTGGGGGTGCTGATCCTGGTCTACTACTTCAGCAAAGGCAGGAAGGGACGAGCCAGCTCTGGTGGGGACAGTCGGCCACGAGGTGAGAGCCACTGCAGACATCCCTGCTGCCCGTGCCACGCTCTGAGCACCCAGGGAAACCTTCATCCCCGCTGTGGGACGGGCATCCTCTGCTCCCCACAAGCTTCCACTCAATGCTCCTGCTCCCCACGGGTGTTCTCCAGCTGCCTCTGTGCAGGGATGGGGGTGGCTGCTGTGCCAAAGCACACAGGAACCCATTTATTTCCCAGGCTGCTGAGCTGGAGCCAACCCTGCAGCTCCTGGCAGCAGCTGGCTCTTCAGGAGCTCAGAATAAATCCATGGGAGCTGATCCGGGGTGTGCTTGGCCCTGGGGTCAGCCTGGAGGCCCCTCATGGCAGGAACCCCAAGGATTCACCCTCTCTGTGCCTCTATTTCAGGTCAGAAGACGCAGCGTCCTCCCCCTGTGCCAAACCCGGACTATGAGGTGAGGACAGTCCCTTTCCATCCCTGCTGCTGGGGAGGGCTGGCCAGGGCTGGGGCTGATGGCCAGGGCAGGGGCTGATGATGGCCAGGGCTGGGGCTGATGATGGCCAGGGCAGGGGCTGAGGATGGCCAGGGCAGGGGCTGATGGGCAGGGGCGGGTGGGATGGCCAGGGCAGGGGCTGATGGCCAGCTCATTCATCCCTGAAGAAGCATCCAGCCAAGCTCCCAGTTTTCCTGGCAGTGGAGGAGAAGGCTGCTGAGGGTGCAGCCCCTTTCCCTGGTGCTGCCACAGGGGTTTGTGTGGGAGCAGACCTGCAGCTCCCCGAGCGCTGGCCCTGCCCTGCTGTGCTGTTCTCCACACGTCGTGTGGGCTCAGGGAAGGATTCCTGACCCGAGCTCTCTGCTCTTCCCACAGCCCATCCGGAAGGGCCAGCGGGAGGTGTACGCAGGCCTGGGCCCCAGGGGCATCTGAAACTCCAGGGACGGCAGGCTGGAACCAGCAGCTCGGGGGTAAACGCTTCTGCCCAGCTTGTTCCCAGCTCTCTGCCGAGCCTCTGGCATTTTGGGCTAAGCCAGGTGGCCACAGGACAGGGACACGCCGTCCCACCCTGGGGTGTGCTTGGGTTTGCCAGCAGGGAACAGAAATGAGCACATTGGCAAGAGATTTCCTTCTCATTAAAGGACTGCAGCCTCACTGGGAGTTCCTGGTCTCCTTTTCCCCTCACACTTCTCTCTGCTCCTGCTGCTTTTCCCTCCAGTTTAATTTCTGCCCTGAGTGCCTCCACTTGCTTCTGGTGGTTCCCTGGGCTGAGAGCGGATCCTTCTCAGGGGGATTTGCCCTGGGCCTGGTCCTGCTGTCCCCTTCCCAGCCTGGCCTTCATTTACAACCAAATTTGCCCTGATATTTCTCAGGGGGATTTGTCTCTGGTCCTGCTGTCCCCTTCCCAGCCTGGCCTTCATTTGCAGCCAGAGCAGCAGAGGCAGGCAGTAAAGCCCCCGCAGGGCCCAGCAGCCGTGGCACGGGTGAAGAAGGGCCCGTGGGATGTTTTGCTGCCCGTTTCAGGTCGAAGCCTGGCTCAGGCAGCCCTGAGCAGAGGAAGCAGCAGCAGAGCAGGGCTGGGGGAGTTCTGCTGCACCCCAGCAGCTCCAGGATGCGGTTTGGAGGCACAGCTGGGCTCATTTACCACAACAGGCCCCACACCCGAGCGGGGAGATGGCGAGATACACACAGCAGCAACCCCAGCAGCTCCAAACCCACGCAGGGCCACGCTGTCACCTTCTGCAAGCCAGCGCTGCGGCAGGGACGCCTGCTCAGCCACCACTGGGGTGGGAGCAGCTTGGACTGCTCTGGGTGTACAGGGCCTAAATTTTGCTTCAAAAAACCCCTAAATTTCCTACACCCCAGTGCTGCTATCACCATTTCTGGGGTACATCCATGTACAAGTTTGCCCCAGCGTTTGCCCCAGCCAGTGCCATCCCACACAGCAGGATCTGCACCCAGCCAGTGGCAACAGCTCTGCCTCTGTGCCTGCCTGCACCAGGGGAACATTTCTGTGTCCTTCCAGGGTGAGGTGGTGCTGGCTGGCCCTGTCTGGTGCCTGTGTCCTGTTTTGGGGACTCACACCACATGAGCTGTTTCTGTTTGGGGCTGGGGAATGGAGACCTGGCATTCCCAGTGACCACATCCCATCCCAGTGCACCTTCCCAGTGACCACATCCCATCCCTGTGCACCTTCCCAGTGACCAGATCCCATCCCTGTGCACCTTCCCAGTGACCACATCCCATCCCTGTGTACCTTATGAGACACCAGATCCCCCCCCTGTGCACCTTCCCCAGGAGCTGGACACAGCAGATGGAGCAGGGAGCCTGTGGGACAGGCTCATCTTTATTGGCAGGAATATAGAAGTGCAAGAGGTCGTGTAACGAGCAGAGGGCTCCAAGCAGCCCATCCTGGAGGGGCCTCCAAGCAAAACCAGCACGCTGCTGAAGGCAGTCTCAGAGTCTTCCTCCTCACTTGCGGGCACGGGTGGGAGCCAGCCGGCTGTACTGCTCATCCTCCCGCTCTCCCAGGGGCTGCCAGGGGGAAAAAAAGGGGAGATCAGCCCAAGCTGTACCTGCCCAGCCCTGGGAGGGCGAGCTGGGTCAGCCTTTGGCAAGATTCTCTCCACACTGAGGTGCTGAAGGTGTCCCCACACACACACAGGGGTGCCCCCACACTCACCTGGTAGAGCTCATTGCTGATCAGGTTCTGCCTGTCAGAAGCTGAAGGATGAAAGAAGGACAAGCTCAGGGACCAGGGGAGCCATGGGCAATGCGGGGAACATTTCCAAACAAACCCGAGAGCTGGCTGCAGCCCCTGGGTGCCACACAGAGCCCCCAGAGGTGCCAGGCACAGCCCTGGGGTTGCTCCCACCCCTCACCTCGTGAGGTGTGTCCCCTGTCGTGGCCAGTGATGCAGTACACGGCCACTGCCAGGAACAGCGTGGCCACCACGTCGGCGATGACGATGCCGGAGATGGTGGGAGCGTCCACCTCGATGCAGTTCTGGCACACTGGAAGCCCAGAAGGACAGGGACACTGAGGGCAGGGGCACATCCAGAGGGCTCAGCCAGCTCTGCCAGCCCAACAGAGAGCAGCTGGTTTGCTGTGTGACCCAGGGCAGGGGCACGAGCTGCCATGTGTCCCCCACAGCCAGTGCAGGGCCAGAGGAGCAGGTCACGGCACTGTGACACCACACGCAGAGGAACCGGTGGAGACGCTCCCTGATGAGGGGAAATTTCCTCAAGGCTTGGCTTGGGTGAACACTCCAAGCAGCTCTGGCTCTGGAAAAGCAGGTGTGCAACACTTACTGCGATAGTGCACCTGGAGGCTGCTGCTCTTGTCTCCTGTTTTACACACGTACAGACCCCTGGGGTCGTCATAAACCCCGCTCAGGTCCAGCTGTGTCTCGTACCCAACAGCGTTCCCATCTCTCCACCATGTGATGTTCTTGCCTGCGTCTCGCACACATTCCAGGAACACCTTCCCACTGAATTCCTTCACGTAGATCTGCCCTGTGCAAGGAGAAGGGAGCGGAGAGCTTCACCCCTGAGTGATGAGCAGCAGTGCACAGCTCGGAGCTCCTTCGTGGGGAGGAAGCATCACATCAGGCTGTCCAAAAAAAATCTGGGCAAAGCAGGCTCCCCCATCCTCCTTGCACTGATTCCTTTTTCCTCATGGACATTCCAAACTTTCCCTGGTGGAAAACCTCACCAAACCCTGGGGCTCCTTCCCAGCACCCTCCCAGCATGTCCAGGGACCACAGCGAGTGTCCGGCCGCTGACCCCACGCTCTGGACTCACCTCGGACCCCCCAGCTGGCCAGGGCCAGGCTGGCCAGCAGTGCCCAGGCACTCAGGGCCTTTCCCCCCGGCATGGCACGGCAGTGGCGGCTCTGTCCCCACTCAGGACGTGCGGAGCGCTGCTCACCACAAGGCACCACCCGCCCGGGCTGCGTCAGGTACCGGATGCCGGGGGCTGATCCTCCCTCCCCCGGGCACGGATGAGGGGCTCGGCGCCTGCCCAGCACCCACGGGACCCTGCAGAAGCCACTGCAGACACTGGGACACTGCAGAAGCCATCTCCCTGTCCCCCTGCAGCCATGGACCCCTGACATCTACGGAGGGGCTGCGGTTCCCCCCAGCCAGGAAACATCGCAGGGCTGGGGAGTCCCCGGAATTTCCACGTCCCCCTGAAGTCACTGGTCCCCCATAGCCACGGACCCCGGCA
>VXBC01002982.1:54010-98323 GCA_013399945.1 Ploceus nigricollis
CCCCAAAATTTTCTCGCCCCCCCTGAGGCCCCTGTCCCCACAGCCACGGACCCCGGCATCCACTGGTGCCCCCTGCTAGCCATAAACCTTCAGCATCCACTGGTGTCCTCCAGCAGCCACCGGTCACGCCACCCGCAGGACCCTGCAGCAGCCACAGATCCCCCGGCATCTCCGTGTCCCCATAACCGCGGTCCCCGGTCCCCGTGGCATCTCCGTGTCCCCATAACCGAGGTCCCCGATCCCCGTGGCATCTCCGTGTCCCCATAACCGCGGTCCCCGGTCCGGCCATCTCCGGCTGTCCCCGCGCAGTCTCGAACCCGCGGTCCCCCGAATGAGCTCCGCGCCGCGGTCCCGTGTCCCTCGCGGCCACCGTAGGGCGCGCAGCCATGGCGGCGCGGGCGGGCTCGCTGGTGGCGGCGGTGCTGGCCCACTCGGGCCGGCTCGACAAGGAGCACCTGGGAGCCCGCGTCGGGCGCCTCTCCCGCCGGGTCGAGGAGCTCAAGGCAAGGGACGGCGAACGGAGGGNNNNGGGGGCGCGGGGAGAGACGCGGGGCCGGCGCTGTGGTGGAGCCGATCGGGACTGGGTGTCCAGCCCTGGTTTGGATCCGGTGTCCAGCGCTGGGTCCGCTCGGGTGTCCAGCCCTGGTTTGGACCCGGTGTCCAGCCGTGGGTCAGCTGGATCGGGGTGCCCAGCCTTGGTTCAGCCCCGAGTGTCCAGCCCTGGTTCGTCCTGGAGTGCCCAGCCCCGGTCAGGGGTGCCCAGCCCTGCTCGGGGGTGCCTAGCCCTGGTGAGGGGTGCCCAGCCCTCTCCATCCCGGGGTGCCCAGCCCCGGTCAGGGGTGCCCAGCCCCGGTCAGGGGTTCCCAGCCCTGCTCCGGGGTTCCCAGCCCTGGTCAGGGATGCCCAGCCCTGGTCAGGAGTGCCCAGCCCTGCTCCATCCCGCGGTGCCCAGCCCTGTTTGGGGGTGCCCAGCCTTGTTCAGGGGTGCCCAGCCCTGTTCGGGGGTGCCCAGCCCTGTTCAGAGGTGCCCAGCCCCGGTCAGGGGTGCCCAGCTCTCTCCATCCCGTGGTGCCCCAGCCGTGCCAGGCTCTCTCACCCCGTGCCGGCCGTGCTGTCCCTCTGCCGCCGAGGTGACGCTGTCACTGTCCTCAGGGAGAGGTGTGCACCATGATCAACAAGAAGTACAGCGAGTTCCTGCCCAGCATGCAGAGCGCAGAGGACCTGGTGGCACAGGTGGAGGGGCTGTCCAACAACATCGACCTGCTCAAGGCGGGCATCGAGAACGAGGTGACTCCGGGGGGACATTCTGCTCCATTTCACCCCAAATCTGGAGCCCCCCACCCCGTCGTGGGGTGTTTGGTCACAGCCCCAAACCTGCCAGAGCTCAAGGAGTGTCTGGACAGCACTTTTGTGGTGGGATTTTGGGGTTTGTGGCAGGGCTTGATGATCCTGGGGGTCCCTTCCAGCTCAGGAGGTTCTGTGGTTCTGTGACNTCTGCCGCCGAGGTGACGCTGTCACTGTCCTCAGGGAGAGGTGTGCACCATGATCAACAAGAAGTACAGCGAGTTCCTGCCCAGCATGCAGAGCGCAGAGGACCTGGTGGCACAGGTGGAGGGGCTGTCCAACAACATCGACCTGCTCAAGGCGGGCATCGAGAATGAGGTGACTCCGGGGGGACATTCTGCTCCATTTCACCCCAAATCTGGAGCCCCCCACCCCGTCGTGGGGTGTTTGGTCACAGCCCCAAACCTGCCAGAGCTCAAGGAGTGTCTGGACAGCACTTTTGTGGTGGGATTTTGGGGTTTGTGGCAGGGCTCAATGATCCTGGGGGTCCCTTCCAGCTCAGGAGGTTCTGTGGTTCTGTGACTGGGATCCCTGGGTGATATCAGCCCTAAGGAATGCCTTGAGGTGACACCAGCGTGCACATTAAGGGCTGTCATTAAGGGGTTGTCACTCCTGTGTGGGTGGCAGTGTGTCACAGTGTCCTTCAGAGAGAAGGACACTTGGCTGTGTCAGGGGGTGGGACACAGCAATGAAAAGGATGGAGTTTTTTCCTCCTCACCAAATCATTCTATGAACAGAAATGAATGATAAGTGAGATTCAAGAGGAGAATGTGTGTGCTAACCAGTGCTGTCAGTGAACAGAAAACTGTTGCTGTTTTAGGTCCAGCGAGACCTGAATGTCGCTGTTGCTGAGTTCACAGAGCTGAAGCAGCAGCTGGAGAGGGACACCCTGGTCCTGAGTGTCCTGAAAAAGCTGCAGGAGGTGAGGAGGGGGAGCAAAATAATCCTCAGTGTGAGGCATTGTTCTGGGCTTCTGTTTTGGATGAGTGTGTCTGTAGCTCACAGGTTTGGGTGTCTGTAGCTCACAGGTTTGAGTGTCTGTAGCTCACAGGTTTGGGTGAGTGTCTGTAGCTCACAGGTTTGGGTGTCTGTAGCTCACAGGTTTGAGTGTCTGTAGCTCACAGGTTTGGGGGAGTGTAGCTCACAGGTTTGAGTGAGTGTCTGTAGCTCACAGGTTTGGGTGAGTGTCTGTAGCTCACAGGTTTGAGTGTGTGTAGCTCACAGGTTTGGGGGGTCTCTGCAGTGTCACAGCAGAGCTGCAGTGACACCCACGTGTGTTTGGCCTTTGCAGTTTGATACAACTATCAAGGAGTGCAACTCTGCCCTGCAGGAAAAGCAGTATGTGACAGCAGCTCAGCAGCTGGAGAAGGTAGCAGTGCCCCCTGGCAGGGTGCTGAATGCCCTGGGTGAGTTCCAGAGGATGCTTTTCCCTGGCAGGGGCAGTGCTTACCCGAGCTGTGTCTGCTCTCCCCCAGGCACGGAGCAGCCTCAGGAGCCTGGAGTCCCGCAGGGGCTTTGAGCTGAAGATCCTGAAGGCCCTGGGCACAGAGCTCACAGTGCAGACCCAGAACATGATCTACCATCTCGGGGAGGAGTGGCAGAAGCTCATTGTGTGGAAGCTTCCCCCTTCCAAAGGTGCTCACAGGGTTTTTTTCACTCTTTCTGCCCCACTGAAGTGCCTGTTTTCACCTGCAAGGTGGGACATGCAGTGAAACTGTTGGGCTGAGGGGCAGGGGTAGATCTTTGCTTCTGCTGTGCCCTGTGACAGCCCTGGGTGTGCTTTGTGTGCAGGAAGCAGCAGCCTGGAGGCCGTGGTGCTCTCGGAGCTGCACTTGCACACGGTGCCACCCCAGGACGAGGACACTGCTGTCCCACCCGTGGCTGCTGTGCTGCAGGCCCTGGCTGTCCTGGGAGAGCTGCACTCCAAGCTCAAAGATTTTGGTAAGACATACCCCAGAGACAGCCCCAGTAGCTCAGGGGGATACTTCAGGCTTGTTTTAACGTGGATACTGAGACCCACTTCACTCCAGCAGGACACTGGGAAACTTCTTCCTCTCCTGGCTTGTGTTTCCCACTGAGGTGAATGCTGTAGCTCTTACAAATAGGAAAATATTTATTCCCATTATCTACTTGGAATTATTTCCCCTTTCCTGACAATTCAGTGTACTTTTGATCTATGACTATGTGGTTTCATAGCCTGATGCTTGAAGAGTTTTACCTCATTAGTAATTCCCTGATAGAGCTGATTGAGGGATTATTCCTCCCACTTCTTGCAGCCTCTAAATCCAGAACAGTCAGGGCTGGACCTCCCGGGAGCAATCTGCTCTTGGAAAAGCTCTGTTTTTCCCTTTCCTCAGGCCAGCTGTTGCTGCAGTACATCCTGAAGCCACTGATCTCACACCCATCTCTGGAGCCAGTCCCAGAGGAACAGCCAGATGTGTTCATCCTGAGGTTCAGGTCCCAGGAGCTTGCTTTGGACGAGTCCTCTCCTATGGAGGTGTTTGACAAGATCAAGCTGGTGTTTGAAGTTCTGCACAAATACCTGCTAAGTATGTAGTTCCTCTCTTTTGGAGTTAGTTATGATCAGTACCTTGTTCATTAGTGAGAGTTTTCTAGAATATCTGCTTGTTAATCAGCATTATGTGCAAGGAAAATGGAGGAAAGGCTTTTGAACTGATGGAGGGTCTGGCCCAGGAAGCAGCTGTATTAAAATCTGTTTTTCTTCACTGGGATGCAGATGTGCCTCTGGAGCAGCCTGGGGAAGGCAGAGAGGAAGGCAGAGTCACCCTGGCAGAGCTGCTGGGGGAGCTCATCTGGGAGGAGCTCTCAGACTACCTCATCCACAACTGCCTGGTGAACTCCATCCCAACCAACAGCAGCAAACTGGAGCAGTACAAAGAGGTGGGTCCCAAAAAGCCCCTCAGGTTTGAGCACAGAGCCCAGGCACTCCAGTGGGATGGCATTCCAGTGGTTAATGCCCTCCAAAACCTCATTCATCCTTTGCTTTTGGCCTTTATACCCAATTTAACTTTGTTCCCTGATTTTTGGAGACTGTGCTAACATAGAACACATCTGCTCTCCTCAGGTGATCGAATCCACAGAGGAGTTTGAGAAAGCCCTGAAGAAGATGCAGTTTTTGAAGGAAGACACTACTGCCTTGCTGAAATACGCCTGCAATGTTGATTCCCACTTTGCCAACAAGAAGTGCCAGGATGTGATCATGGCAGCCAGGAACCTGATGACCTCAGAAATACACAACACTGTGAAGGTGACTGGGGATGCCTCACACAGGTTTTCCATCTGGAAAACAGTCTCTAAATATTTTTAGTAGAGCTGCAGTGTTGTGTTTATATTGAGTCTTAAATCTCTGCCATTGAGTGCTTTTTAATCTTGCAGATTCTCCTTTCAGAGCTCCAAATTCTGTTCTCCTCTCTCTTTTTTTCCCGTAGATCACACCTGATTCCAGCACAGCCCTCCCAGAGCTCCCTGAGCCTGGCTCAGGAGACCAGGTGAAGGTGCACAGAGCCTCCAGCCTCATGCACAATGGCACAGTGAACCTGGGCAGTGAGAGCAGGCTGAGCCCCTTCACCCTGTGCCTGCCCACCTGCCGCATCAGCTGCTCCGTGCAGCAGCTCGTGGAGCTGGCTTACCACACCCTGCTGGAGGCCACAGCCAGCACAGACCTCTGGTAGGAAGGGTTTGCCATTCTTTAGTTACCATTATTTATCAAAGCAGTATTTGTTTGTTTAGTAACTTGTGTGTCAGCCTCTAGCAACACCCAGCATCTGGTAATAGATTTAAAGAACTTTAAAGAATAGAAAATACTAAAAATGAAGCTCAGGCATTGCACTTGTTTTGGCTGGAGGATGTATCCCTGGGTTTGGGCAGGAGGCTGACACTGCTGCAGGCTGTTCCTTCAGGTTTTTAGAAAAATCAGTTGTTTAGAAAAATCAAACCCATCTCTTTTTGCCAAAACCAAGTGCTGGCCTCAGTGTGAGCAGAGTTCCTGCTGTCTTGGTGCTGATGAAAGCAAAGAGCTCCAGCCCTGCAGCTGGCAGGGCTCTTGGGGAAAAGCAAACAGGATCCACATAAACTTAACTTTAACCAGAGCCCTGAAGCAGGAGAGTTGCCCAGGTAACAGCTGCCCTCAAGGGGCAGAGAGAGGGCTGAGTGTTCCTGCACACCTGGAGGGGCAGGGACAGTGTTCCCTTTGTTCTGGGCTTTCATGGATCTCCCTTCCACACTGAACCTCAAGGTCACCACAGCCTTTGAGAGTTTTCCAGAGTGTTGACAGTACTGTCATTGATCCTGACAATCCCCTCTTTGTGCCAGTGCTTCACTGCTCATAACACCTTGTTGTGGGGCAGGCTGAGGGTCAGCTGTGAACAGGACATTAGTGCCAGGCTGACATGAGCCCTCCTTTCCTTGTAGCTGTGTGCAGCTCTTCGACTGCGTCAGGAACATCTTCCAGCTCTTCTATGAGGTAGTGCCCACATACCACAGGTGAGTGTGTCCATATTTCCTGTTCTGAGGGGGAATACTGCTGTTGGAACAGTCCCATTTATCCACTACAGCTCCATCAGCAAAAATCAACTCCTCAATCTCTAATTAAACCATACCTGTGCAAAGCAGGTGCTTGAGAGTTTCTGTGTTGTCAATCTATGATCAAGGGTGTGGGTGAAGTTCTCACACAGCTGTATTTGCTTCCAGCCACATAACTTTGATGATCTGATGCACAGATTTTTCATCACATTTCTCCTGTGAAAAGAAGAGCAGCAACGAAGATGGAAAGTTCACAATCCTGCCAGAGGCCTTCTGTCCCTTTTCCTCACTGTGACTTCATCCTAACAAAATACATTCCTGTTTGAAAGTGCATGGCTGGAAACAGTGTGGGATAACACAGGGTTCAGATGCCTCAGTGCCATTTCAGACTCTTTTCCTGCCAGTTCCTGTGGGGATGGGAGAGGTTCAATGTTTTTACTCTGATGTCAGTCAGGCCTTGCCAGCACCATCTGCTGACAGACCGTGCGTTCCTCTAGGATAGACACGACCATTTTTTTAACAGAACCAGCTCTAAATAAACCCATTCCTCCTTTTCCCTTCTTGCTGGGCCAGGGAGAACCTGCAGAAGCTGCCCCAGCTGGCTGCCATCCACCACAACAACTGCATGTACATCGCCCACCACCTGCTCACCCTGGGCCACCAGTTCCGCTACCGCAGCACCAGCGTGCTCAGCAACGGCGCTGCCACCTTCGTGGACCTGGTGCCTGGCTTCAGGAGGCTGGGTAACTTCCCAAACTTCCCACCTTCCCCCCTCCAAATGTGCTTGTGGGTCATGTGGGAGTTCACCCTGGCACTTGCTGCTGAGTGGTTTTGTGGAGGTGTGGCTGCTCACTCAGTGCGAGCAGTGGATTGGTGTTTTTTGGACAAGTGGCAAAAACATTTTCTGAGTCAGGAAGTTTTGGCTCTTTGAAACCCAAATGTTCTTGTGAACTTAGTCCCAAGAACAGCTCAGTATCCAGCAAGATGTAGCACTGTGTTCTGGGATCTGCTGCTCACTCCTTTGATATTTTCATTAGTTATTCTACAGAAATAAATTCAGAGATAAGTTTGTGTGAGCTAACAGGAATCATCCACAATTCATTCTGCTACTCTGCTTTTTTCCAGCAGTGTTGTAGCAATGCAAGCTGCACAAGAGCTCACTGGTTAAACTGGCTCTGGGAGACTGTTTGGAGACTGGAAATTTGATTAAAAATAAAACATTACAGCAAGTTCATTATTCAGCACTTACAGTCATTTATAGGCAGAGCATATTTAGTAATTGTTTAATTGCTTCTCTCTGTTTTGCTCCTAAAGGGATGGAGTGTTTTCTGGCCCAGATGCGAGTGCAGAAGGGAGAAATCCTGGAGAGGCTCTCCAGTGCCAGGAATTTTTCCAACATGGATGACGAGGAGAATTACTGTGCAGCAAATAAAGCCATAAAGCAGGTGGGGAAGGCAGAGAAAGAACATCCCAGTGCCTGCAGGTATCCTGGGGAGGGTGCAGTGTGCAATCTCAGCCCTGACAGCTGTGCAACTGCTAAAAAACCTATTTTCTGATGCACTGGTTTGGGGTTTTTTGTCCTGGGCTGTGTCTTTAGCAGGATTGCTCCATTGTTTCTCCCCATTTGTACTCACCTGATCCCCTGGTGCCTTTGCCAGGGTTCTGTCTGGTGTCACACTCAGCTGTTGCCTTGCAGGTGCTGCACCAGCTGAGGAGGCTGGGCATGGTGTGGCAGGATGTGCTCCCTGTGAACGTGTACTGCAAGGCCATGGGGGCCTTACTGAACACAGCCCTGGCAGAGATTGTCACCAGGATTGCTGCCCTGGAGGTAACAGCCATGGGGGGTGCTGGGGACAGCATTTGTCACCTCCAGAAACTCTCCCCAAAATCCCATTTCAGGGGAGCAGTTCATTCACACAGAAATTATAATCATGTGTCCATGGGAAATGTTCACAATCCCAATTTTTCATTTCACTTGGCACTCCAAAGATAAACCTCACTTCTGCTCTGTTCATGTTTTCCCCATTGCAGGATATCTCTGCAGAGGATGCAGACAGGCTGTACTCACTCTGCAGGATCATGGTGGAGGAGGGACCCCAAGTTTTCACCCCTCTGCTTGAAGAAGACAAAAACAAGAAGTACCAAGAGGAAGTTCCAGTCTATGTGCAGAAGTGGATGACATTCAAGGAGCTGATGATCATCCTGCAGGCCAACCTCCAAGAAATTGTGGATCAGTAGGTGTTTTCCTTTCCAGCTGCTTCTCCAGACCTGTGCCAGGGAGCTGGAGTTCAGAGGAAGAGCAGGAACTTTCCTTTTCCTTTTCCTTTTCCTTTTCCTTTTCCTTTTCCTTTTCCTTTTCCTTTTCCTTTTCCTTTTCCTTTTCATTTTCCTGAGGAAAGGGTCAGGATCAGCTGCTGGCACAGGTCCTTGGAGGCTTGTTTGAGGTGCCATTTCTGGGCAGGTTGGTGACACAAAGCTCTCCCTGTCTCCCCTCCAGGTGGGCAGATGGCAAGGGGCCTCTGGCAGAGGAGTTTTCAGCAGCTGAGGTGAAGAGTCTGATCCGAGCCCTGTTCCAGAACACAGAGAGGAGAGCAGCAGCCCTGGCCAAGATCAAGTGACTCCAGTTTACACCTGCATCTCGTGACACAGCAAGAGCAAACTGACACTTCCAAATACTTTTTTGATTTCACCTTTCTTATTTGTACTGCTCTGAAAAACTTTGGGATTGGGTAAGTGCTTCCTGGAGCTCGCCTGGGGGAAGGAGCATTTCCTGGCTCGGTGTTGGTGGAACCTCATCTCAGGCTGGGCCTTTTCAGTGCTCAGCTGGGACTCTTCTATGCACTTCTACACCAGGGGACCTGCAGCCCCTCTGTGACCTCTTCTGTCCCCCAAACCACACATGGAACCCACAGACTTGGAGAGCTTTTGATGTCCCTCCAGGAAGTGCCAAACTTTCCCACCTCAGCTTCCCCTGAGGAGCAGACCTCAAGGGAGAGACACTTGAGAGGGGGATGTGGGAAAGGAGATCCTGTGCTGAACCATTGATCAGGTCACAGGATTTCTCACAAGTAGGAAAATTCTCTTATTTCTCATGGAAAATATGTTCAAACTGATTTAGAGCTTTCCAATGTCACTTTCCCAAGTGTAGAAGCCAGTTCAGCTCCTTCCTTTATGTTTGTGTTGGGGGTGAGCTGCATAACTCTGTGTCTTTCTGGTGTTACATTTTCTGTCCTTCAAGAATGATGAGAGCAATGTAAACCAATGTACAAAGGGAATGAAAGGTGCACTCACATCAAGTCACACAAGGCTGTGTTTGACACTTGGGTTATTGTACCTTTCCTTTAATTGAAAAACTCACTGGGAGCATTCACTGAACTCAGCCCAGAGACCAAGGTGCTGCACACGTGGAGCAAAGTCCTTCCTGCCCTGTAGTGCTTAGAAGAGTTTCAGTCACAGTTTAATGTTTTAATCTCATCTCCTGTTGTCTCCTTGTCATTGGCACTTCTGTCCCACTCCTGTTCCCATTTCCAGGCTTTTGTGCAGGGGCTGAGCTTTCCTGTCACCCCAGTCCTTGCAGAACCCTTGTGTTTTTATGTTTTCCCCCTCCCGGTGTTCCCAGAACATCTCATGGGATTCCCCTGCCCCTTCAAACACAGCAATCCAAAAATGTCTATTTTGAAAAACACTTCTCCCCTGTTGATTGGTCACAGAATTGTAATTTGCTATTTTCTTTAATAAACTATTTATACTGAGCACGTTTGGGAGTGTGTTTGGGTTACAGTGAGACAGGAGGAGCCAGTCCTGGGCTGCTCTTCACTCTTGGGAAGGGCAGTGTTGCTGTGTGGAGCCTGTCCTTTCCTGATTTCTAGTGGATCTAAGAAAATCAATAAAAAAGGAAACAAAAAAAGCAATGAGTACCATAAAAAAGCTTGTCCAAAAGGCAGCAGCTCTCAGCTGGCTCCTGACCCTCCAGGTAATTTCTTGGTGCTGAAGGAGGAGTTTCCAACCCGTGGCTGGGCCGTGTTGGGGCAGGAGATGATTTTCTCAGCAGAGCAGAGCCCTGGTGGAACAGAAATCCCTCAGGCTGCTGCATCCCCTCATCTTCCTCTGCCCCAGTCCCCAAAACCAAGAGCAGCTGAGCAGACTGGAGGAGCTGTCCCATGGAATAAAAGCTTTTTTCCCTTACTTCTCCACCCCTGACAGACACAGCTGGTGGCTCAGTGCTCCAATAAAGCACCAATGAATTTTTAATGCTGTTTAACCAAAGGAACTCCTGTGAATGTTTCATGACCTGCCCTGCAGGTTCAGGGTGGGGGTTTGCTCTCCCTCTGTGTGTTGTGGCACAAACCTGCCCTGTGCTGGGCAGCTGCTGAGAAAACGGGGAGTTTTGGCTTGGTTTGGATTTCTTTTCTCCAAGCCTCCTGTCTCAATAAGAGTTCAGGCCAGAAAAGCTGCAAATATCCCCCAAATCACACCCTGGCTCAGCTCCTGACCCTGTCCTGTGCCTCGGGAGCATCCTGGAGGACTGTAGGTGGTGCTGGAGCACCAGTGGGAAAGGAGGGAACAGCCCAGGCACAGAATCCAGCCCGAGCATCCTTTGCGTGCTCTTCCGGGCACACAAGGACTCACCAGGCTGCTCCTCCCAGCCCGGGGCCGCTGCTGGACCGGGTCAGGTCACCTCCCCTCCCAGAATCTGCCAGAAACTCAACCCTTTCAGATGAAAAAGTTAAACAGAAGTGTGAGCACAGCCAGCAGAACACAAACACCTTCCCTGCAGCAAAACCCGGTGAGCACGGGCTGGTCCTGGCAGGGGAGGTGGGGAACCAGGGCAGGCTCCAAAAGGATTCCTCAGGAACGGGTTAAAAAGCCAGGACACATCCCCCAGGCTGCTGCCTCACTGCTCTGAGTCACGCTCCTCTCCCTTCCCAGACTCATCCCAAGCAGATCAATAATTCCATCCACCCCCCTCGCCTGCAGGGAGAGCAGGGACTGGGAGGAGAGAGCTCTCCAAACTCCTCACGGGCACACGGCTGGCAGAGGGGCAGGGGCAGAGCAGCACAGCTTCTTCCTTCCATTTGCATCACTTCTCCGTGGTTCTGGAGGACACAGAAGCAAAGAGAAGCAGCAGTGCCAAACCCTGGCAGGGTCCAGGGGTACCCAGCAGGCTGCAGAGGTGCTGTGGGGCAGCAAACATTCCCTGTGTGATTTTTTTTAACTTATTCCCATCAGAACAACCTCCCCTGTCCCCTGGGAGCAGCAGCAGAGCCCAGCTGTGCAGGAAGCAGCCAGATGTGGGCTCTGCTGGAAGCCAGAGCTGACAAGGCCAGGGCAGCGTGGGCAGGACACAGCCATGGCTTGTCAGGCTCTGTGCAGCAGCAAATACAAATTCCCTGCAGTTCTTCTGCTGGAATCAGCAGGACAGGCTCAATAATCTGCTCATGAAACTCTGCATTGCACACCTCGCCCTGGTGCTGCTCCCAGTTTGGAGATCTCAGAGCAGCTTCAACAGCCACTTGCTGAGCTTTGTGTGCTTTAATTCTGGCTTGGCCCGTGCTGATTGCTCCATCCCTTCCCATGGAAAATCCTGATTGCTCCATCCCTTCCCATGGAAAATCCTGGTTGCTCCTTCCCTTCCCATGGAAAATCCTGATTGCTCCATCCCTTCCCATGGAAAGTCCTGATTGCTCCATCCCTTCCCATGGAAAAGCCAAGCCCTTCCTGGGGGGGTTTTGCCAGAGCAGGACCAGGACAAGGGGAATGGCTTCAAAGTGGCACAGCAGGGTTAGGTGGGGTTTTGGGAAAACATTCCTCGCTCTGACAGTGAGGTTTTCTTCTGGAAAACAACAAGGGAGCTCCTCTCCTGTGCTCTGAGGGACACCTGATGTTTAAGTTCCTAAATATGAGGGGTGTAATTAAAGATGACTGGGCAAAACCCTGGAAGCCTGAAAAATCCCTGTGCTCAGCCCAGGGGAAGCTGTGGCACTAAAGGGGAGCTGCTCTGGGGACAGTGGGTGATAAGAGGCACGGGCAGCTCATCTTTCCCTCTCCTGGAGCATTTCCTTCCTCATCTCATCTCCCCTTTGTCTCCTGTCTCATCCAAGCCCCTCTCTGTGAGTTGCTGGGAACCTGCAATGAGGGAAATGGCCCAGAGCAGCAGCCTAAACCTGCCTGAGCCTGGCAGGACTCTGCCAGATCTCATCGTGGAGAATTAATCCTGGAGTGGGTTTTCCCAGCAGTGACACTGCAGTCAAAATAAAGAGAATGAAAGGAAGGAGAGAAGAAAAGGAGAGNAAACAACCTCCCATACCTCCCCACTCCAGGCACAGGGGTGAACTGATGTGAAGGAAAGGAGTTTAAACCCTTGGATGGAGCCAGGACCAGCTGGGTGTGAGCCCAGGCCAGGGCTAGCTCCCAGCACAGCCCCTGGTGGATTTTGCTGCTCCCTCTCCCTCTGCAGCACGGGCAGAGCCGCCCCCACCCCCTGCCCTGCTCCAGCCTCTCTGCCGAGGCAATTTGCAGGGTAATGATTATGGAGCTGAGAAGGCAATTTCAGGAAAACTGGTTTGTGCCTGGAAGGAATTGAATGGAGGCACGGCTAGAACCCGAGACAATAATTTGTTTAAAAAGCAGCTGGCACGGCGTGAAGCAGAGACAATTTGGAGGCAATTCCCTGCAGGGATGGTGCCAACCTCCCCAGAGCTGGGGATGGGCACGCTGCTCCTCTCCTGCCTCAGAGGACGCAGGAGAGATGTCCTGACCCCACTGATGCCGTGACTGTGATGGGGACACCTCACTGTCACCTTGCACCTGGCACAGGTGAGAAGCAGGGATGTGCTGCCCCTCTGTTTGTGTTTCTGCAGAGCATGGACAGCCAGGAGAGGGCTGGGCCCTGGGTTCTCATCCATCACCCAATAAATGGAGAATTTAAGGATGTCAGGGATGAAGTGTTTTCATTCTCTGTATCATGTTCCAGCACAAAGATATCCCGAGGGATTTATTCTCAGAGATGAGTCAAAGAGGAAGAATAATTGTTAGAGAGAAATTAATTTATGCTCTTTTTCCTCCCATTTCCAAACAGTTTATTTGTCACTTGTCAGCTGAACCTTTGCCACTGCAAGTTGCTGAGGACCCAAATCCCAGGAACAGAAAAGGTTTTTCAGGAGGCTGGGTGGCATTTCTGCTTTGTTGTACCCTCAGTCCCTGCACTGAAACCAGAGATTTTAACCTCAGGGGAGTCACCCCGGGGTGGCACTCGGCAGCTGAGGCAGCTTGCCACCCCGAGAGGGAGCAGAGCCCGGCTGTGGCTGTCAGCCAGCCCTGACAGGGCCCCCAGGCTGTGACACTCGGGGCCACTCGTGTGTCACACCTCCCTGGCAGCCTGATGAAGTCATGGCTGATGTCACCAGGGCTGGCAGGTCCTTGCAGCATCACCGTGTGCAGGAGCTGGGCTGCTCTGCCCAGCCCTTCCCGTTCACAGCCAAAAACCTGTGGCAGCAGCTCCCTGGGCACAGACTTTCCCAGGCATTGTCCTTGTGAGAAGATCAGAAGAAAAAATAAGAAACAATTCTTATCTCCACTTGCACCTACTGCTGTGCACATGTGGAATGTGTCATGGAGATTTGTTTACCAAAAAGTGATTTTTAATTAGACACTGGATAGTGTTTAGATTGATTGACCAATTAAATCAAAGCTATATCAGACTAACTGTAAGAGTTACTGAGTTTCTTAATAAGTATAATATAATGTAGTATAAGATAATATAATAAAGCAATTAATCAGCCTTCTACAATCAGAATAGAACAGAATAGAATCAATAATTATTGCCAGCAGCAGCATTTTTCCTGCCCTCAGTTCCTGGCTGCACCCTCCTGTATCCTGACTTTCTTCCCCTCCATGACACAGCACAAAGCCTTGGCCAGTGCTGCTCACCAAAAACATCTGCCTTTGAGCTCCCTCCCACAGCCTCATTATGGATCCTAATTAAATAATTGCACATTTGCATTCTCTGTAATTACAGCCACTGCTTATGTAAATAAATAGGCTGCCTGCAATTACAAAGTTATGAAAAGCTATTAGAAAATATAGATTTGGTTAAAGAGAAAATCACTTCAGAGAGCTCCTGCCCAGGCCCAAGCAGCTCTCCCTGCTCCCCTTCACACCCTGACAGCTCCTTTAGCACCAGGAACCCCCTTCCCACCTGGAATCCTCTGCATTTCTCCAGGCTACAAAGTGAAACACCTTTAATGCCTCTTGGCAGAGAAATAACTCCCCTCATGCCAGTGTTTACCAGCAGCAATGCTGCAAGGCACGACATTCAGGGGAGTAAAGGTCCAAAATAACTTTCCTTCAGCTTTCTTATTTATTTCCTCCACCTTTCTTATTTATTTCCTCCCATAAATTCACACCGGGCAGTTCCTCAGTACTTTAAAGCCTCGATATCTGCCTGAAGGATCACAAAAAAAAAAAAAAAAAAAATTCCACTTTTCCCTTTCTGTTTCATTTCTGCAGCAGTTTGGGAATCACAGCCTTTCCCGGGGCACGCAGCTTCCTGCAGCTCGGGAATGCTCAGGTTTGCAGAGCAGCCCGTGCCGAGTGGGAAAGGGGAAAAAAAAAATAAAAGGGATTCATTTAGGAAGTGCCTGAATGGGAGAACAACGATGCTGAGCCCTGGGATTGTGTCACCCCTTGTGGCCCAGCAGAGTTTTTGTGCGGTGCTAAGAAGGTGCTTGGCTTGACAGAGTTGCCAGCTGTGACTCAAAAACAGCCACAAATTTTAGGAGGTCCCGGCAACCCAAGTCTTCTTCTCTTCTCTTCTCTTCTCTTCTCTTCTCTTCTCTTCTCTTCTCTTCTCTTCTCTTCTCTTCTCTTCTCTTCTCTTCTCTTCTCTTCTCTTCTCTTCTCTTCTCTTCTCTTCTCTTCTCTTCTCTTCTCTTCTCTTCTCTTCTCTTCTCTTCTCTTCTCTTCTCTTCTCTTCTCTTCTCTTCTCTTCTCTTCTCTTCTCTTCTCTTCTCTTCTCTTCTCTTCTCTTCTCTTCTCTTCTCTTCTCTTCTCTTCTCTTCTCTTCTCTTCTCTTCTCTTCTCTTCTCTTCTCTTCTCTTCTCTTCTCTTCTCTTCTCTTCTCTTCTCTTCTCTTCTCTTCTCTTCTCTTCTCTTCTCTTCTCTTCTCTTCTCTTCTCTTCTCTTCTCTTCTCTTCTCTTCTCTTCTCTTCTCTTCTCTTCTCTTCTCTTCTCTTCTCTTCTCTTCTCTTCTCTTCTCTTCTCTTCTCTTCTCTTCTCTTCTCTTCTCTTCTCTTCTCTTCTCTTCTCTTCTCTTCTCTTCTCTTCTCTTCTCTTCTCTTCTCTTCTCTTCTCTTCTCTTCTCTTCTCTTCTCTTCTCTTCTCTTCTCTTCTCTTCTCTTCTCTTCTCTTCTCTTCTCTTCTCTTCTCTTCTCTTCTCTTCTCTTCTCTTCTCTTCTCTTCTCTTCTCTTCTCTTCTCTTCTCTTCTCTTTGTCACAGACCCCCCAGCCGCCACGCCACCACCCGTGTAATGAAGCGCCTGAAGTTTCTAACTCATTAATTCGGCTTTTCCAGCAGTGGGAGCCCCGCAGGGCTCCGGGCAGTGACTCAGCCCCACTCACCCAGCCGGATCCAGGCTGTGAGCCCTCATTAAACGCCGATGCAGCCGCGGGCAGCGCTGCCCGTCCAGCACAGAACGGCGATTTTTTGGCTGCTGCGAACCCCTCGAGCACAACATCCTCACCCCATCATCGCTCCTCGCTCGCTCAAGTTTTGAGAAGCAGTTTGCCAAAAAATCAGCCCAGACACAGAGTTCCTGTGCTGGAGCCCCAAGCTCGGATTTCTCAGCCCGGCATCACAAAGAGATGCTCCGCACGTGGAAGAAAACATCATTTTCCCCAACGCCGGGGGAATTTTTCGCTTTTCTCATCTGCGAGGTGATGAGTCAGCCCCGTGCTCGCAGGCAAGGAGGGGAAAAACACCGTTCTTCATCTGCGCTCACAGATGCTGCTCCTTCCCGCGGGGATTTTGGGCAGGAGGAGGAATTTTGGGAATTTTGGGCCCCCCTTCGGGAGCTCCAGCTGTGCCCGGGTTCTGCTCCGGTCCGGGCTGCCCGGACCCGCGGGCACGGCCGGGTTTCTCTCGGGAGGATTTGTCACTGGCCGTGGAGAGGAGGGAGGCAGCGAGGGAGGATTTCGACCTTTGTCGTGTCCCCCGCAGCCTCTCCGAGCCCGGGCAGCAGCTGCTGGTCCAGGGATGCTGCTCTCGCCACCCTCTGGAAAAACAAAATACAATTTTAAAAAGCCATTTCCGCAGCTCACACGGATCTCTGCACCAAAAAGGTGCCCGATCCCCCATCCCCAGTGACGCCAGGGCTCCGGTTTTCCCTTCAAAAGTCAAGTTTGATCCCTCCTGGGCAAGGTGGAGTGCTGATTTACCCCTTTCACCCTGCAAGGAAAGCAGAATCCTGACCCTTCCTGCAGCAGGATGATGTTTTTAACCCACTGTGGCCCGTGCCCTTTGACATCCCCTCAGGAGCCACCTCTGGAGGGGATTTGTGTCCCAAAAAAAGCCCAGCTCCCACCCCAGAGAACCAAAGCAGCCTCCAAAGCTGCCTGCCAGGCTTTCCTCAGAGCAGGTTTATTGCTTTCTCATTTCAGAGGTGATGATCTAATGAGTCATTAAAGACAAACAAGAAATAGGAGAAAGCATTTGACTTAGCACTTCTCCTTCCCAGAAAATCCTGTAACTGCAGAATTTTAAGCAGAGCGAGCCGGAGCAATTTTAATAATATTAAGCTGAAATTGACAGCGAAAGGGGTGAATACAAAAGAGTAACAAAAACCCAAATATATATAAACCATAAGGCTTTGTGAAAAGAATATGATTAAGCTTTCAAAGTTATACATTGAAAATTGAGGCAGCGCCGGGAGCGAGGGCTTGTTCCTGCCTCCCGTGGAAGCACAGAACAAAGGCTGCAATAATCCATCCAAAGGGGCTTGCTGCCTTCTGCTTTCCGTGTCCAGCTCTGGTGACACAGCTCGGGCGTGCCCTGTGCCCCTGGGCACGCGTGGCATGGCAATTGTCACCTTCTTCTGCCAGGGAAAGCAGGAATTGCTGCCCAGCAGGGAAAGCAGAGCCCAGCTCTGAGTGCCTTGGCTGCTCTGCCTCAGCCCCAGGTAGAATGCAGAGATTTACAGTAAAAAGAAAGGTGCAGTTTCACTGCACAGATGAAGGTGAGGGTCCCCACGTGTGTTCCCTGCGTTCATTTTCGTTGTTGCAGAAACGAGAGCCAGGTGTCACCCGGGGCTGGCACCCTCCAGCACAGCAGAGGGGATGCTCAGGGGCAGGGCTGGAGCAGCAGCTCCCAGAAGGTCCCTGGGGATGGATTTCTGCTCCTCAGCTGTGCTCACGCTCACTTTGCCAGGCTGGACAGACCAGGCCGTGTCTCCAGAGCATCACCCCTCCAAAAAGAGCCTTTTGGCTCTGGTTTAGGGCAAACCCCAGCATTTCCCGTGGACAAGCCCAGCCTGCAGGAGCTGCTGGAACCAGCTGCCTCCCCAGCCCCTGAGCTGCGTCTGTGAAACGGCTCCATTGATCCCAGCAGGTCATTTCTGGTTAATGATGGCATTCCTGCTAATTGCAGCTCCTGCAGTGGCTCTGTCACATCTCTCCAGGTGAGGTCTGCAGCTTTGATAAATTGTCACCTCGTGTTTGACAGCTTAACAGGTTTGTTAACAAAGCTTAATAGGTTTGCAGCTATTTTGTTTGTTTGTTTTTAAAGGATGGTGGAGGGATTAAAAGAGCAGAGTCTGTGCTGTACCTGTTCCCTCCTCCTCAAAAGTGTCACCTGTCCCTTTTATCACACCTGGGGCACTTTGGGGTGACACTGCCCTGGGAGACTGCAGGACTCAGGGTGGCAAGAGAGCAACCGAGATTTGGCAAATGAACGGTGAATAATTAAGGATATGACTCCTACAGTGCTGATTGTTCACTGTCACATAAACAACAGCAACAACAACAATAATAACAGGCCAATATTGCCAGATACCAGGGGGATTAAACATCAAATTAATACTTAGCAAGGTTAGGATTAAGCAGAAATAACAGCTTTATGATTAGAGCCTGAAACTGCCGCTGATAATGACTGATTATGCTCCTGCAGAGGAAGAATTACAAGTACTTAAGGACAAATAACCCTCCCGAAGTTGCTGGCAGCCTAAAGCTGAGAAGCACAGACATAAATCGTCTGTGTAATGGGGCTGGAGCTGCGGACAGAGCAGGGAGGTGAGGGAGGATGTGAGTGCTTTCCAAGAGATAAAACACTTGCTTGTCTCCATGTCACTGCTACCAAAGTGCCGGGGAGGAGTTAAACTGAGCAAAAAAGGATGAAAAAAAAAATCTTCTCAAGTCCTCTCTGCGTGGGATTTGGAGCCCTTGTGGCAGAGCCCTTGTTTATGTGGAATGATTTTATCTGGAGCTCGGCAGCGTCTGTCTGCAGTTTCCAGCCCATTAAGTTGGTGTTTCTGGAGCTCCTCAGCTCCTCTGGGCTCCTCTCCACGGGCTGGGTTTCCTTGGGTTTGTTCTCTCCCAGCCTGGACGGGGCAACAAGGCAGGGACAGCAAATCTGTCCCGTTGGGCAAGGCTGGAAACGGGGACAGAGACAATCCTGAGGAGAATCCCCATCAGCACACGGGGAGAGACACAGAGCCACTGCTGCCAGAGCCCTGCACAGGGAAAACCCCACCAGAGCTGGAAATGGGGATGGGACACAGCGATGGGGGCAGCAGGGACCAGGGAAGGGTCACTGAGAGGGGAACTGCTGTGACAGAGGCACCAACTCTGCTCCACACAGGATGCTCCACCCCACACCCAAATGTTCTGTTCCAGACACAAATCCACCTGTGAGAGCACCCCTGGCACGTGGAAATCCCACCCCAGCCACTCAGGCTCCTCAGCGTGCAGGAAACCATCCCGGGGTCCCCACGGCGCCGTTTCTGTGTGCGAGTCTGGGATTCACAGAGGTGCTAATGCAGCAAACGTGACTGAGCCTGAGTCAGGCTCTCCCAAAGGCACATTCCTGCAGCAAACACAGAATGGGGAGTGCTTCCATCAAATCTTCCTGGCTGAGATATTCCAGAGCCATCTGGACTCAATCCTGTGCTCTGGGATGAGCAGGGAGCTGGTCCCTTCCAGCCTGACCCTTCCTGGGATCCTTTCAGCTGGGATAATAATATTTGTCAACTTATAAACAGAATTTGCTGGGCCATTATCACAGAAAACTAAAACCCTGTTGTACATGGATCTGTGTGTTTGCAGGAGAACCCGAGGGGGAAAAAAAATCACAAATATTTAACCAATTAAAAAAGAAATTTCATGGGATGATGGCACTGGAAGACATTTGGAAACAGATGAAACTCTTCAACACCTTAAGGGGAAATCAGAGGAATCTGTGATGTGTGTGTGCCACATCCTCCCCGTGTCCCCTGCCACTTAACCACCATGGTGAGAATTTATTGTTGTCTGCTCTGGGCTGCAGTCAGTCTGGGCTCTCCAATAAAAATAAACGTTTCAAACAAACCTTCAGCACCACTGGGGTGGACACAGAATGCAGGAGATTCCGGGAGACTGGCAGAACTGAAAATTGCCCGTGTAAAGGAAGTGTCCTTTGAGAGTGCCAGCCCTGAGCAGGATGTTTGTTAAAATCTGGTGACTAATTGCAATTAATAAGGCGAGGGGAGCTGTGGAAACTCCTCCCCATTGTCCCCCCATGTGTCTGCAGGCAAAGAGCAGCGAGGTGCTCCCTGTGGTGCAGCAGGCTCTGGATCGAGGTGAAAACAAAGGAAAGCAGAGAGAAACCAGCACCCAAACTTTGGGGGGAAGGAGGAGGTGCCTGTGGCAGAACCTGTGGGGACGCTGAGGGTTTCTGGTTTCAGGTCCCACTGAGTAAAGCCCTGGTTTTTGGGAGGCACTGCTGCACACAGAAGTGATGCTCGTGGCTCTGATGGGGTCCAAGCCCTCGTGCTGAGCTGCAAAAAGGACTTTGGGTCTGCAGCAGCCAGGGCTGGATGGAACTGTGGTGCCAGGGCAATAAGGGTGGTGCCAAGGCCAGAAGAGAAGCTCCATGCCAGGCTGGTGAGGAGGAGAAGCTCTTTCTGTGTTTGCTGGTGGCTCCCAGCTCTGGGATTTTCCAGCTTTCCTGCAGGCACATCTCATGTCCCCCGTGCCTCTCTCTCCCTGGCTGATTTACTGCCCCCACGACAGTCTGCCCATCGAGCTCGGCTGTCTGGCTCCAGCTGGCTGCTGCCCCTGGGAGAACTTCCCTCAGTGCTGTCCCTGTCCCCACCTCCTGCCGAGCCACTCCTGAGCCCTGACCCTTCCCAGCCCCCCCTAGAGCTGCTCCCAGCGCTGGGGAGGGCTGGCAGAGGAGCTGTGATGGATGGCTCTGCCTGCAGGACTGTGTGCTCCCAAACCCTCTGAGCCTGACACACACCCAGCCTGGGGGCTCTGATTCACGGCCCACAGGAGCACCTCTCCCACTTAGCTGATCAAATGGAAAGAGAAGGAATTAAGACTTCAATTAATCTTCCCCTCTCCTCGCCTGTGCTGCTGAACTGAGCCACAGCAACTTGCCAGGAGCCAGCAGGGAGAGGGAAGCAAGCTGGGAGAAGAGGCAGCTCAGATGTTTTGCCTAAACATCAACAAGAAGCCAAAGAAAAAAAAAGTCCAGGTTGTGACTAAACAGTTTTTATTTTAAAGTTGATTTTTCACTCACTGCAACATTAGTGGCTATTAGGAGTTATTTGATAAGGATCAACACCTCTGACATTCATCTGTGACCTCAAAATTAAAGCTGGTCCTAAAGCTTGGCCAGCCCAAGCCCAGGTGAGGGGGAAGGAAGGTCAGTGGTGCCTGAGAGAGCACCAAGATGTGATGCCCAGAGAGGGGCAGAAAGTTTGGCCAGAAAACCAAACAGCAGTGCCAGTGTGGGTGTGAGAATGGAGTACCAACCATGGAGTATCTCCTGCACCTGTGGATGGATGCCCAGCCCAGGGCACGGGGCAGGCTGGGGCAGGGACACAGCAGTGGGGTTATTCTCAGTGAAGCAGCCAGGGACAGTCACTTTGCTTCGCTGCCTGGCCACCAAAGGCAGTGCAAAGGAATTTATAGGAAATATAGACTGGGCTGCTGTCAGCTGGGTCAATGAGGTTACACAACTCAGATGGCTTCAGCAGGCCTGGCTGTCCATGGGATGGAGTGGTGCTGCCAGTGCCACGGAATGAGGGGAGTGGAATTAATCTGAGCCACGGGGCTCAGTGTCTCCCCATTCGGATTCGATTTCTTTGATCTTTGTCGAGAGCGAGGATCAATTTTATTAAAAATGATGCAGAGCAAAAGCCTTTTTCTCATTTACTGCAGCTGCATCCAGCCAGGCTGTGTGAAAACAGCTCCCTGATCCCTGCAAAGTGCCCTGCTGGAGCTTTGCTTTTGGTAATTGTGCCAGTTTGGGCTGGATTAGCCAGAAACCCATGAACGACAGTTTTCTTTCCCCACTCCTGGATTACCCTGGATAATCTGAATGTTTTCAAGCTGAGAAATAAAATGACCAAGATAAATATCCACAAGCCTGAGAGCTGAGCTCTGCCATGGGGATGGCTGCTGTTTAATTACTTTGCAGATGTAAAAAGTCTTTTCTTTATTCCATGACCTCTGTGTGCCAAGCAAGAGGAAGGACAGTCCTCGTGCTTTGAGCTGGAATTGAAGAGAAACCTCCCAGAAGAGCTGCCAGCAATTCCTCCCCTCCCAAGAGCCAGCATCCCCATGCAGCTGGGTGAAGAGTTCTCCCTCCTGCCTACACAGCCAGGTAAACGTGGGCTGGCAATTAAAGTCCGGATTTCAAACTCTAAACGAGCTTGCCTTTGATTGCCGTGCGTCAGTCGCAGAGCAAATCATGTTTATTCATGACTCTGCCTCCCAACCCGCCCGGCTCAGGGGGAGCTGATGCTCCCTCCACATCCAGAGGAGCTCCTCGTCCCTGGTCAGCAGCCTGAGATCCCTTTGGGCAGCTGAGAACAGCCAGGCTGCTCTGACACAGCAGAGATCCCTGGACGGAGCAGCCGGGGCCACTGGGAGGTTCCCTGCCCTTGGCAGGGGGTGCAGCTGGAAATGTTTGAGGTCCTTCCATCCCAAACCATTCAGCGATTCCATATTTCACACAACACCTTCTCTGTGCCCCTCATCCCCAGGCTGTGGAGTGTGGGATCCACGGGAAGGGATGCAGCTCCTCCTGCCCTCCACACCCACTCCCCTTCGTCCTCCTGAAAGGAGAGTGTTCCCAAAAGTGCCAAAAGTGCCAAAGTAAGAGGTGTTTCCAAAAGTGCCCAGCAAGAGGTGTTCCCAAAGCCCAGCCCAGCAGACCTGGGCGTTTGCTCTTGGTTATAAACATGTGGTGGGACAGAAACCTGCACAATTGAATAACCCCAGGCTCTCTTTGCCAGGCAATTTCCTTTCACAGGCTGCTGAAACAGCTGCTTGTGGAAATTACCCAGGGCAGCCATGGGAAATCAGAGCCTGCACTGATCACAGCTTTGTCTTTCATTCATATTTATATATTTGGCTTCATTTCCTCGCTGGTTTTCCATGTGTGTGTTTGTACCAAGGCCTGGACACCCCAATTAAGTTGTTTTTCACACCAAATCTCCCTGGGGTGGGCAGAGCCTTGCCTTGCACTGGGATTTTTTGCTCTGCTGCTCTTTGCACATCTAGACACTAAAACAACACTAACAGCACAGAGGACAGGGTGGAGCACTGGTGAGATCCATGGATTTCTCCAATATTGCTTCAGAGATGGTGTAAAACAAAAAATAAAACCAGTTTGTGTGATGGTCTGTGACAAGGCCTGAGCTGTCACAGGCTGAGCTGTGCCTCGCTCACTGCTTTGGGAATATTGGAAATGGAACTTTCTCAAGTGGCTGAAAACCTTCTCCACCTCAAGAGCTCTCCCCAGGTGGAGTAACATCCTGCAAGCTTTGCTGAGAGTTTCCAGAGATCCCTTATTTCATACAAATCTTAATTGTGAGAACATTTCTGAGCCATGGAAGTCAGCAGTGGCTCCCACTGGCAGCTTTAATTCTGGTCTTGGTGCAGCCACAGAGTCTGCCCCGTGGGAGGGGATGAAGGAGCACCTGGGAAGATTTTCCCCCTGAACAAACCTTAGTCCTGATTCTCATCTGTGAATTTTTTTGTATTTTGTGTGTAGCTCTGATGCAGTCCTCACACCTGTACATCACCCTCAAGCAATGCCCAGCAGAAAATCCACATTCTGCTCCATTTACTTGTTACTTTGGAGAGCCAGAGGAACAAAAGACATGTTTGGGTTTTGTTTTTATTTTTTTTTCTGCAGGATTGAATCCTGATCCTTATTCTCCCAAGATCCACAGAGCCCATAATAAGGAGATATCACCCCTTATCCTCAAAAAATGAGGAAGAGATTTATCACTGGGGAGGTTTCTGAGCTGTCTGGCAACACCTGGAGAGATTTAGGGAAGTTTTATTGTGCTGTGACACAGAGAGCCCTGGTCCTGGGCTGGGAGCACCACGAGAGCACAACCCAAGGTGAAGCAGTGGACTGAGACTCGATCTGGGCAGTCCCAGAAAAGTCCTCTAAAAACCTCCCATGCCTTATTTTAATAACACACAAAAAAGTTATAATTTCTGTCATTTGAATTTCAAATCCAACAGAAAGATCTACCTGATGCTTCTATTTTAAAATGCAATTCTTTCTTCTCTTTTCTTTTCAACTCCTTTGCAGAACCAAACATCATGTTTCATCTCCAAGCACTGAGATTAAAAAAAGCCAAAACAATTAGTGGGGAGCTGATGAAGGTGACAGGGTCATAATTAGTGCTGTTCCTCTCCAGCATGTGTTTATCATGCTAACAGAACAAGTCACTCACAGTGCTGGAGTCATGAGCTGCAGGAGCACACATGCCTTGTGCAGCTCTTGTGCTGCTGGGGCTGTTCTGCAGGGGAAAGAAAGCACAAATTTCATGTTTTAAAGCCAGTTGGAGAGGTAAATAAACAGGAATGGTTTGGGTGCTGCCGGTGGCTGAGTTGAACTGACATTGCACAGCTTCAAAATTGCCTCTGTTTGGCGTTTCGAGGGTGGTCCCTGCTGGGATGGGAGCAGTCCTGGTGATAATTCTGGGATATTCCAGGAGGAAATGGGTTTGTAGCACCAGAGACTCTGCAGCACCTGCACGGTGAGCACGGGATGCTGGAGGCAAATCCCTGAGGAGCCCCACACCAAACTGGGGGAAAATCTGCTTAATTAAATACTTTTAAAGAACCCTTTGTAAATCCCTCCTTTCCACCCTCTCCACTCAAACACTTGGTGCTCCTCGCAGGATTTTGCAGGGAGTTGAATCATCTCCCTAAAACAATTTTGTCTTCCTGTATCCACAGCTGAAAATGAGCAGCAATTACCCGGGGAGGACGTCCCTGTGAGAGTTCCTTGCTAATTATGTCTTAAGTGATTAGTTCCCTTCCCATCCTGCCCTAAATCTCTGTGTTTTTCCCCCCGGTGTTGGAAAGTCAACTGGAGAAAAAGAAAGGATCAGCAGCTATTACTGAGGACACACAGACACAATGTCCAGGAGGAGCAGAGCGAGTGGGAAAAGGGAATTGTGGAAGCTGTGGAGTGAACTTTCCATGGAATGTAAGGTCTCGCTCCGATTTGGGATTAAAAATTGGATGATTTTGAAGAGATGGCGACACCTCTGCTCCAAGATACACCAGCCCTCCACTGAGAGGCCAGGGGAAAGCTGTCCCTGCTTCCACCACCCTGCAGTTCAGTGCCACATCCCCCTGCCACCCACCGAGCAGCATTTCCCATGGCTCAGTCCTCGCTTTTGCCGGGTATTTTTGCATTTGCTCGGCAGAAACCTGCAGGAGAACGGCCTGAGCCACCAGAAATGGCTTTAAATCAGCCCGGCTCCATCAGCCCCACATCTTAATTGTAATTAAGCCGTGACTGCCCTAACGAGCGGCGGTGCTGTCACTGCTGGCCCCTGGTGAAGGAAAGGCGCTGCTCTAGAGCCCTGCTCTGATCTGAAAGTGCCTGACTGAGCTCATTGACACCTGCCTCCCAAACCGAGCCCAGCATCTGCTGGCTCAGCCTTAGGGGGATTTCTTGCTGCCATAGGTGGGCAAATTTTACTGCAAGGAAAGTGGGAATAGGGCACCTCATCTCCCAGTGAATGATGGCAGAGCTGGGGCAACCCCAGCTCCTCTCTCTCTCTCCCCCTGCCTGGTGTTTGCATGGGGTGGTTTGGAGCAGGAGCAGAGGATGTTCCAGGTTCTCCCTCGGTGCAGGGGCAGAGACTTGAGGCAGGACATGGTGCTGGGGCATCCCAGAGCTGATCCCAGCCAGGAGCNCTCCCAGTGAATGATGGCAGAGCTGGGGCAACCCCAGCTCCTCTCTCTCTCCCTGCCTGGCGTTTGCACGGGGTGGTTTGGAGCAGGAGCAGAGGATGTTCCAGGTTCTCCCTCGGTGCAGGGGCAGAGACTTGAGGCAGGACATGGTGCTGGGGCATCCCAGAGCTGATCCCAGCCAGGAGCAGGCAGATCCTGCTGGATTTGCTGGTGACAGCCCCTTGTTTGCCAGAGTTGCTCTGTTCCTGTCACCTGCCACACTGGGAATGCTCTTTGGCAATCACATTGGAATGGGGATCGATCCTGGGATCGATGGGGCTGGCTGACAGCCAGGGTGGGCTCAGGGTGACAGGACAGCCACAGAAGGAAGCAGGGATGGGGGTTTGGTTCATGAAGAGGAACATCAGGCAGCAGAAGAGGTGACAGGCAGGGAAAACGCCTGGGTCCCTCCTGCAAAAGGATCTCCTGCTTCCCGAATTCCTCCCCAGCAGCCAGACAAGGGCCGTGCCAAGTCCCAGCTTTGCCACCAGCTCCTAAAGACAGAGCTTTCCTGTCTGTTGGTTCAATAAACAGCAGCCTGTTATCATATTTATCTGCCGATTGAATCTAAATTACAGGCGAGCTGCGAGCTGCAGAATGGCTCTGTGGAATTAGCAGCTCAATCCCGCTCTTTTTTAATAAGGATTCTGATTGCAGCAGTGATACATCCTGCAGGCTCCACGGGTAAGCCTGAAATGAATTCAAAATAAAAGGAAAGAAACGAGAGTGGAGATAATCTCCAAGTGTTAATTTGCCTTTTAAACCCGATTTACCAACTCCTCAAACAGCTCTTTGCTGGCAGTGGAGGAATCAGTGAGTTGGAAGCTCTTGAGAAGATGTTTTTTCCCTAAATAAACTGGGTTTAAGTGTTTAACTGGGTGAAACTTAGGGAAAAGCCAGGTCTGGGGGGCTGCTGGAGCCCCGAAGTCAGCTGCTGTCCCCTGGGCAGACCCTGCTCATCAGGCATTCAGCCCTGACCTTTCTGCTTTTATTGGAGAGCGCTGAGCGGCTCCTCCGGGAGGGCAGCGCGGGCTCAGCGCAGCAGGTGAGCTCTGGGCAAACACAGGTGAGGCTCCTCCTGAACTTTGCACAGATTCCCAGAGGAGTTCGTGTGCCAGGGATGAGCAGCCCGGCCCTGTAACCCCTTCGGAGATGCCCCGGCAGGAAGAAAAGGCTGTGAATCCAACCCCATCCCGTTTTCCCGATGGTTACTGGGAGGAGATTTCCTCTGAAAAAAGTCCTTCAAACACACATCCACGATGGGGAGCTTTTCCCTCCTCAAGGATGAAATAGGTGGGAAAAAAGGCACAGTTTGTGGAATTTGCTTTGATGAAATAGGTGGGAAAAAAGGCACAGTTTGTGGAATTTGCTTTGAATTTCCCACCCTCGGATCCTGAGCACAGACTTTTCCCCAGGCTACATTAGCACAACAAAATGCCCCATGGATAAAAAGCCATCCCAATTCCAAGGAGAGGAGCTAACAAGAGAGAAAGAAGTGCCAAGTTCACCTTCCTGCGTGTGACAATTCAAAGATGTAATTTCCATGACAGTTTTTCTCCCTAATTAGAAGCATAATTAAAAATTACACTCGGGAAAAAAAAAAAAAAAAAAGGCAGTTTGTGCTTTGCCCCCCTCCTCACCCATTTAAGGGAAAAAAAATCCTTTGAGGATCGGTCTAAAAGCAAGATTGAAACAGAGGGAGCTGAACACTTGGAAATTCAATTCTCACTGTGCCCACAGTGGGTGGGAAAGCAGTGGATTGACATCAGCTCTGTGTCAAGCCCTGCCCTCGTTTGCCTTTTTCCTCCTGTCCCCCATTTATTGCCCAGAATTACCCAGGTCACAGGGTGATCTCCTCTCAGAGCACAGCCCTCATTAGACACTCAAGAACTCAGCGATGAGGGCACAGAAGTGCAGGGAATGAGGCAATTTCTGCTGCTCTTTGGCAATTTTGGGGCATCAGGACACTGGACCCGCCTGGGCTGGTGTCAGTGGTGAATGCAGGGAGGTTATGGGCAGAAACACGTGCAGGGCACCTGAAATGGAGCTGAAATCAAAAACCTGCACTGCAGGCAAATATCTCAAGTTGAGGAATTAGAATTTTCAAACTCAGCCTTCCTTCTCTCCATCCTGCATAAAACCATGACGATGATGAGCCCTGACGAGATGCTTCAGAATTTTTATTGATTTCTGCCCCCTGTGTGATGGTTTTACCAACAAACACACGAACCAAGGATGGAAAACTCAGACTGCAGGCAATAAAAGAGCCCATGAGCGTTCACCCTTTCACGGGAGCAGCCCCATTTCTGTGATGACAGGCAGAGCTTCAGAACACTCAGCTAATTACACGGTGAGGGTAATTATTGGTATAAAACCGACGTTAAAGGCAGATGAAAAGTGCTGGTGTCGTTTTTAAGGCACAGAGTTACAGGGCTCAGAAATGTCAAGTCAAAATTTCGGTTTGAAACACAATTCCAAGCCTTTTTTTGCACGTGTGGTTTTTAATCTAATGGCAGGCTGGAGCCCTGCGCTCAGAGAAATCACATTTCCAGAGGAAAGCTCTCAGGTTTTATGGATCCTGTTCCTTCTTCACAAGGGCACATCCAGACCACCCCTCTGGCACACCAGAGCTCTGTTTTAAGGGAGGTTTTTTGGAATTACTTGGTTTGAAGGGGGAGACCATCCTGCTGTGTGGAGTTACCAGCTCTCCTTGGAGCAGCCTGGGCCAGCACAAGGCGTCCCTGCTCGTGGTAAATTGGAATGAGATGATTTTTAAGGTCCTCCCCAAGCAAAATCACTCTGAGATTCCTCATTTTTATGAAATCCTGCCTGTCCCAGCTCCTGTTCAGCCGCACAGGTGGGTCAGGGCTGCCTGTGCCCTCAGCAGGCTGGCAGCAGCGCAGAAAGAACTCTCTCTATTAATGTAAATTACGCTTAATTAGTAAAAGACAGTAAACTTTTGCTATAGGCAAAGAGATACAAGATGGGATGCAACCACACACACCAGGGCCATCTGCTGAGAGCAAGCCCTGCTCTAAAGACTCCCATGCCTTGATTATGCAAATCAGGGCGATTATTCCATCCTCAAGACTGCGGCAAGATAATTACCCGGCAATAAATCACCACAACTCGAGCGGCTGCAAATGAATTGGAAGCTTTATCGCCATAACTGCACTTGGATGGTGGTTGTGGAGTGAGCAGCAGAGAGGACATCAGGCCCCAGAGATCCCTCCCTGCTGCCTGGGAGAGGAATTGGAATGGTTTGGCTTTGCTCAGCCTGCCAGGAGGCTGCAGGGGGGGGTCACTGTCAGCGCTATGACTCGGCTCCTCTGTAAATACAATTTTCACCTTTTCTGGCTGGCTCGGGCTCTCACAAGGACTGAAGCGAAGCATATGGGGTGAGTAGCAGGGTTTCAGCAAGTCCTGAGCCTGATTCTGTTCCAATTATCAGCATTTGAGAGGAAAATCTCAGCCTGTCACCTAAACCTGGTTTGGTGGTGACTCTTACCTGGCTGGAGCTCTCCAGGTTCCCGAGCATGAGAAAGTAAACTCAGATAAAATATTAAAATTAAGCAAAGCACAGCTCCTGCAAAGAGCTCTACAGAACAGAGGGACAATCCCCAAGGCACATTTGACCATAAAAGTTAAGAACTGTCGTTTCTGGCTGCTTCAGGCTGCATTTTCTTTGGAAAAAGCCACATTCCAAGTGAGGAGGAGCCCGGCCTGGAATTCCCTCCATTCCTCACTCCCTGTGTCACCGGTGCCTGTGGCTCCAACAAACCAGACTCCTTCCCTCCGAGGTTAATTTCATTTATGTTCAAACATAATCAATTCTATGGATTTAGGACAGACATTTTAGGTGATAAAGGATGAGATCAATTACAAACACGTTTACAAAGGAGGGGAATGCCTGATGGTTTGGGAAATTTAGAGATACTGAAAGTATTTGACGTCTATATTAACTCAAAGCCCTAAATGGGCTGGGCTTGTTTACATTGCTGCAGTCTTATTACAGGGTGAATTTTACCAGCTGTCTTGCTGAGCAGTCATTTAGCCTTAAACTATAGTTAAAACTGTCATGGTTTTAAGCAAATTATATTGCGTAAAGTAATTATTTCCCGAACTGCAAAGAGGATCCAGGTAGCTCGTGAATCTCATTTCTGAAACAGAGCTAGGGAAGCGCCCTCCATGTGAGAGCCGTGGACTGGGGAAGGGTTTTGTGCTCCAGGAAAGGCCGAGTCAGCTCCTTTTGGTGAGCTGAGCACATCTGGGTGCAGAGCAGGCAGGAAGGGGAGAGATTCCTGCTAAAGCAGCCTGCTCCTTAAACGCCTTGACCACCGATCCCAAAATAGCCGGGCAGAGCTCGTTTCCTTCCCAAAGTGCTCCTGCAGCAATGAACATTAATCCTGGTGATTAGCACACAGGCTTTGGGCTGGCTGTGGGTGGGAGAAAGCGCCAGAGAGGCGTTTTGGGGGAAATAAACGACAGCAGCTAAGGGCTGGGCAGGGTAAGGAGGAATATCCTTCGTGTTTGATCTGGCAGCAGCATGCAGAGCTCTCAGAGAACCCCAAAAATGCCCTTTTCAACCCAAATTCCTGGAGTGAAACAGGCGGCTTCTGTCACAGAACCCCAAAAATGTCCTTTTCAACCCATATTCCCTGTGTGCAGCAGGCAAATTCCCTGAGAGAACCCCAAAAATGCCCTTTGCAGCCCAAACTCCCTCTGTGCAGCAGGCAAATTCCCTGAGAGAACCCCAANCCCCTCAGAGTACCCCAAAAATTCCCTTTTCAACCCATATTCCCTGTGTGCAGCAGGCAAATTCCCTGAGAGAACCCCAAAAATGCCCTTTGCAGACCAAATTCATGGAGTGGAACAGGCAGCTTCTGTCACAGAACCCCAGAAATTCCCTTTGCAACCCAAATTCCCTGTGTGCACGAGGCAAATCCCCCCAGAGGCCCCCAAAATTGCCCCTTTTCAGCCCAAACCCCCTGCGTGCAGCAGGCAAATTCCCTCAGAGAGCCCCAAAATTGCCCTTTTCAGCCCAAACCCCCTGCGTGCAGCTNAAAAATGCCCTTTTCAACCCATATTCCCTGTGTGCACGAGACAAATCCCCACAGAGGCCCCCAAAATTGCCCTTTGCAGCCCAAACCCCCTGCGTGCAGCAGGCAAATTCCCTCAGAGAGCCCCAAAATTGCCCTTTTCAGCCCAAACCCCCTGCGTGCAGCTCCCAGCAGGATTCCCAGAAGGGCCCCCGAGCCGGGACGTGCTGAATTATTTGCTGTAATCTATTCAAAGCTTTGTCTCGCAGCCTCTCAGCAGCAGACTGTGGCCCGTGGGTGGCTGTCCCTGGGGTTTTCACTCATCCCCAGCAAGTGCAGCTCTCCTGCCTCATTGAGAAGCCGCCTTTCCCCGGGTTCTGAGCCTCCCCAGCTCCTGAATTTCCCCCCAGCTCCCACTCCCAGGCAGTGTTTGGTGTTTCCCTCCCACTCTGGAGATGTGTGTGTGGCACCAAGAAGGGCCCATCTGTTCCCCTGCTCTCTGTTCTTTTCCATCTCACAGCAAAACGAAGAATTCCAGCCCGGGACAGTCCCCTCCTGAGGGTGGGGCTGGGATTTGGGATTTGTGATGCCCAAAAATCCAGCAATTAAATCCCCATCAGCACAGCAGGGCAAAGCATCATCCACTGTCCAGAGTGGCCACCACAGCAGCCCAGGATGATGTCCAGCAGGGATTTTGAATGCTATTAAAATGCCTTTTTTCCCCCCAGCAAGCCAGGCAGGTTATTTAATGCAGATCCTTCTGAAATCCCAGCATGACAGAGGCACAATGAGGCAAAATTCCCAGGGGGTTCTGGATCCAAGAAAGGGCAGGAGTCAGCTCTGGGCTGGGTGTTTGGCTGTGAGATGTGACAAGAGTGGCTTTGATCATCTATCAAAGTGTTGTCAGCCTCCCCCTGGGCCTTGGGGAGGAAAAATTGCAGCTGGGGCATTGATCAGCACCAGAGATCTGTCAGCACCACCAACCTCAAAAATAAACAGAAAACTGGATGTACCTGCACAAGGTGACATTGCCACCTCCGTGTGGGACCAGGCAGAGGAGCAGGACAAACTCTCCAGTGCTGTGGGGACTCTGTCCTGCTGAAGCATTCCCATTCCCTCTGAGCCTGAAGCACCCTGAAGTCAATGGGGGGCTCTTGCATCACTGAGCAATCACAATTAACTCTAATTACACGTCTTCACTGGCTGCCAAAATAACAAAGAGGCAAGAAAAGAAAAACACCTCAGAAAAGGCAGAAGAGAGGCTCTTGCAATCCAGGTGAATTTCTCCAAGCTGATTGCCAACACTCAAGGCTCCCAAGGGCCTTTGTTAGCAGAGAGAAATCCCAGACAAAGAGATGGAGAGAACAGGAAGACTCATCTCCTTCTACCTTTTAAAGTTACCCAGGTAGGACCCAAAACTTGGGACCCTCAGATATTTGGGAGCCACCACAGCCTGACATTTCTCTGCTTCCCTGGTGAGACACAGCTCTGACAACACCTGAGCAACCCCACGGGTGCTGGAACAGTGAGGAGCTGAATTTTCTTAAGTTTAATCAGAATTAATAACGTGGACTCAGCCAGGTGCTTTGAAATCCTCCTCCTCTTGTCCTTATCTGTCCTGCAAAATATTGCATTTGGGGAGCCGAGCTGCGGGTGAGAAACAAAGGCCCTGCCAAGGAATCCCTTTCAGCAGCACATCTTTTATCCCTGTCCACAAGGAGGAAATGAAGAGAGTTTTTCAGGTTCCAAAAAGCTGCTCTGAGGACGGAGTGTGTGCTCTGCCACCCCGGTGTGCACACCCCAGCCTTTGTTCTGGTTTGAAAGGAAAACCAGTGAGAGACTCCGAGTCAGAAATACAATTTATTGGGAAAAGGGAAAAAAACCCAAAATACATGCAATAATACAAAAGAAAAACCAGTGACAGAGTCAGAACACACCTGACACCCTGNCGGACAGATCTTGGGGACTCTGCTCCGAGCCTGGCTTTGCTCTGCAGAGAGCTCAGCCAATGTTGTAGCAAACACCACCACAGCCAACCTTGTTCTATCTGAATGTGCACTGATTGTCACCTCATTTCTCTTTACAGAGAAAAGCAAGGCACAATTTTCCCAAGGATTTACTGGGAAAGGACAGAGAAACAGCAGAGAGAAGAATAAAAAACAATTCTTATCTCTGCTCCCTGTTTCCCCATGTGGAATGTAGTATAAAAATCGTTTACCTAGAGTGATGACTTCATTAAATTCTAGTAAAGATTATTTGAGTTCAATGGCCAATGGGGTCCAGCTGTGTCTCCAGACTCTCAGCAGAGTCACGGGTTTTCAGTTAGTTAGACAGGTAAATAAGAAGTAAGTATGCAGAATAGCATCTCTTTAAATAGTATATTAATGTAAAATAGTATAGTTTTAGTAAAGAGAGTGTTCAGCACTCCAAAGCCTTCTGATCTGCACAGACATCATCATTTCTTCCCCTCAGGGTTTGGCTTTGCCCCGATACACTGATAGCACTTCCCCAGGCAGATCCTGTGGGGATTGCACAGCCCAGTTCAGAGGAGAAAAGCAACCCTGAGAAACAGCAATTGATTAAAAGATATCAAATATGGGTCAACTCCACGCCCATGACAACCCAAAACTCTGCCCTGACTTTAGGCTAAGACAGAGAAAAGGCCAAAATGTGCCCAGTGCTCCCCAGTAAATCAGTGGCATGAGGAGGTCAGATCCATTTTCCAGCCCTGCCTCTCAGATTAGAACTTTCTGGTGATTGCTTTGGGAAAAAAAATATATTTTGAGCCCACTATTGACATTATTGATTCATGGGAGTAAGAGCATTCTCCTGGCCCATCCTGGGGAACGTGCAAGGAGAGGAGAATTCATTTCCTTCCCAGAGATATCAATACCCCTCCTGGCTTCTGAAGGAATCTCACACCCAAGACTATTGATTTCCTGCACTTGAAATGAACTGGTTCAGTCAGTTCCAGAGCTGGGTGAGCAGAGTGGGCTTGGGCTCAAACCCACTGGGAATGCACTGGGAATGGGCTGGGAATGGGCTGGGAATGCACTGGGAATGAGCTGGGAATGCACTGGGAATGGGTTGGGAATGGGCTGGGAATGGGCTGGGAATGCACTGGGAATGCACTGGGAATGCACTGGGAATGGGTTGGGAATGGGCTGGGAATGGGCTGGGAATGCACTGGGAATGCACTGGGAATGGGCTGGGAATGGGCTAGGAGTGCACTGGGAATGCACTGGAATGCACTGGGAATGGGCTGGGAGTGCACTGGGAATGCACTGGGAATGCACTGGGAGTGGGCTGGGAGTGCAGTGGGAATGGGCTGGGAGTGCACTGGGAATGAGCTGGGAATGAGCTGGGAATGGACTGGGAATGCACTGGGAGTGCACTGGGAATGGGCTGGGAATGGGCTGGGAATGCAGCAGCTCTGGGGCATCAAAACCTCCTCGGGGGCCCCAGGGATGGGGTGAAACATGCTGTATTCCACAGCTGCCTGTCCCACAGGGGCTCCAGCAGGGGAGGACACTCCAGGCACCCCCTTCTGCAACTCAGGCACCCAAAATTGGCAATTTTCTTATCTGGGGGGACACATTTCCTTGGACTTTGCAGCACTCAAAGCACAATCCATGCCCTCAGACCATCAGCCCCTGTTCTGTTCTCCCAGCTGATGAGTCAGTGGCTTCATTAAAAGCACAGCTCATCTGATGGGACACTTCCTGACGGGCTCAAACCTCATCTGTGTCCACAGCCTGCGTTTCCCAGGGCTGCATTTAACATCATGCAATTAACAGCCAGCCTGTGCCAGGCCCTGGGTGCCTCCTCTGGCAGCACTAAGGAGCTGCCACACCCCAGTGCAGGGCACGGGGAGGGAATCATCCCACAGGGAGAATCATCCCCCAGAAGCCAATTCTGACCAAAATTCCCTGAGCCTGTTCTGCTGAGCAAAGCAAAGGCTCCCTCCACACTCCAAGTGTGCACAGGGGGCTGGGAGTGCTGCTTGTTTTGGCAGAAGAGATGAGAAAACTGCAGAGCATTCGAGTTCAGAAGGCTCATTATGACTAATCTGCCTTCCTGAGCTGCAGGTCTTTTATTCCAGAGTCAGATATAGGCCTGCCCTGGGAGGGAACATCTGCAAGGGATGCTAATTTAGATATTTGTAAGAAAGGTGGCACAAGCTGCAGCCAGATGAGTCTGCAGCAGAGCTGGGAGGGAGCGCAGGGTGGAGAGGAGCTCTGCCAGCTCCCAGCGGGGTCTGCAGAGCATCCAGCCCCAGCCTGGCTCTGCTGCTGCTGGAGAGGCAGGCTGGGCTCTAACTGGGGAAGTGGGACTTGCATTTTCACCTCTGAATGGGATTTGGCATTTCAGATGTTACATTTGTGCCACAGAGAAAGGCTGAACAGCCTGGGCTGGCTGTTGCATTTTCCTCACTCTCCTCCTCAGCTGCACAGCCCTGACCCCTGATTTTAGGAGCCTGAAGAGCTGATGCCTTGGAGCATCTGCCATGGGTGAACAAGCACCCTGCTCCTGCAGTGAAACAGGGCGAGTGCTGCACCATTCTGGGCTAGTTTCTGTGGTTTTGTGGGTTTTTTCACTTTATATGATGCCTGAGCAGCCTTTAGGAGTGTGTGTGATGCATTGTACCAGTTATCAGTGTTAAAGGGCTTGGGTGGCTCTGGTTTCTACAGGAGGAGGAACTGAATGCAAACTCAAGTGTTGTGCTCTGAAAATCTTCCTCATCTTTGTATTTATTGAATGTTGGTGCCAGAGAGAGACAGGCCTGACACAGAAAGCAACAAAGTTGTGATAAACTTGCAGGGAAGTTAATTTTACAGTTCAGGAGTGGCCCTTAAAAACCTCTGCCTTATCCCAGAGGTGTCAGAAACGTTTCCTCTTCAGCATTTGTGGCCAACTGCTCCTCTCATTAGAGAAATCAAATCATCACTCAAGACCTCAGTGCTCTCTTCAAAGCTTTCCACACCAGCAGCCCGTGACAGAGCAGCAAAAGAATGAATTATCTCGTTGTCAGGGGCTGAAATCCCACTGGCATTTCCCTTTTTCTGTGGCGTGGTGCAGGGCAGGAGGCACCTGATCTCCTTCCAGTCCCCGTGCTGCTCTGAGTTTTCTGTTACAGGAGCAGAAAAAAACACATGGGAAGGAAATACAGAACATTCAGGATATTTACCAATATTTGCCCCAGGAACAGCACTCCACAAACCAGAAAAACCCCAAAAAGAAAAGATTTTGCTCCTTATGAGAAGGCTGCGCTCGTGAGTTTGAAGTTTCATTTTGTTTTGGCTTTGGTTTTCTTTTATCTGTCAGTTTTTCTTGTTATTGAGCTTTATTTTCTCCCGTGATTCATCTGACTCGAGGGCATTTATTGAAATCCTTGATACGAAATGCAAGGGAAATGAATCTCACTTTAAACTTCCTAAGGACATCTCCATCACCTGATTAAAGTCTCCTGCAGTTTTTTCCAGCTCTTCCCAGTCCAGACTCAGAGACAAGGTGCATTTCTGGCAAAGGCAGATGTGATTTGTAGCACATCTCCCATCAGACCAGCCATTATTTTAATCCATCGTTTTCCAGGGGAAAGAATAAATTCTTCTTTTCTTTAGTAGGGCTGAAAAAGCCCCACGGAGAGATGAGTTTTACAAGCAGTTAAACGCTGTAAATCAACAGGCTGAGGCAGATGGCAAAGAGTCAGTGAGACTCAGAGCTCGTCCATTAAACACCTCACCCAGTTCTCAGTTATTAAATTGCTCTTCTCCTGACTCAGATTGGAGTTGATTTTCTTATGGATGGCTGGATGGAAAATATTCTTGTGATCCAACTGGAAGCCCAAGGAGTCAAGGAGAGGACAGGTTCTTCTTGGCTTCAAAGAAAGCATAAACATCTCAAAGAAGTCTGGTCCATCCATTAAATAAATATCTTTATTTTGAGGCAAGCAAAGCATATGAGAGCTTTTGCTGTCCTGCTTTCCAGAAGGAATAATTGTTCTATGCTGAGCTCATTTGGCTCCCTTGGCATTGCAAAGCTCACATAAATCACATAAAAAGGAAATTATTGCAGTAACACTTGGAAAGTTCAGGAGAATTCAATCTGACTTTCGCACTGAAGATGACTCAGAAAGTCAAGAGTGTGCACACAGCAATTCAGGAATGCAACATCCCAGGAGATTTAGGGTTCCACCATCCAGAGAGGTTGAAAGCAGCATTTGAGATCCACTCATTTGGAAAAAAACCCCAGAAACTGAATCTCTTTAAAGCCTCACCACAGAGATGGGTTTCACTCTGTTCTCTCCTTGTCTAGGGCTGTTTGGTAATATGAAAAATACATTCAGAAAAGGTTTTGAGCCATTACTGGAGAAATAAAGAGGAGCTTTCTTAGGAAACACCCTTCAGATGAGGGACCGCTAATGCTCTGAAGTGAGCTGGTGTCAGGGATATTAAACTATAAGAAGATATGAAAATATTGCAACTGCAGCCACACTCTCAGGAAATGCTTTCTCTTGGTATTTGACTTGCAAAGAGATATCTTTACCAGCACAGGGAGTGTTTAAACAAGGAGCACAGCTGAGAATTCCAGCCAGGGCTTTTAGCAAATGCCCAGGACGTGCTGGGACTGGGAAGGATGCGCTGCCCTGCTCCCTTCCACCGGAGCTTTACGAGCTGTGAACAGTGGCGATAACAGCTCCAGCCCACTTCTCACACAGAAACCCCCGCTGTCCGTGCTGGGGCCACTCCGTGCTTCCCCTGCCGAGCCCGCAGCTGGGCACACGCGGGGACAGCGCTGGCCTTGGGGCTCAGAGGGTGCCAGCGCTCAGGAGCACGCGGAGCATCCCCGGCCGAGCATCCCTGACCGAGAATCCCTGAGCGAGCATCCCTGACTGAGCATCCCTGAGCGAACATTCCTGAGCGACACATCCCCGGCCGAACATCCCTGGCGGAGCATCCCTGACCGAACATCTCTGACCGAGAATCCCTGACCGAGAATCCCTGAGCGAGCATCCCTGACTGAGCATCCCTGAGCGAACATTCCTGAGCGACACATCCCCGGCCGAACATCCCTGGCGGAGCATCCCTGACCGAACATCTCTGACCGAGCATCCTCTTACCACACCCCCTGGCAGAGCATCCCCGGCGCTCACCTGGGAGCGTCTGCGCGGGGCAGGGCAGCCCGCAGGGAAGGGCTGCTCCCCCCCGAGGGGTTCCTGGGGGTGGGAACCCATCTCGCTCCTCTCCCCGGGGCTGCGGTGGGGGNGCATCCCGCGGCCGGAGAAGGGAGCTGGAGTGGAAACAGGTTGTTGGGATCTGTCCGTGGGAGGAAGGGGCGGCTCTGCTCAGCCGCTAGCCAAGCCTGGGCTCTGGGAAATGGAGACGGAGCTGCTGCCTCGCCAGCCGGCCGTGTGCTGAAGGGGATGGACAGCGAATTGCTGCGGGGGAGCCTGGCCCCGGGGTCGCCGCTTCCCAGGGAGCTGAGCCACTTCCCGAGCTCCTGAAGTTCCAGCAGTGCTCAGCCCGGGCTAAACCACGGCCAGTTCCACCTGCACCGCTCCCAGCTGGCGGGGGTCACGCAGGTGATTGCCTTTCTTTTTGCTCCTCTGCTTGTGCGTGAATGCTGAATACCGAGAAGTCTGCCTGAAAGCCTGGGAGAGCTTGGGGAAAGCCACGGTGGAGAGTTGTGGTGTTTTGGATTTATTTGGCACCAAGTACTCACACCTCTGCTCGAGGGATTCATATGGCTTGAAGGTAAGAGATTCGTGTTGTGCTTTTCTTCCAGAAATAGAAATGTTGTGAATATCCCGGTGAGGGAACACAGACAGCAGTGGCTGCTGTGATCACCACTGCCTAGAGATGTAAATAAAGGCAGGAGAAAGAGGAAAATATTTGTCATTACACCAAAAGGATCCATTAAGCTGTTCCCTTCCGCAAGAGAAGAGGCGAGAGCGGGTTTTCAAACTGAAATTCAGGCTGTCTCATTTCTCCATCTAAACCACTCACTGCAAAGCAACAAACAGTTGTTATTGTATGCTAAAGAGGCATTTGGAGCTGCTAAAGAAGCTCGGCTGCTTTTTAGAAGTTTGATGTTTTACGTTGCTCTCACACAGACACAATGGAGAGAGAGTGACAGGGAGAAGTGGAGGAGGAGGATGTGTGCCGAGGATATAATGTGGGTACATTCCAGTTCCCCAAGGAACGAGATTGTTCAGTCAAATTATTTGAGGGAAAACACTCTTTTTCCTCTTACCACACTCATTTTTTTACATCTGGTAAGGCAAAACTGGCATCGTTTCAGACTTACTGCTCAGCACCAGTCCTGATGTAGAACAATCTTCCCCAGTGGAGAACAGGGGATCTGTCACCCTTTCCTGAGGAACCCTCTGGAGGGAAATCTCTCAGAAATTCTTCCCTGAATGCTGCAAGCAGATTTTCTGTGAGGTTTACAATCACCTTTGTCTCAACCTTAATTTTTTTGTCCATCCCCCCCCAGTTCCAAGTTCCATCCAGCTTTTTGAAACCAGTCTAAAGTGTGGCTTTGGGGCAGGGAACCAAACTCCAGGATGCTGCTGGGTCCTGCTCAGTACTGGGGTATTTTTGGCCCAAGTTGTTGTCTGTAGGTTGTTTCTACACCAGATCACACATCCCCACTCGGCGATTCTCAAGTCTCTCTCTCATCCCGACTTCCCCACATGCCAGGCATGGAACTGCAGAGTTCCCAGCATGTGTGTGGAGCATGAATCACTGCTTCCCGAGTGGAGCTCCAAGCTGAAAACAGCCTGGGTTGTTTTATAAATAACCAGGGTTATAGCAGAGCTGGTCAGAGGGGTTACACATGCAAAACGGCCTGGGCTGGGTTTCCTGCGTGTTCAGGGTTTCATGGGATTATTGTTCTTTACACACACCGTGGTATTGAAAACTCAAAACCCTGGTTTTTATCTCTTTTGAAGTAATTGCTGGTAGTAATCTAGAAAAAAACTCTTGGCAATATTTCAGACTCCATCAAATAAAGGCTGCTGTAGTTTTCGTTATCTCCCCCCACCCTTAACTTTTCCATGCTGCAGAAATTCTGTTCTGTTCAAGCTTTCCTTCTGAGCAGAGTTTTGTAAAAGAGTTTTCTGCTGATTTATGAACGCCTGGGTAAAATCTGCTGTGCTTTCCACATTTCCACCTAACTTCCATGGGCACACACACTCTGTGTGGAAAAGAGCTTCACTGGCACACTGGAAAAGAAAATGTGCAAGCTTCAGGCTTCAGAGAGAAGCTTGTGACCCCACAAAAGCAGGGGAGCAGTCAGTGGAGGTATATTTAAGAGTTCCTTCCCTGTGACATTCTGCTCCTGTGTCACTGTCACCCTGCAGGAAAGGCTTGGCCAGGCTTTGGATGGGATAAGTGGCCACACAGTGTCCCCTGTGCCCATCCTGACGCTGCTCCCACACCCTGAGCTGAGCAGGATCCCCCCCTGAGCCTGCCTGGCCGTGGGGATTGACTGATGTGTCCCCACAGAGGTGTCAGCAGAGGCACAGTGTGACCCCTGTGTGCCCCTGTGCCAGGAGCAGGACACGGAGTGCCCTTTGTGTGCCAGCCCTGCCCGAGAGCCTGGCAGGGACACACAGGGCCACACAGGGCCACCTGCCTGGCAGGGACACGCAGCTCTGCCCCAGTGGCACTGCAGGGATGTGCCTGAGCTGTCCCCCCTGCCCTGCTCCAGGCTGCAGCACTGGGCAGGCTCACAGCAGGGACAAACCTGCTGGGACCTGCAGCTGGAGCAGCAGCAGAACCTCTCTCTGCAGTTCAGAGCAGCTCAGGGCAGGCAGGACCCGTGACAGAGCTGTTCCCCCTCTGTGGCACAGGCCTGGCACAAAAAGTGCCATTCCCTGGGTGTTCTTCTCCTCAAACCCATCCTTTGCTCTAAATCAGCAAATCTCCACCCTCCCACCCCCGTGGTGCTTCAGCTGCAAGTCAAGCTGATGGAACCACAGAATATCCTGAGCTGGGAGGGACCCACAAGCATCATCCTGTAACAATCACCAGATTCTCTAAAACAGCAGCCAAAAAACCCCCTTTGAAAAACATTTCCCTTCAAGGTTTTGTAGCTCTCCAGTTATGAGCAGGATGGATTTGGCTCACGCCCCTCACAATCCTTTCAGGATAACTCGTTTTCAATTTCACCCTCTGTGCACAAATTCCTTGTGAACACGGAGGAAAGCTGGGACTCAGTTTTGGATTTCCCACATGCCCAGAGCTGATATTCCAGTGCCAGGAGGTGCAGGACAGTGAACAGGTCCCCACTGAGCTGGGAAGCCTCCTGGCACAGGATGTCTGCATGCGGAACGTTCCCAAAGGCTGCGGACACTGGGGAATTGCGATGCCAAGGGAGAGAAGTCCACAGATTGTTAATAAATGCACAGAAACCAGGCTGGCACAGCAAACAGTTGGGTGATGGGGGAGTGTTTGCAGAAACATCACAAACGTTTCTCCGTTCTCACACTCCTGCCCAGGCAAAGGCAGAATTGGATAAAAAGATCCCAGGCTGGTGGAACTTCGGCCTCCCAGCGTTATTTTTTTAAGGCTACAAGAGAAAATACAGTGGGCTGAAGGTTAAAATGTACTAAGGCTTGGAATATAGGTTTGGAATGCTTTGTCTGGGATCAAAGTTTGCTGTCTTCTACAAATAAAAACTTTCAGCAACTCCTGAGGAGCGGGGACACTGAGCAGGGAGTGCCAGCGAGATCCTTTGGGGAAGGGGGAGGCAATTGTTTAAGTCCTGTCAGATGCATCATCCCTTGTGCTGTTACAAAACCAACCTATATTCAATCTGAAGTGATTGCTAATAACTATTAACTCCTCTCCCAATTGTTCCTCCTCAATCATGTTTTCTCTCGCTGTCCTTCACCTGGGTATTTTTAGCATTGTCATTTTTTAAATTTATTTTTTTTTTTTTGGAGCTGTGACTATGTGTTCACTTGCTGCTTCTCTGTACATCCCTCCCAATTATCCTGGTGGGTATTTTTCTCTCAACCCCCCAGAATGGGTTTATTTCTGGTTTACTCTTCCCTGTTGGTTTCCATGTGGTTATGTGGGAGGCTGCACTTTCTTTATCAAAGCAGAGAGCCATGATTAGTCCATTCAGAAAATGTAAATGCAGCTTTATGTGTTCTGGAGCGCTGGGGAGAGGGAGAGACTGCAAGGAGCAATAAAAGCTGAGATAAGAGAGCACAGCACCGAGCCCTGCAGGGCTGCCCCAGCTCAGGGATGGGCACACTTCACATTTCAGAGGGGATAAATAAACCCACTGAGCTGCTGGGGAAAGGTAATCATGGAGTGACCTGAATGACAGAAACCCTCTGCAGCCCCTGCTGGGCCTCCTCTTGCATTTGTAGCTTCTTTTATTTATCCCAAATTTCCCTGTAGCCTCGGCTGCTCCGGTGTGAGGTGTGCCAGGGTCTGCCAGCCCTCCCTGGCTGATAAATACACCCAAAAATACAAATATTGGCTCCTGCTCTCTGCCCCAGGATGCCAACTGCCAGCGCTGGGGATGGATCAGCAAAATCAGCGCCATTGAGAGAGAGTGCTCTGTGCAATCTGCAGCTTCAGGGAGAGAAATGAACCCTTCAGCAGCAGCTCAGGTTTTTCAATCAGCTCCCCTGAATGCTGCAGCTGACACACTCCAGCAGAGAACTTCGAGCTCTTACCTAAAATATGGCACCTTGCAAATTGCTTGTCTAAACTCCATCCTATTTTGATATGTCAGGCAATCTGGAGCTTCAGCAAATTAAGATTCTCTGCAACAAGCACTTCTGACCCCCAGCCCCTTTGTATCTGCTTATTTCAAGCTTTTGCATATTTGTATGACAGCTGAGAAAAATGTGATTATCTCTGGGATTACTGGAGTCTGGAATTAGCTGTCCAACATTTGATCTGTTTCCTCTGAACACTGTTTAGTTCCAGCCTTGTCTCCACCCTTGGAACCCACCCCAGAGAGGGGCCAGGACACCTCCAGCCTCCTGCTCTCCTTGAGACATCCCCACACAGATTTGGGAGGTGAATTTTAGTCACCTGGGTTTTGAAAAGCCACAATTATAAAGAACTTGCTAATTTAAAAGGCCTTAAAAATAGCAACACCCCCCCACATTCACATACATATTGTTGAACAGGAAGAATCACTCATGTCCCAGCACATGAATCATTCATCATCCCCATGAGGTTATGGATGCTCTAAAAATGTGTTGGTGAGTACTAAAATGGTGATTATAATAAATACTACAGGAATGCTTCAGCCCACCATGTCCAGGCATGTGTAAAGCTCCTTATTTGCACTTTGGTGGCAAAACTGTAAGAATTAGAGGGTTTTCTTTATTTCACTAACAAGGGAGTCAAAAAGTCAACATCAGGATTTCCATGTGAGTGGAGTCCCACACCCTGGTTTATTTTTATTTGTAAAGCAGGTTGTGATCCATGCCCGGGGCCTGTGCTGTAAAACAGGAGGTTATTAAAGCATGACAGTTATTGTTATAAAGCATTACCATTAATATTATTATTTTTATTATTATTTTGAAACGGCACATATGGGACCAGTGAGATTCAGGCTGCTGCTGATCTCTCCTCTCTAGAAAACCAGAATGAAAGAGGAGCCTTTTCCTCAAATTTAGCACTGGGATGCAAAGCAGGATTTAATATTTCCAAGGATATATTAAAGATTTAATATTTCCAAGGATATATTTTAATATATCCAAGGATATATTGTTCCAAACACAAAGATTTCCAAGGATAGCACTGAGAGAACAGGTCAGGGGATGCCTGGCTCTGGATTTATTCCCACTGAAGACAAGGATTCACTCAGAGTGAATCCCAGCCCATTTGCTGACACGCAGCTCCCACCCACACGGATTTCTAGGCAGGAATAACTCCAGGGCTGCCATTCCCAGCCTGGATCACTGGGAGTGGGTCAATATTACTTCAATTGCTGGGCAGGACCCGGCAGCACGGAGCTCTGCCCACGTGGAACAGCTCAGGGCAGTGTTCAGGCACACAAAGCCTTTCCCTGGCCTGTCCTGGCCCCTGGAGCCCCAGCAGAGGGGTTTTACAGCAGGAGGAAAAAGGACTCTGAGAACCTCAGCAGCTGCAGCACAGGTGGCACCAACACTTCTGGAGCAGGATCCAAGGAAATTGGGCAGATTTTCCTGTCCTTGTTGCCAAAGAAAGTGTGCACGTAGAACAGATGTGGTGGGATGAGGCAGCACTTTTAAAAATACCTGATTTTGGTAGCCCAGTGTTGGTCCTGGAGAGCTGAAGGAGCCAGGCCTGGCTGGGAGCTCCTCGCTGGAAATCAAAGCAAAGCAGCAGGAATTTGCACAGAGCCACGGCTTTGCTCAGGGCTTCTCCTCCCCACAGCACAGAGATCTCTGCCAGCACACCTTGCTCAGCTGCAGGGGCTCGGGGTGCAGAGCTCAGTGTCCCACCAAGGGACATCTGGCACTGCCACCTTACCCCCCCTGCTCCCCAGCCACCCTCTCTGGAGCATTTCCTGCGAGATGTTTCCCTAATGAAAGGAGAAATCCATGTGCAGGAGCCCGTTCTGTGGGAGGATGTTTGTCTACATGTGATGTCTGGTGCTCTGCACTTGCCTTTGTCATCCTTCCCAAGTGTTATTTTTATTTATCTCAAGATTTTTTTTCTCTCTCTCAGTGTGAAGGAAGAATCAATTAGGAAATCACAACCCTAACAGAAAATGACAAGGAGGGATAATAATAATAATAATAAAGTCAAGTTTCTTTGGGTCTAAACTTTGCAATTTAATTTTTACCATTGAATTTCTGATTCAGGAGCCTTCAGAATCACAACCATCAAAATTTAGCTTAAGAGATATTGTTTGTAGAGAGAATAAACACATGTTAGAAAAAACTAATGAAAAAAAA
>VXBC01002983.1:0-49697 GCA_013399945.1 Ploceus nigricollis
CCCGGGATGGGCACGGGGTTGTTGTGGTGGCGTGGGGGTGATGGAAGGGGCGGGGGGCGCGACCCACGCGTNACTTGGGGTTTGGTATTTGCATATTTGTGGGTGTATTTGTTAGTGAGAATGGTGATTTCTAAAAGTGATCGCGGGCTGCGGCTCTTGGATTTGCTCCCTTGGAGCGAGTCCAGAGGAGGCCACCAAGTTGATCGGAGGGATGCAGGACCTCTGCTGCGAGGAAAGGCTGGGAGAATTGGGATTGTCCAGCCTGGAGGAGAGAGGGATCCGGGGAGACCTAATGGGGGCCTCTCAGTAGTTGAAGGCAGCCCGCAAGAAAAATGGATTGAGACTTTTTACAAGGGCCTGGGGTGACAGGATAAGAGGGAATAGCCTCACACTGAAAGAGAGTATGGTTAGATTAGATATTAGGAAGAAATTCTTCCCTGGGCGAGTGGTGAGGCCCTGGCACAGGTTGCTCAGAGAAGCTGTGGCTGCCCCTGGATCCCTGCAAGTGTTTAATGCCAGGTTGGATGTGGCTCTGAGCAACCTGGGCTAGTGGAAGCTGTCCCTGCCCATGGCAGAGGATGGAACAAGATGAGCTTTAAGGTCCCTTCCCACTCAAACCATTCTATGAACTTCCACCTGTGGGTCTGCAGCGACCCACGGGGTTGGACATGGAGGTCCAAGCTGAAGACACCCCTCCAAGACCCAGAAAACATCTGCAGGGCAGGGCCACCATGGCCACGATCTCCTGCCACCACCCACCAGTGCCCTGCTGCAGGGTGGCCGGGCTCCCTGGACACCTCCACTCAGCACCCTGGGGCTTCTGCTCGGTGAGGAACCCTCCACGCCCCCCTTGGCAAATCCAGGCTGTGCCGGTGGCCAAAGGCTTCTTTTGGGACCGATATTCCCGCTGGGAGGCTTGTGGCCTGGCTGCTCCCTGGGCCATGCCTCCGGGGAGATGCTCCAGGATGCAGCAGTGGAAGGGACGCCCTCCTTGCTGTGGGGTCCGAGGGCTCTGTCCCTTCCTTCAGGGCTCTGTCCCCTTCTCACTGGCTCTTTCCGCTCCTCGAAGGGTGTGTCCCCTCCTCACCGCTGCCTCCTCGCATCCCAGACGGGAATCCCAACTGGGAATGTCCGTGCTGCCCCTCTCCAAGCTCTCCCACGCTCGGGTAGCTGCATCCTCCCTCCTCGGCCAGCGCTTGCTTGTTTCTGATCTTGCATGTCATCGAGGGTGGAAAATGTGACAGGAAGGAAGGGAGGCTTTTTTTCCCCTCCTGCTAAATATGGACTGACATTAAAAATCCAAATACTGTCGCGAAAGGAATCCCAATCTCTGTTTGTGGAGGGAGAGAAAATGATGTTTTCTGCCTTTTCGGTTCCAGCTGGGAAGTTTCGCAAGGAGTGGTGGAGTCCTTGCCGGGAGCCTCAGGAATTTACTGAGCTTGTTCACAGGACGCTCTCCCAGCGTCTGACACTAAAAAAAAAATTAGTCATCCCTTCTCTGCCTGCCCGTGGCTGGGGGGAGCTTGCTGCAAGCATGCAGGATGCTTGGAAATATTTAAGGATTTTTTCCTCCTGTACAAGGAGTTCTAGAAACGACAGGAAATAAAACTGCGGCCCCAACAGGAGTTTTTCATCTTTATTTTAATTCCTGTTGCTGCAGCAGCCAGTGGCAGGGAGGGGAAGGATGTGCTTGGGGGGGCTGCAGCCAGGTTTGCAGGGAGGATTTGTCTGTCTCTGTCAAGCATCAGATGCAAACTCATGGTGTTATTCCCAGAAAGATTGGGAAACAGGCTTGATGTGGAGCTCTGGGAGGAGGAGTGGGATCACAGGGGTGGTCATGGCACTGCCAGCTCTCTGCTGTGGACAGGTGAAGAGCCAGGATGCTTTTTGGGGAACAGGGACCACAGCTCCCCTAGGACCTGGGGGTGCTGGGGAGACAGAGACTCGGTGTTTGTGCTGGGCAGAAAGTGGGCACTGCCAACTTCCCATTCCATGTGTTTCTTTCCATCCCTGTTGGAGGAACAGCACTGTTGGGGGGGTGCCTGCGGGAAGCTCCAGGGTTTTTACCTGATCTTTATTAAAACAGTTGGTTAAAGCAACTGGTTGGTTACAGCTGGCTGAAGGTGGTGGAGTCATCGTCCCTGGAGGTGTCCAAGGAACAGCTGAATGTGACACTCAGTGCTCTTCTCTGGTGACAAGGTGGGGGTTGGTCACAGGTTGGACTTGTGAGGTGATGAACTTGGAGGTCTTTTCCAACCTAAATGACTCTGGGATTCTGTGAAAGCAGTGGGGGATCCTGGGAGGTGCTGGAATAGATATTTCCCATTTCCAGGGTGCTGGTGCTGCTGTGTTGTTCCCAGACTAAGGAGATACAGCCCTGCCTTCCTGAAACATCCCTCACAAATAACTGCATCTCTGTGCTGCTCCATGATACTGGTCCATGTCCAACATCAACATCCTCGTGGAGGAGCAGTTTGAATTCCCCTTCTCCCTGTCTCCTCCTGCTGCCAGCCTACATCTGTTCTGCTCCAACCCTTTCTGTTTCCAGCAGGGTGGTGGATCCCAATCCAGAGGCTGTGTGACTTCTGCTATGCTTGGCTGAGCCAGTGTCACTGTTGTGGTCTGTGTGATGCCTCAAAACACTGAGGAGTATGGGATGGGATATTTTCTGTGGAGCTGAGCACTTGTAGTGCTTCCATAGGGTCAGGAGTGGCACCAGCTGCTGCCTGGTCCTCCCCTCCTGGCGTGACACGGGCAGGAGGTCGTTCATCCCTGGCAGCTGCTCTCTGGGCTCATTCACAAATCGCATCTTCCTCTGGAAATAAAACAAATCCCTGGGCTTTCCTCTCATGGTGGAAGTCATTTGAAGGCGACCAGGTCCCTAAGCATCCCCAAAGCCTGCGGACAGGAAGAGACACTTGAGCAGAGAGGTAGGAAATGTCCGCATTTAGAGCAGTGGCTGATTCATCTCCTGCTCTTAACTCTTTCCCCCCTGATTTCACTGGGATCCAGCTGGTTTGCTTCAAGGCTCAGAGCCCAAAGAGGCTCTGGCTGGGTCACAGAATACTGCTGGGTTTTGTACTGTTGTGTTTACAGCAGTGGTTTGGGGTGGAAGAGGAGCGGGGTGTGCGGTTATCCGAACTGGATAACCAGAACGTCGGCAGTCACATTAGGGAGGATTAATATTTAATATATAGGGTATGCACCATTGTGCTTAATCACTGTCTGAAGGGCTTAGGAAGAGATTTAGTGATAAGCAAGTGATTCCTGAGCTGTCCAGGATGATTTCTTGCATCTTCCTCTGGAGCAGCTGGTCCTGGATATCGCTAGAGGCTGGTGCAATCCTGTTCTTCCTGATGTGTCCAGTTTTTATAAGTGGGTAGAGTGGCTTTCATCACGAGTGTTTGCTTCTCATTAAACTCCCAAATGCTCTGGAAACCCTTTTTCTCTGAAGCAGCTCACGTGGCTGGACTGTCAGCAGTGGTACCTGTCAGCACTTGAAACTTCTGTGTGTGGCCAAAGCTCGTGGGAAACATATCGTGGGATCCATGGACATTGTCACTGTCACATACATCTGCCCAGGCACTAGTGCAGAGGCAGCTCATTCATTCTTTGGTCTGTCTAACCCCTTTAGGAGGCCTTTCATGTCATCTCCAGGCTCCCACCATGGTCCCAGAACTCCCCATGAGAGCGGTGCTGCTTTCCACAGCTGCTCCATGTTGCCTTACATGGGTTTTTTCCTGCAGCATGAGGTGTTTTGTGGTACAGCGAGGTGGGGGCTGCCCCTCTGGGAAGGGGATTGCTGTGTTTGTGCAGGGAGGAGGTGATGGTGGGAGTGCTGTGTCCAAGACTGGAGTCCTCAGCACAACAAGGACTTAGAGTGACTCCAGAAGAAGCAATAAAGATGCTCTGAGGGCTGGAGCCCCTCTGCTCTGGAGCCAGGCTGGGAGACCTGGGGGTGCTCACCTGGAGAAGAAAAGGCTCCAGGGAGACCTCAGAGCCTCTTCCATGGTATGAAGAGCAGCTCCAGGAGAGCTGGAGAGGGACTTGGGACAAGGCATGGAGGGACAGGGCACAGGGAATGGCTTCCCACTGCCAGAGGGTGGGTTAGACAGGATATTAGAAAGAAATTTTTGCCTGTGAGGGTGGTGAGGCCCTGGCACAGGGTGCCCAGAGAAGCTGTGGCTGCTCCATCCCTGGAAATGTTCAACGCCAGGCTGGATAGGGCTTGGTCTAGTGGAAGGTACCCATTATCATAGCTGGGGGTTGGAATGAGATGAGCTTTAAGGTCCCTTCCAACCCAAACCATGGTGTGATTCCACAGTTCTGTGCCAGGACATTCAAATAATGCATCTCCACAGCCACGTGTCCTGCAGGTTTGAGGGTTTTATCTCCATGGAGGGAAGCCCTACTTTGGGCTGCAGGAGGGTGTGTGCCTGCACCTCCCTCCCTCCCTGCCCCAAATCAGAGCTCTGCTGGCTGAAACCATCAGCCACAGCTTTCAAACCCACCGTGCTGTGGTTGCTTATGTGGTACCTCTGCATTTATGACAGCTGCAGTTTTGATGGTGGCAGTCAAAACACCTGAGTGTGGGTTGGGTTTTGGCATATTGGTCATGCAGAAAATCCTGGTGTCTACTGTAACAGGCATGGAGGTTGGAAATCTTTTTAAAATTGGGACTATTTTTTTTCCCTCAAGAGACCTGTGGAAGAATTAGAGAATCAGGGAATGGTTTGGGTTGGAAGGGACCTTAAAGCTCATGTCCTTCCAACCCCCTGCTATGGGCAGGGACACCTTTCACTGGCCCAGGTTGCTCCAAGCCCTGTCCAACCTGGCCTTGAGAACACTCCTTTTATTCTCTGTGCAAACAAACAGATCACTTGCTTAGGCAGCAGCGACTCTTTATTCCAGAATAATTTGTTGTCCTAATTCCTTCCTGTTGAAGCAACTCCATTTTGCATGGAATAATTAGCACTAATTTGGGCCTGTGATGGAAAACAAGAGTTCTCTGACTTCAGAGGAGCAGACAAGAGTGTAACCTCTGCCTTTCCCGTGAGTCAGGTCATGCCATGCCATCCCTCCTCTGAAGCAAAATTAAAACCTGTCCATGAGACCAAACATTCCAGGGTGGTAGGAGGGAACAGGAGATGGAGGTGTCACCAATTTTAAGCTTTCTGCTGTTGCAGGGAGCTGAGGACAAGTGTGGTGAGGGGGGGAACGGAGCAGCACCTCCTTCCTTCTTGGCTGACGCTGAGGAACAAATAAACAGAAATGTTCTCACTGTGCTGATGTGCAAAGCTGCTTCTGAGCCAGCCTGGCCTGCTGGTGGATTCCTGGCGCCCCAGCCAAGTACTTGAGACCTTTTTATTGCCATAACGAGGACTTCCTCATCCTGCCCCGCAGTCTGACTCGATCCACGGCTATTTTCTGGTCCTTCCAGGAAGACATCCCTGCTCTGCCCTCCTTTGTGGAGGGAAGGGAAACCAGCCAAATCCCTTCCCTGCCCCAAATCCCTTCCCTGCCCCAAATCCCTGCATGTCTGAAGAAGGGGAGGTGCAGGGCATCCTTCTTGGATAAGCCAGGAAGCATGAGATGAATTCCAGTGGGAAGCTGCCTCTCCCCTGCCTGTCTCCCAGCTGCCTTTCTTGATTCTGGCAGGTTCAGTGTTTGCTGATGGGGTTGTGAGCACTGAGGCCATGAACATCTCTTCAGGATGAGTCCTAGAGGCAGTGGAAATGGGAGATGTCCAGCCTGGAATCCCAGCTGGCAGAAAATGGGCTTTCATTGGCTTGGTACCTGACCACCAGACACCTTGGCTGATTGATGCTGCTTAGACAGAGAGTTTTAAGACCTGGATTCATAATTTGGGGGTCCAAGACACTTCTTGGCACTCCAAACTCCATCCATAAAGGTGTGTTGTAGGCTCATTGTGGAGGTGCTCCAGCAGCATACCTGTCTGAAAAACAGAGTTTGGCCTGTTGGAGCTTGTAGGTTTTGTGTATTAAGTAATAAGTGACAGGAAGGCTGGATCCAGGTATGAGCAGTGAATCAATCAGCACTGCATTGCTCTGGGGTTGAACCAGCCCCCCTGGGATGACTGTCCTCCCACATCACGCCTGATGTTTCGAAATAATCTCTGATTGTTCTGATGATCTAAACCCCAGGGGGTTAGCTGGCTTTGGGCTCCACCCCATCAGTGGTGACCTTGCTCCAGGGCTGAGGAGAGCAGCAATTCCTGGTGTGGCTGCTGAGGGCAGGATCTCTGTGCTCACGTGCTCTTCCCCAGGGAGTTGGAGATCATCTGCCCAAAAGAGAATCTGTAGAGGTTCTTCCCAAAACTGACACCCAACCATCCTCACTTGTCCTCTGGGAGCACTGATAATGGAACCACAGAATCACAGGTTGGTTTGGTTGGAAGGGGCCTCAAAGATCATCTCATTCCACCCCCCTACCATGTGTAGGGACACTTTCCACTATCTCAGGTTGCTCCAAGCCCTGTCCAAGCTGGCCTTGGACACTTCCAGGGATCCAGGGGCAGCCACAGCTTCTCTGGGAAATCCATTCCATGGCCTTTCCACCCTCACAGGGAAGAATTTCTTCCTAATATCTAATCTAAACCTACTCTCTTTCAGTGTGAAGCCATTCCTCCTTCTCCTGTTGCTCCAGTCTCTGTTCATCTTTCCTATAGGTTCCCTTCAGGTCCTGGAAGGCCCCAGTTAGGTCATCCCAAAGCTTTCTCTTCTCCAGGCTGAACAATCCCAGTTCTCTCTCTTTCCTCACAGCAGAGCTGCTCCATCCATCTGATCATCTTGGTGGCCTCCTCTGGGCTCATTCCAACAGGCCACAGTGGTGAACTTGCCAGTTAAGCAGCAGATCCTCCTGGAATCCCTGGCATTGTCTGAGCTCCATCCCTTGGTGGTATTTCAACCTCTAAGGTGGCAATTCAACCTCTAGGGATTTCAAACACTTCAGTCACAACCTCAGGGCTGATAGGGCTCATTTGTGTTAGTAAATGCTGTCATGGTCCATGTCAGAGAGGGTTCTGCAGCCAGGAAATCTGTTCCTGGCCCCAGCATGATGGCAACCAGCTCAAGGTACTGCTTGCTTCCAGCCAGGCATCTCTTACTCCATCCCCAGAAAACTCTGCTATACCCACTGCAGACCCAGCCCTGGACCAGGGACAGGAGCAACAGGGCTGGAGAAAGAAATGACCAACCAAGGCAGGGAAATAGGTAGCAAAAAAAGCCAGGAAGGAACTCAGGTCTGGCTGCTCAGCCAAACTAGGAGGAAAAAGGGACAGATCTCCCAATCCCGATGCTGTTGGAGCTTTCTAGAAGGCTGGAACCCTCAAATAAGTAAATCTCACTGAGTAAGAGGAGAAATATGAAGAACAGGAATTGCTTTTTTGTGTCTGTGTGGTTTTTTTTTTAAAAAAAAAAGCATTTTGGTGGTTTATAAAGATTCCAGCAGCGCTCTGGGAAAGCGCAGCCTCCCGTTCCAGGCACCGTGTTCAGCACAGGAATATCCTGGCTCTCGACCTGCAGGTCGAGAGGTACCATAAATTTTTCTGCTGATAGTGTGTGGCAGGCCAGCATGCAAAACTTTTCCTGCTGCTTTACAATTTGAATCATGTTTTTATCACACCAGCAGATAATCATCTCACTCGTGTTCCAGAAGCGAAGCTCATGTGGATGTGTTTGAGAAGCCTGAAAATAAATATATTCACATGTGTTTGCCAGTGTTGTTGAACACATGGTGTGTCTCAGAGCCTCTGGATTTCACTCTCTTGCAAACTGGCCACTCTTAAAGGCTCAGAAGTAGAACTTTAGTCCAAATGCTGCAGTTTCATACCCCTTCCATAGCAGACACTAATGCCATCCCATAAATTATGAATTAGAGATGAAGGGACATGAGTTAGAAATGAATAATAAATTGGAAAGCATGGATAATCCTCGAGATTTTCTCTTGAGGAGACTTTAAACCTATTTGGCTACAGGCAAATAGATGTTTTTAATCCCAGTTGCTGTGTAGAATTTGCATCCTCGTTCTGGTGGCAGGGTGAAAATGCTGGGTGGCATCTTTGGGTGACTTGGTGGCAGCAGCTTGTCTTTAGATACCGAGACTGGGATTAGAGAGGTTCATTTATTTTCTAATCTTATCTAGGAGTGTGCTTAACAACCCTTTCCATGAAGGAATTTTAGCTTACATCCAATCTAAACCTCCCCTGGTGCAAATTAAGGCTGTTTCCTTCTGTCCTGTCTCTTGTTCCCTGGGAGCAGAGTCTGAGCCCCACCTGGCTCCAACCTTCTGCCAGGGAGTTGTGTTCAGCCAACTCATTTATCATCTTTCTATACCTGTCTTGGCCTTCAGTGGTTGTGTGGGAGTTATTTTTTGACTCCAGCAGGTACTTGGAGGTGAAATCTGTGGCCCAGCTGTTTGTGCTTGAACTGGGGCTGTGCTTCAGCACTGGCTGTGCAGGTCTGGCCTCCCAGAATCCAACATCCAAACGAATAAAAACAGGGATAATAAAATAGGAAAAGGCTAGCTGAGAGAGAAAAGCAGCTTTGGAATGGCTAAGGTGAATCTCTGCTCTCCTGAGAGGTAAATAAAAGGTACAATCATGTTTTCTCATCTCTCTTATCCCCTCCTCAGCTGAGGCTCCAGAAAGGATGACAAACCTGGTGGCTGCCTGAGCGTTTTCCACCTTGGATCCATCAGCATTTAGGATGGTTTGGAGGGTCTCCAAGTGTCTTCATCCCTCTTGGTGGCTGTTGTAAGGGTCCTTGTGGGACCTCATGTCCCTCAGCCAGGGCTGCAGGGGAGCTTTTGGTGATACATGTGCAAAACCAGTGCTGCAGGTGCACGTTCAACAAAGGTGACACATCTCCTGATCCACCCAGGAGAGGCTGTGGAGGCACCTGAGTATCTGATACTGCTTCTTGTGTCCAGGTTTTATCCATGATATAATGAAGGATTTATTCCTCACTCTCCTTAAAATGTTTTGGAGCAACTTCTGTGCCTGTGCAGAGGTATTTGCCTTTTTTTTCCATTATATTCTGTGGGGGTTGTTTGAGTTTATGTAACTTCCCATATGTTGCCCTCTTCTTGTAGAAACTTGAAGATAAATTGTGAAATGCAGGGAGCTGCTTTAAAAGGATACATCCTCAGCTGGAGCTTGGCCTGTTTGCAGCCAGAAAAGGGGAACCTGGGAGCACTCTGTCCCTGTTTCCTCTCTGGCACAGCTGAGTGAGCAGCATGGGATGGAGCACCTGATGCTGCCCCGTTGCCCAACGCTGGGATGCTGCTGCAGGAGGAGGCTGTGGTGAGCTGGCAGCAGGCTCCAGAGCAGGCACGTGCTCTGAGGGTGGTGGTTTCTCCATGGAGGGGCTGCAGCCCTGCATCATTCCCTGCAAGCTCTTTTCTCTTTCCAAAGCTGCTGCATTCCCTGCAGTGCCCCTCTGCCCAGCAGAGAGGGTGTTTTAGGTGGAGTTTCATGTCAGTGTTTATTGGACCACTTTGCTGGGCCCGATCTTGCCTGGTGCTGCTTGGTCTGCATTCCCATGTGTATCATAGAATCATGGAATTGTTTAGGTTGGAAAAGCCCTCTAAGATCATCCAGTCCAATCATTCCCCCAGCACTACCAAGGCCACCACTAATGCAAGTCCCGAAGTGCCACATCCACATGGCTTTTAAATCCCTCCAGAGATGGGGACTCCAACACTGCCCTGGGCAGCCTTTTCCAATGCCTGACTATCCTTTCCATGAAGAAATTTTCCCAAATATCCAATCTAAACCTCTCCTGGCACAACTTGAGGCCATTCCCTCTCCTCCTGTCCCTGTTCCCTGGGAGCAGAGCCTGTGCCCCCCTGCTCCCTCCTGTCAGGGAGTTGTGCAGAGCCAGAAGGTCCCTCCTGAGCCTCCTTTTCTCCAGGCTGAGCCCCTTTCCAGCTCCCTCAGTCACTCCTGGTGCTCCAGACCCTTCCCCATCTCCATTGCCCATATCAAGGGGGTTTGAGGGTGCTCAGTGTCTTGCAGATCCACATTTGTTGGCTCCTGTGGGACACAAGCTCAGCAGCTGGTAGGAGATTCATGGCTCTGGTTCTCTGCAAACTTGAACTCATCACCTAGGTCATTTCTGCTTATCATTTTTGAAAATGAAAATAGTTCAGTCTCAAGTGCAAGAGGAATTGTAGGCAGGATGCTGGCAGAGCTTGGAGCCTGCCTTCCACTGGGGAATTACACCATGTGCAGTTAGGGTCTCCAAAAACATCCCTTTCCATTCCCTCTCCAACCCCCCTGGAGCAAAGCCAGGAAGCCCAGCCACTGAACAAACCCCTCTTTTGAACTTCAAGGCTGAGAAACTGAGTTTGTCCTCTGACAGTTGCTCTTGTTTGACCGGTGGACGGAGAACGAGGAGCTCTGTGCACAAGTGCATGGGAGAGGTGGAAAGTCCTGAGGGGAAAAAGTGCTTCAGGGATGAGCCACGCCAGGTCTGATGGTAACTAGCTGGAAACTTCAGCCAGGGCTCCTGGACAGCCAGGCAGCCTCAGCAGTGCCAGGAAAACTGAGCTCCCCCACATCCAAACCCAGGAATTGACCCATTCACTGGGGTTTTTTGAAGTTACTGCAAGATCATGAGTGTCTTTAGGAAGCCAGGAACTTTGCAGTTGCTCAATACTTGCTCAGCTGCTTTGGCATGGGTTATTTGGAATGGTTTTATTTTTGTAGGATGGTTTCAGAGTTCCCAGCGTGGGATCTTTGGAGATGAGTGTGTTTAGCTGCTGTGGAAAGAGGTCCTTGAGAGGTGGGGTCTGGCTTGGTGACTGTGGCTTCACTGGAGGTGACATGGCAGCAGCCTCTGGGCAGCACAGCAGAGCAGAACACCAGTCTTGGAGTTTAATCAGTTTAAACTGTCTCTGCTGCACAAAACAAGTTCCTGCCTTTTGCTGCCCAGAATGCCAAAGTTTCATAGAGTCATTGAATCATGGAATGGTTTGGGTTGGAAGGGACCCTAAAGACCATCTGGTTCCAACCTCTGCCATGGGCAGGGACACCTTCCACTATCCCAGGTCGCTCCAAGCTGTGTCCAGCCTGGCCTTGGACACTTGCAGGGATCCAGGGACAGCCACAGCTTCTCTTGTGTTTCAAGGGTGCAAATCTCACCGGCTACAATTTGGCTCAGTTTGGGAGAGAATCTTTAAAATTGTGTTTTGAAGTTTTTAAGCATTCATCCTCTTAGGGAACTCATGGTGCTGTGTGTGTGCAGGGGATTTCATTTTGGGCTGTTCAGTGCCCCACAAACCAAGAAAAGTGGCATGGATTTAAAGGAATTTGAGCTCCTGAAGCCCTGAAATTCTACCCAGCTGTGCCAGAGAAGGTATCACTGCCCAGCTGAGATTGCTGCTTTATATTTGATATTTAATTCTCCCTCCCCTGCTGCTTCATTAAGGCAGTGGAGTTGCAGAAATGTCAGTAATTAACTAATGAAGCACACAGGTGGTAGTGCAGTAACAGCTTCCATGGGTGCATGGCTGTTCTTCCAGGCTTTTCAATCCAGCATGGAAAGGTCACCTCTGCCACGCTCATCATGGCTGTGACTGGTCCCATCCTACATCCAACACTTCCTGTGCCACTTCAGCTGCTTCCAGCCCCTTGGATGGTCATGGCAGTGCATTCCATGTCCCCCTCCAAAATGGGATTTCAGGCAGGCTCCCAGCCCTGCCATCAGATCCCGAGCCCAGGGTAGGAGCAGGATTGAACACATTTTTTTTTCCATTTTTCCTGTTACAGGAATTGTTGCTGACCTCTTCAAGCATTCCTTGAGCTTTGTCTTCTCTGGCAGGACTGGGCTGTTGGCACAGGGCATTTCCAGGAGGATTTTTTGCTGTGGAAGTGACAAATGGCAGCTCAGCTCCTTTGGGATGCTGTAACCACTTCCCAAGGGAGCACCTGGAATGCAGAGCTCAGGCCTCCCTGTCTCTCCCTGTCCTTATTGAAATCCTTATTTAAGATCCTGCAGGCTCTGCCCTGGGGAGATTCAGAGTTCGGTCACTGGATTCATGAATTTTGGTGGGTTTTTTGGAGAACCAATCCTGTGTCAAGCCTTGGGAGGCCTCTGACAGGTGCTGTGGCACAAACCCACCTTTGGACTTGGGCTACCAGGTTCCATCCATGGGCCAGCTCTCAGGTAACAGTGGCTTTTTCCAAAGACAGGATGGTATTTTGTGTCCTTCCTGTAGGAAGCTCTTGCAGTGACCCTCTTGTGGCCCTTCAGCCAGTTCTGAAGCATCTCTGGCTACCCCAATTTGCCTGTGGTCACTTGATGTGCAGTTCCAAATGACCCTGTCAAACTGTGGTGTTGGATGTTAGAATACATTTTTCTTGTTGCTGATGGTTTTACTTCATATATATTATATATTAATATATATAAAAATATTTTTTTATGTATATATATATGAATATATATATATGTATTCATATATATGTATATAAGCTGGGCCCTGATTTTACTTTGAAACAGTCAAAACATTGAATAAAACACTCCAAAGCTTTCAAAGCATTTGAACTATGTTCTCCCTTCAGACATTCTCAGTCATTTCCATCCTGGATCTGACCCCAGATATCTGCTCTGAGCTATGCCCAGGTTGCAGAGCTCCTTGGATCTACCTCCAGAGACAAAGAGGAGGCCTGGGGAACACTGGGAATGATGGTTTGGGGGAGAGGAACTGAAAATGAATGTGGTGGTTAAATCTGTTCTTGCTACTAAGAGCCACTTGAATTTATTTTTGGGAGCAATTTTGGTCCATCCTATTCTGGAGCTAAATTCATTACTTACTTTTTGGATTATCTCCTCCTTCCCTCTTGGCCTTCAGCTGCCAAACCCTCCCTTCTCCCCCCTGTGCCCTGGCACACAGAATTGCAGCATCCTGAGCTCCAGCACTGCAGATGTGCCAGATGGAGACACTGAGCTCGTGCAGGTCTCAATTTTGGAAGCAACAAAAAGATGATGACTTGAGAAAAACCTTCTTGTTTCTACTGAATTTTGTCAGAGCCCAGCAATGTTGAACAGGCACCTCGGAAGCTTCATGCCAGAGGGCTCCCAAGTGTTGCTGCTGTTCATGGTTTGGGTTGGAAAGACCTTAAAGACCATCTATTCCAGCCAGCAGGGACACCTTCCACTAGACCAGGTTCCTCCAAGCCCCATCCAACCTGGCCTTAAAGCCACAAACATCCTCTGCTTTTGAAAACCTGTCCCCTGCATGGTCTTTGTAGACAAAATCACACTTACACCAAACACCTGCCCACTTAATTCTCACATCTGTTATTTTTCTTTCCTCTGGGTAGGGTTGTTTTTTAGCAGCTTTGAGTGTAAAGATGTCTATTTGTTAAATGTTTCCTGGCTGCAGAGTTGAAAGTCTTTAATATTCCTGTCTTCTTTGAGCTCTCTTCCATGAACCTTCCTTCACTCACCACCCTCCTCCCATTTATCAAAGCCTGCCTTGCTCACAGCTTTGGTGCCTGATGAGGGACTGGGGTTATTCCCATTGTGTCACACCAGGCTGCCTGCTGTCCCCAGGGAAAAGGGGACAGGGGAATGAAAGGAGGAGTCTGTGCTTCCACGCTTGTTGAGAAATGCTGGCTGTTGAAATGCCCTAAGCCTGAAGTCTCTTGCTTGGAGAACAGATCTGATGTGTCTAATGATGCTGACCACTTCCCACCCCAGTTCCCTACTGCTTGGTCCAAAAGGGATTTGTTCCCTCAGAAATGGGGCTTGTTCAGCCCACTTTAGGTAATGGGCAGCTGAGGAAGCAACACTTTAATTTTTCCCTAGAATAAAACATCCTGCAGGGTCTTCCATGTTTAATAATAATATGTGAAACTTTGTGATCTCTGATTTCAGGTGTTGTGAGCTGAACTCAGTGGTTTACTCACAGAATCACTGAATGGTTTGGGTTGGAAGGGACCTTTAAAGACCATTCCATTCCAACATCCTGCCACGAGCAGGGACACCTTCCACTAGACCAGATTGCTCCAAGCCCCATTCAGCCTGGCCTTGGACACTTCCAGGGATGGGACAGCCTGGACAACCTATGCCAGGGCCTCACCACCCTCACAGGGAATAATTTCTGCCTGATATCCAATCCAAACTCTTTCAATCCTGTCTTCCAACCTTCCTTTCACCTTAGTGTCAGCTGTGCCTCTTTCACCATTAACATCTGCACTTAATATTCCCACTTCCTGCTTAATAATTGGGGGGGTCAAGCCCTGTCTTGTCCAAATTGGGTGTTCTCTGTGGCCCTGGTGCAGCAGCACTGGCCCCTCCATTAGTCCCTGGCTGAGCAGGGAGTGCTGCTGGCCCGGTCCCGAAAGGAAATGAAGGTGCAAAGAGCTGAGTTGTTTCATGGCAGGAGTGAGCTGATGTAAGATGGAGCTGGTGTTGTTTTGGAGAGTTGATTTTTGTGTTCCCTCCTTTCTGCACGTGTTGGACCGTGTCTGGTGGTGAGTAAGGCAGCTCAGCTTGCTTACCTTGGCGTGAACGCCGCGCTCTGGCGCTGCACCCTGGCCTGGCCAGCGTTTTGGCAGATTGGCAAACGAGCTGTGTCCCAGTGTGGCTGACACAGAGCCTGGCACAGCTGGTTCTGGGAGTGCTTGGGGTGGGAGGTAGGAAAAGGGAGCTCTCCCCTGGTGGCAGTGGCCTGTGTGATCATCCAGCACAGAATTCCCAGCTCTGTTTGGTGCCCTGCGTGCCTGACTCCTGCCTCTGGTTAGGCTGAAAGGAAAATGTGGGAACCAGATGTGGCCTACCAGCACTATCTTGTTTAACACCCTATCTCCAGATGTTTCTAGCTTGTAGTGCTAATTTCCACTTGCAGTTATCCAAGAGACAAATCCAAGATGCTTGCTGCCTTTAGAAAGAGGAGTCCAACTGACCTTAATGTTATCTCTTGCTTTGCTCAATCCCACATCTCTTGCACCCAGGTAGGACAAGCCTGTCCATCTCCAGACTGTCCTTTCCATCTCAAAATCATCTTACAGTGAAATTTTTTCTTCATTATCTGGGGGAGAGGATTGAAAAGCAAGAAGAAGCGGATTTTTGCCCAGGAAATTTTGTACTTTGAAAGGACATTTCTTCACATCCTTTTTTGAAGGCTGTAAGAACAGCTCTCTCCAAGGGATGCTCTTCCCTTGGGACTGCACATGCTTTTCTTAAATTTCACCAGCACGTGACCACAGGGCACGGAAGGACTCGCAGGAATGTTCCTAACTCCCTTTGAAAGGCAAGCTGTTCTTTCAGCCTCTTGCAGAATCACTCTGACAGGAGACACTGCAATCAGGCTGCAGAGGTAATTGCATTTGTAATGTGAAAGACAGAACAGGGTCTACAATTCTCATCCTCGACAGGCTCTGCGGGGACTCAAGGTAATCAAAAAAAAAAAACTCCAAACCAACAGACCCAACCATTGCTTCTGACATTTGTGATTGGTCTGGGCAAAATATTAGGAAACAACATATTTAAGGGGACAAGATGATCTCATACAGCTGACTTTAAAGCAACATGCTCCCGTGGAAACTTGTTTCTGTGCCTATTCCAGAGCACTGGCTGCTGCCTGGATTTCCTCTGCCCCCCTGGCCCAGCTCAGCTTAGTCAGCAAGTTCCAGTTCAACTTCTGCCTTTTATTTTGTGCCTGTACCTGAGTTAGCTGCATTCCTCAGTAACCAGCTCTTTGTCAGAGGAAAGGCTTCCAGGATGCTGCCAGCAACTCATTGTCCATTTCCTGAGGAGAACTGCTTACTTTTAAGTAGTTTGCCTGAAATCATAACTATTCCAGTGCAGCTAGGGCTTCCTGTGTTGGTTGGCTTTCTTGGGATGAAGTTCCAGCCACCCACACGAGCTGTCTGCATTTAGTTTCTCATGTAGGGTTTCGCCATCGCCGTCTTGTTCCTCTGACATTGCGATATGTGACCGTCCTCGATGTGGCAACTGATTTACAAGCAGTAGCTCCCCACTGTTCATTGCTGTTGGATTTTGAGTTGTGTGGAGACAGGAGCTGGGCTGGAGCAAGCTGCAGGGGTTGGATGTAGCAGTGTTGAACAAAGTCACATTTGGAGCCTGGTGGCTTGGGCAAAGGATGCTTCTGCCATGGCACATCCTCCCTGGTCCTTCCTCAAGTGCAGATCAGGCCTTTATGATGTTCACAGCTCCTGAGTACGAAGGCAGTGGGAGCATTTTGGCATCCCAGGTGGAGATGAGCTTGTTTGCACCCAAGTTCCTCAAGGTTTTCCTCTAATAAAGTCTTGGCGTTCCCCGTTTGGCTGGCTGGAACGCCAGGCTGGTTTCTTTCTTCTATGTCGTCAGAGGTGTGGTGTGGACTTTCCCAATAGAACGTTGCTCATTCAGTCCCATTTTTTGAAAAAGAATGGAACAGATTATCTTTTCAGAGCCTGACTCTTGCTGGTTTTTCAGGAGCAGGTGCCAGCAGCTGGTGTGGCCATGAATGAAGTGATACAGGAGAAGCGTATCCAGAACTGACTGTGACTTCCTCTCTGCCTCTGAAGGATTTACCCTCCCTGAAAGCTTTCCATTTTCATTAAATCCACCCATAGCAATGAAACCTGAAAAAACCATGAACTCCCACCTCCAGCAGGCTGGCTGGTGTTGGTGTTGTTTGGGTTTTTAACTGGGGAGAATGAGTCAGCCTGTCCTCAGAGAGCACCAGGACTATCAGCACGGTTTGACCACCAGTTTCCTGTTGCTTCCTTTTGTTTCTCTCTTTTTTTCTTTTGTTGAAGCTTTTAGGGCCTGGGTGCACATTTCTGAGAGTGTCTGGATGTTTTCCACTACTGGGACTCTACTGTGTGTGTCTTCTCTGCTTATTTTTTTCAAAAGGAGGACCAGAAAGATGCAGAGATCAAGACCTTGTCTGAACCTCAACTTATAGAATCATAACTCTAGCTGCTGGCCTTATGGAGCTGTCAGGTCCTCAAATAAATCTTTAAAAATCAACATTTACACTGTAGGAATTCACACAACTTGATTGCAGAGTTGCTCAAAGCAGAGCAGAACAAAACATATTAACTATTTTGGGGTAAAGTTTTAATGGTAGGTTAGGTCACAGAGAACTGATGACCATGAAGTTACGGCAAACTCATACCAAACTCTAGTGTTTGGTCTCTGAGATATGGCCTTGGTGTCCCAGACCATGCTTTGCATGCTGGGCACTCATATTTTTTTTATTGTTCATCCCTTTTTCCTAAAGAAAGGAACACAGGGATGTGCAGGAATGCCAGAGCAGAGCTTGTGTGCTGGGGTGCTGAAGGCACATCTTTGTCTTGTCAGCATGTGGGAATATCTGCATGGAAACTGGTGCTTTTGGGGATGGGAACCATCCTGACTGAAGCTGGAGCAGATGGGACGCGCAGCCTGAACCAGCCCGTCTCGTTTATGCTTTATTAATTAGACATGTTATCAGAGTCATCTGTGTTTTCTTTCCTTTTCTCCTTTCCAAACCAGTTCTGCTGCTTCGCTGCCCGCAGAGCCTCTGATGAGGAGCCCAGTTTGGATCCCTGAGAGTTGCATGGCAGCACTTGTTCATTGTGGTGTGTGTTAGCACTGTAAAAACTTTGGGGAGAGGACTCAGAGGAGTTTTGTGAGCTCTGGGGATCAGAATTTTGAGAGCTGATGGTGCTGTCCTGGTAGCACATCTTTCCCCTGTGTACTGTCAGTGTTTGTAAGAATTTCCACCACATGTGTTAATCACAGAACCACAGAATGGTTTGAGTTGGAAGGGACCTTAAAGATCAACTTGTCCCAAACCCTGCCATGGGCAGGGACACCTTTCACTATCCCAGGTTGTTCCAAGCCCTGTCCAGCCTGGCCTTGGACACTTCCAAGGATCCAGGGGCAGCCACAGCTTCTCTGGGCAAGCTATCCTACTTTCTGTAGGATGCTTAAAAACTGACATGGATCAGGAGGGTGACTGGATAAACTGGTGGAAGGAAAGTATAAAGATCCCTGGGTAGAAACAGTCTGTGCTGAAGACTGGGAAGTGTTCTGGGGAGAAAATGGTACAGACTGGTGTGGGTCTGACCTTGCTTCCCAGACCTGCTCCTGATTGCTGTTGGAGGTACTGAATTAAGCAGATCTCAGATGGGGTCTGTCGTGCCTGATGGGACAGTGTCAGGCTGTCCCTGTGCACACTCAGTTTTAAGATTTTACTGAAAGAAGAAGATTTTTCAAGTGCTGGGGTGGGAGCCAGGAGTAGGGATTGTCTCAGCTTTCCCTTTGAACCTTTATCTCCCAGCAGGTTAGAATCTGAATCCTCAATGTCAGTGCCCTTTATTTGTATGTAAGGGTGAAGTGGGTCGTAAAACCCTTTGAGTGAACCCCTCATAGTCTCAAGCTGCTCCAGTGGAAGTTCAGGCTGGTCATTAGGAGGAAATTCCTCATAGAAAAGGTGTTAAAACACTGGACTGGACTGCCTAGGGGGGTGGTGGAGTCCCTATCCCTGGAGGTGCTTAAGGAAAGACTGGAAGTCGCACTCAGTGCTCTGGTCTGTTTGACAGGGTGGTGATGGGTCACAGATTGGACTCAATTATCTTGGAGGTCCTTTAGGGCCTGGGTGATTCTGTGTGTGCCTATCTCTGAGGTGGGAGATGGTGAAACAGGAGTTGGATTCAGTGATCCCTGGGTGGTCCCTTTGAGCTGTGGATATTCTGTGATTCTCTGAAACCCCATAAAGCCAACCTGAGTATCCTTTCTGACACCTGGGTCTGTTTTATGGCCACCATTTGGCAAGGTGAAGGGAAGACCTATGGATTTGCTTTGTCTGATGCCCTTCCAGGGAAAATTCCCACTCGCTGAAGGAGCAGCAGGATCATCCCTGCACACACGGCAGGGAGATGACTTTTAACAATGAGCTGGCTTGGATACTGCCCAGATCCCCTCTCTTACAGCAAGACAAGATGATGATCGTGTCCAGGCTCTTCCCTGGCACACACACTCAGGATATGTTATCCTTGAAGTCCTTTTCCCAGGCGTGGCATGCCTTTGTGCAGGCACAGCGTGTACCCTGCTAATAGGATGCTGGTGTCTTCTATCAGCGAGTTAATTGGGTCCCTGGGTGCTGGGATATTTCCTGCTGCTGCCTCCTCTTCCCGGAGCTACTCCTCCACCTCGGGAACTTCCCTGCTGATGAAGATGTGATGCTGAGCTCTCTGCAGTGCCCGGAGCCAGCGGAGGTTAAATCCCAGATAAAGCTTTGGGATTGCTGGCAGCCCTGGGGGGAGGGATGCACACACTGAGAGGTTGCTGGAGGGATTTTAATTGTGTTGTGTTTATCGAGCTGGCTGTAAACACAGCAGGAGGTTGCTGCTTCTCCAGAGCCTGGGAGCCAAAGGTGTATCGATCCCAGGGAGCTGTGGGACCCAGGTACATGCTGGTGGAGATCTCAGCTGGGTTGTTTCCAGCTGAGGATGAAATTTCTCTGTGTCCTGCGCTTCCTCCTCAACTCCTGTCAAGCTGTAATGATTTTATAACCCAACTTTGTCAGCTGATTCCTCCCCAAAGCAAGAAGCCCTGTTGCTAGGGGTGGGATAGGGGAGGAAAAAACCTCAGGAATACTCATCTTCAGCGGTCCAACACTGCAGATAACATTGAGTCACTGCTGAAAGCCTCAAAGCAAAACAGATGTTCAGTTTCTAGTGACTGAGTAAGTATTAAAGGTACCAGATGAGCAAAGTTTTAACTGAGCTATTTAATTTGTGGTTGGCAGCTGAGACAAAGCATGAGCAAACAAGGTGCAATGCAGAAATGGTCTCCCTCCTGTCTTACACATGCCAGTGTGTTTTCATAAAACTTTTTTTGTTCCATTTTTTCCCCATTTTTTAAATATGTCTTTCCGGCTTGACTCATTCTGTCTGTAGTTGTAACCTTTAGTTCTGGATGGGAAGGCAATTATTTTGTGAGACATGAAACCAGTGGCAGGGTGAGTGGGCTCTTGTTGCTGCCTCTGTCATCTCCCTGTTTGACAAGTCACTTCTCCAGGAGTAGTTTGTGTCTCTGAAGTTGGGGATAATTACATGTGTTGTCAAAAATAAGGAAACTGGACTTAATGGTGCATCTGCTCAGCCTGACTTTCGAATTCATGAATGAGTAGAAAACTTGGAATGTGGCTGTCATGCAGCTGTTAGCCTTCGAGCAAGAGACAATTTTTGATGACTATAGTCTTTAAAAAAAAAAATTAGGATGAGGACTGTGATCCCAGGATTCTGGGCTCGTTGGGCAGCCAGCACTGGGAGCTTCTTGAGCTGCTGCTGGTGGAGGTGTTGGGTTCCCACTGCTTTGATCTCTGGTGAGAAACCTGCAGCACTGTCTGGCTGTGTGGAACAGAGGTGCTGAATCCCTCCTTGCCACTCAAACCTGAGCAGGTGATAACATAAAAGGCAGGAATTGTGTCCTGTCCCTCCTCTCAGCACCGTGGGCAGCAGGACTGCTTGTGGATTCCTCAGGTCCAATGAATGCCTAATGTAAAACACATGAAAACCCTGAGAAAGAGGACCCTGATCAGAACTTCCCTCCTTGGTAAGTCCCTAAATCAGCTCACTCTGTACTTTCTGGAGGAGTGACTCTCATTTTGGCTGCTCAGCACCACGGGAAGGACAGAATAGACTTTGGGTTGCTTTCCCTCGGGTGTGGGAAGTGGATTTGTACTGCTAAGCCCACGTGGGAGCTGAAGCCAAGGCTCCATCCCGCCAGTCCTGCAGGATTTAGGGTTTTTTGGCAAGTTCTAGATGGTTTCTATTAAGAAAAAGGCTTTTTGGATCTCTTCTGAGGGTGCCTCCCTTTGGAGGCTTTCTCAGGAGCCCATGTGCTGAGCACTTAATCTTCCACCCCACTTAAGGGAAGAGGGACAGACACCAAACCCTGCTGGCACCTTATTTCACTTAATTCTCGCATTTAATTGTTCTTCCTTCGGCTTTTAAGAGAGTCTCTGCCAAAATCAAGAAGCTAAAAATTAAAGTAATTATTGTGGTGATGGAAGCAATCAAAGAGGCCACCAGGCTCCTGGTCTGTGTGCTGTGGAGGAAGGAGCAGACTGGGATTGAGCTCATCTCCTGGGACACACTGAGCTCCAAGAGTTAATTTTGTTCCTGACTTCTCTGTCCATGAGTAATCCATTTGTGCTGGGAGGAAATGGCAAGTTCTTACAGCGAGGACAGGCTTCACTGCTGGAGAAAATGATGCCTATTTATCATATGATGCTCTCTGTGCCTTTTTTTATTTGTCCTTCATCTGAACTAAGCTCTTTGGTGATGAGCTTCCCTGTCTGACAGCAGATTTTCTAGAGGCCTACAAGTGGTTTTCTTTCCTGCATTTGCTGTTTCCCTGCAATTCCTCACAAGTTTGTGCTGGGCCCACCATGCTGGGAAGGAGCTGGACAGGAAAGGACCTGAGGGTCCTGCTGGGCATCAAATTCACCCTGAGGCAGCAAAGTGCCCAAAAAGGAGAGTGGTGGCCTGGGCTGTGAGAGACAAAACACTTGCAGCAGGTCCAGGGAGGGGATCCTGCCCCTCTGCTCAGCACTGCTGAGGCCACACCTGGAGCACTGGGTCCAGCTCTGCCTCCCCAGGACAAGAGGGACATGGACAGACTGGGGAGAGCCCAGTGAGGGGGCTGGAGCATCTCTGCTCTGAGCAAGGCCTGGGAGAGCTGGCACTGCTCAGCCTGGAGAGGAGAAGCTCTGGGGGCCTCATCCCTGTCCATCAACACCTGCAGGGAGGGCGCAGAGAGGACAGAGCCAGGCTCTTGCCAGTGGTGGCCAGGGACAGGACAAGGGGCTGTGGGCACACACGGACCACAGGAGGGTCCCTCTGAACATCAGGGAACACGTTTTGGCTGGGAGGGTGACTGAGCACGGGCACAGGTTGTCCAGGGAAGTTGTGGAGTCTCCATCTTTGGGGATATTCTGCATTTATCTGCCTACAGTCATGGGCAGCTGGCTCTGTGTGACCCTGCTGAGCAGAGAGTTGGACCAGACAGTCTCCAGAAGGTTCTTCTCACCTCCACCACTCTGTGATTCTGAGACAGGGAGATCAAGGTCCTCAGGAGATGCAGGGCTGGGCTGAGCCCTCTGCAGGGGTGTGACTTGTGCACAAATGCAGCTACATTTGGCATGGAACAGCACTGTGTGATCACATCTCCTTTGCTGTAAGAATGTAAAATGGCTTAATAATTCTTCTCCTGCTGTTTTGGATTAATTTCTATCTTCATGCTATGTGTTTTCTTTGCTTGCTTCCTCCTTTCACCTTCCCAGCTGTCTCCTCAGAGCAAACTTCCGTGACTCTTATTGTTCTGCTTGTTTTCATTTTCCTTCTTGGGTAAATGTTTGGTAGGTTTTTTTAAGTGTGGTTTCCTAAATCTCTACAAAACGCTCTTTCCCTGCTGCATTTTAAAGTATTAGCTGCAAAAGAAAGGGCGAGGAGTCTTAATTCAGTTGCATGTCTTCCTTTATCTGCTTTTCTTTTAAAAAGTGACTAAAGCCACTGATAAATAATGCTAATTTTTGCTGCCATCTGTGAATGCAGGACCAAGCTGTTTCAGAGCAGCATTTTTAGTGCTCTGTCTGTTCAGAGGGGGGAAGGAAAAAGGCTCTTTGCTTTAGCAGCAATAACCTGTCTCCCACAAGTTGTAGTCTGTGCTCCCATCTACCACTAAAACCCAAAGCAAACAAAGATTCGTGCAGAGACAGGAAACCTTTTGGGTGTAATTGCTGGGAGGTCTTTGCTTCCACGATTTTTGGGTTCACCCAGAAAGGCAACCGAGCAGGGCTGCGGTTCACTGGGGTGGATTTATGATGAGCTCTCACTGGGCTTTAATTGCACGTTTTTGGCAGCTCTGGGAGTTTCAAACACCCTCTGCAAGAGTCTCCTGGCCATGCTCTGAGTGAAAACGTCCCAGGGAGGGAGGGAGGGAGGGAGGGAAGGGCTGGTGAGTGGTGGAGGCACAGCTGAGCTACGCCCTGACGACAGCCCTGCCTCCAGGCTCCTTTATTTTGGCCTCGAGCCTTAGTTTACATAATCCTGCCCTGATCCCTCATCTTCTGCATGGATCAGCCTTAGAAGACCCTCCAGTTTGACCAGATCAAACTGGGAAGCAGGTCTCTCCCATCATCTGAGCCAAGAAGTGCTGGTGTTGGTGGAATCAGGTGGCTTTGGCTGTATCAGAAGACCTCACCAGTGCCAGGACTTGATATTGGGGCTCTTTTGGAGGCTGAAAAAAAGAAATCCAAACTTGAACATGGTCTGGAGAACTATGGAACAGGTCTGGCTGCTGGAGCTTGTGTGTTGGATAGGTGCAACCCTACATGGGGGAGATCTCACCTGCAGAGTCCCTGTGACTTTTTGTCACGTGTTTATCTCTGGATTGTGTGAGTTTCCCAAACCAGAACTGGACTGTGATTTAGGACCAGTTTCCCAAACCAGAACTGGACTGTGATTTAAGACCAGTTTCCCAAACCAGAATTGGACTGTGATTTAGGATCAGGTCTTTAGGGAAGCTTGTCACGATGGCGATGTGTAATAGCATAATAAAACCCTAACTGCTTCACTTTAATGTGTCAAATGACTCATTTACAGTGTCATCTGGGAGAGATGAGGCTCTATGAGATAAGTAAGACTTGCATGGGGAGGGAATATTGAGTAATGGACCCACAGCTATAATTGGAGGAGGAATAGATCTTCCATTTCAGATCCGAGGAAGTGGTTTATCTGCCCAGTCTGTAAGTGGATGATTTTTCTCTCAACTTCCTCCACATATTCACCACTTCCTCTGTGTAATATTCCTGTTATTTATAACTGCTGCATTGAATCCTAGAGGCAGATGCTGCCTGCATTTCTGTATTATATAGAAGTTGAGGTCCAACAGATTGGTGGATAGTCTTGACCTTCTGGGAGCAAAGAATTGATATGGAAGCAGGAAAAACATTTATGTCCCTATAACTAACCCCCTTTTCTCTATATTTATCATGTCTGAATATAGAGCAGCCCTGTCCATCTCTTCCCATCCCATAGGAAGCCAGAGAAGTGGCAGACAGACATACAAAGGATTATTATATTTGATCAGGCTTGGAAATGGGCTGGAGATAAAGCCCTTGGTGTTTACTGGACCATTAAACATTTATTATCATCTCTCCAGCGTGCTGGTGGTGCTGTAAATAACAGCTGTGACAAAAGAGTGGGGTCAGCAGTTGCCTTTTGCACCGATGTTTGTAAATGCAGAAGCAGGTCCTGTGATTTTTAAGAGCTTGACTGGGGGGAGCATCTGCCCAGATGCCATGGAGAAAAGGGGCAGATGAGCCAGCAGGCCAGAGCTCCTCTTTATCACAAGGAAACGCTGAAATCGTAGGAAGTGGGAGAATTTAAACAACATTGAAAAAAAGATTAGGGCCAGAGTTAGGAGTTAATTTATCCCTGCCCTTCCTAACAAAAATACTTAATGCACTCGGATCAGAACAGCTTTTGGATCTGGATTTAATTAGGTGGAAGGAGGGTTTGGGCCTCTCTCCCCCAGCTCAGCCACGCTCCATGAGGCATTTCCATCATCAGACTTTTATTTCCCTTTCCCCCCCTTCCCAGGTTTTTGCAGGGAGAGGAGAAGCGTCGCCGCAGGGCTGGAACTCGGCTCATGGGGCCTGAGCTGCAGCACCTGGTCGGATGATGGGGCTTTTCAAAGGGGGAATATGAAGGGATTACTCTATTGCTGGGAGGCCACAGCCTGGTGATTCCTACTGCAGGCAATCCCTCTGAAGTCAATGAGATTGGAAAGCGTGTAAATCAGTATGGAATTCGGCGTTTTCCTGGAAAAGTGTGGGGGGGATATTTGTTTTACTTGCATATAAATTACTTCTAATAAGGCTCCATAGACACGACTGATCCTTCTCATCACACTGTTGCTCCTTCCAGTCCCAGAGTCACTCTCGCTGCCCTCTCATTTTTAAATAATTTTGCAAAAAAAGCCTCCTGCGTGGGAATTCTCTGTGGTTGTGAAGCGTTGCTGGGAATGACTCAGGCGGGAGCGAATCCTCGCGCGCTTGGGACCTGCGGTGTGAACGGAGAAAGGAGACAGGCTTGTTTTCACACACTCTCATTTTGTGTCTCTGACATGCTTCTGTTCCACCATTCAGATGTCATCAGGCTGAGGGATAATTAGAGGGAGCCTGTTTTGCTGCAGAGCCGGATTGGGAATCCACACTGCCGTGAGCAGGCTGGGTTATTTCTTGGGGAATGCAAAGCAGTGGAGTGGGTGTCCAGGGAGCAGTGCTGCACCACCAGGGAGAAGATGCTCTGCTGCTCCTTCCCTGTGCCTGCAGAAAGTATCTCCTTTCTCCAACTTAAAATAAATCCATAGAAACACAGAATGGTTGGGTTGGAAGGGATCTTCAGGACTATTTCGTTCCAAGACGAGTGGCAGGGACACCTTCAACTAAACCAGGCTGCTCCAATCCCCATCCAGCCCGGCCTTGGACACTTCAGGGATGTTGGATGTGAGGATATTGGTTTTTTCAGTGGTACTGTCTAGCCTGGCAGTCTCCATCACCTTCACCAAAATGTTTAAGGGATACCTGGAAGCTGCTGTTGGAGCTCTCAGCATCGGTTCTGCTGCTGCCTTTGCTGTGGGTGGGTGGTTTGAGTGCTCATTCTCTGTAAGGTTTTAATGCCCTAATACAGCATTAGAACCAAGAGCATCAGCTTTTCTCTTGCTCCATTGAGGAGGGCATTGAATTTTGCCAGATGTTCCCACGGTACAAGTGGTTTCAGCTGTTTTAGACTCACCTTAAAAAAATGCACTTTGCCTGTTTGTGCTTTGCACAGCACATGGAATATGTAACCAACTTGAAAATGAGATCTAAAACTGGAGGAGTCCTACAGAAAGTAACTGAGGAGCCAAATATGAATAACTGAGGAGAGAACCAGGTCCCGTGAAGCTGGTTGCCAAGGGAATCATTCAGTTGTCTCTCCCCCAGCCTGATGGAATATTGTTTTCCTCTCTTGCCAACATACCCACAGCTCCAGAGGAGCCACTCTCACTCCTGTAGATGCTTTAACTGATACATTCCTAATTCCACCTTGGGGCTGTTTTCATGAGCAGAGGAGCCTTTGAAGGCACCTTCCCCTGTTCCAGGCCTCCAGAAGGATTTGTGCTGTCCAGAGGTTTGTCCTCTCTTCCCACTGGTGCTGGCTGGCCTGATGAGTACGTGGCCCCTGCCCACAAACTTTCACTTTCCTCTCCAAAAATAAGGGCATTTTTAAGGCAGCAGTCTAGATTTTGATGTAAAATCTTGCAGAAAAGGAGATCTTGCCAGCTTCAGGCCAAGTGGTCTGTGTTGTTTGATGTCCTCTCTGCAAAACAGAACAATTCAAGACTCATTGTTTTTGTTGTTAATTAACTGCTGCTGTATTAACAGGCTGTGTAAACTTGGGTTATTCCCTGAAATATGAGCTATAGTCTTCAGTCTTCTCCTTGACCATCTCCCTATCTTCTGCAAGCTGGTTTTCCTCCATCTGAGCTTGGAATACTTAGATAAACTTATTTTATATGAGGACTGCATTAATGGCTGGGACAATCTCAGTTTAATGAGACAATCCCAGTCATCCACAACAGAACCCAAGCATCTGGGGCAGAAAAAGGCTGTTTCACCTTGGCACAAGCCACTCACTGGGTGTTCCTCTCTTCCAGGGCACGTTGAGAATAATCATCAGCCTTAACAAGGATTGATTGTGTGCTCCTCATCCTCCTGGTTTGGCATTAATCGGAAAAAGCTTTGGCCGTCGCGTCGGGGAGGCGAAGAGGTGAATGAACGTCCCTTTCAAGGTACAGTAGAGGCATGGATGAGATATTTGGGTTGTGGAGCTGGTGCTGGTGTAGCCTTTGGAGGTTCCAGGGTGTACAGCTTCCTCATGGATTCACATCCCTCAATCCTACATGGAGAAGTCTGCACTCCATCATTCAATCCTAATGAGCGCAGTCTTCTCAGTGTTGGCTTTGTTTTGGTGCAACCTTGGATAAATCCAGTGTTTTCTCTTCATTTGCTTTAAAGAATCTTTCATTTTTGAAACTTTTGGGTTGTGTCATGAGTGGAGTTTGGGCATCAATATTTGTGCTATTTTGAAGAGAATTTTTAATAAGTCTCTTTTTCTTGTCTAGACAAACCATTATTAGACTAAAGTATACTGAATTAGTATTAGACTGAAATATATTCTTACTTTGGTGCAGATGGGCACAGAATTCTTGCATGAGTGATTTATAAAGAAGGGGGAAGAAAAGCCCAGAGTCTTTTTGAGGAAAGGAAGGCTGTGGAGTAAGAAAGAGGGTTCCAGAGTAAGAAGCGTTACTGAGGACATTGGTGAATTAAAACCCAACATCCATCAGGGAGTTTTTGGGAAGTTTTTCTGGTCAAAATTCTTCCCGTGGTCTGACCAGTGGAAAAGACTGAGGCATGCTTTTAAAAATTAAAAATAAAAACCCTACTGTAAGATTTCTTGTTGGGTGTTTCGAAGGACTCGTTCCAGCCCAAGTGGATTCAGTGCTGGGGTGGTGCTGCTGGAGTAGCAAAGGGAGATGTGCCTGTGAAACCTGGGCATTTGTATAAACAAGGTCTTTTCCTAAAGCATTTCTTGTTGCTGTGGCTTTCATAGGTTCACCCTGTCTGGAGAAGTAGTTTATATTTGTGGTTTGATATTTCCTTAAAGCCTCCACACAAGGTCCTGCCGACACTGCCTGCTTCACAAACATAACCAATTTATGGTTTTGTATAAAAATTCTTTGAACTCATTGCAAATCTGACTTGATACCTCAGTGCCAAACTGAAGCCAATCTTAACTTTTAGGGTTGACTAAATCCTTCCCTTGGAATCTGGGTGATATTTAGCAGTGAGTTTCAGATCTGTTTGTGTGTGTTCCTCTCTGTACTTCACTGAATTTCATGTTGTGTTTTGCTACCTGTATTTTTAAGTTGGTTTTTTAGATTTTTTTTCTTGCTCACTTTTTGATTTGGGGAAAACGTTGAGGTCAACAGCTGAATGAATCCCAGTAATTAGGGTTGTCCTGTGCAGGGCCAGGAGTTGGACTTGGATGATCCTTGTGGGTCCCTTCCATCTCAGGGTATTCTGTGATTATAATTTACTGAGAAGTGGCCAACTGTCCTAGGAGAAAGACATTGTCTTTGGTGCCTGCTTTCTCCATAGCTGATCCCAGAAAAGGATTCAATTCAATGAGACTGAAGTCTCAGAAGTAATTAATATATGATGTTCAGCGTAAACATTAATAGACTAAACTCTATTTATTTTTAAGTTTTTGCTAGTATAAGGAAAGGATTTTTTAGAGAAGCAAGAGCTTGGATGTGCCTATCAGGGCTTCTGAGCTCTTTGGGGTTGGAATTCAGTGGCCAACTGGAATCCTGAAGCTGCTGGGATTGGCAGGACGTGCCATGTGAAGAGGAGTGGCCATGGGTGATCATGGTGGCCACTGCTGTGACTGGCCAGGTGAAATGGTCCCAACAAAATTGCTTGTGTGTGAGTGGTTTGTCTTGCATAATGAAGCCCCATGTGGATGTGACTCTGTTGGCTGAAGTGAAATAGTCCCACAACACCTTCCTTTTAAAATTTGGATTAAAACAGCAGCTTCTTCGACAGAGTCCTTTTGGAATAAGACAGCAAAGTCCACACTGAGGTCATGGGACTTGTTCAGCTGCCTCAGGTAGTGTGGGATTCTAGGTGGGATTCAGAGATGGAGTGTCAGAGGTATCCATCATACCCAGAGCCTCCTGACTCCTGTGGGCTACTGGAAAGACATTTTGGGCTGAGTGTTTTTTCTCTCTCTGAAATGGGGGTTATGAAACAGCTGATGGGAGCTGGAAGGGCTTGTGCACCCATTTCTGCTTGTGTTTCATTATCTATCCATCACTTCCTGATTGGTGTCACAGGGCCAGAGCATTCAGATTTGGATTGTGTGGGAGAAAAGTGATGCATGAAGCCTATACAAAGCTGCCCACTCAGATTTCTGGGCTTTGTTTGCACAGGTCACATTCACCTGTCACAAGTTACTGTCTTCTTTTTGTCAGCTATTTCAGCAATGTCACACATTTATTCCAGCTCAGGCATAGTAGCAGTAGTGCTGGCAGAGCAGGGAGCCTGTGTTTGCAGAGCACAGGTGAGAAGACTTCTGAATTTAGATCTGGAATGTTGATTATATCCTAAAACGTTCTTCTTGTGTGATTGGAAACCTTGGGATCCTGGACATCGTAGTGGCACCTCTGAGTAGAGATCATGGTGTTCTCAAATCAAAATTGGCTTAAAATGCATTACTGTGGGAGGGGAAGGAGGGTGGGAGGTAGGAACAGACCCACTACCAAATAGGTGCTATCTGTCCCAGAGGGTATGAGTGGGAACTGTAGAATATTTGGTTGGAAAGGTTCTTTATAGCTCATCTCATCCACCCCCTGCCATGGGCAGGGACGCCTTCCACCATCCCAGGTTGCCCCAAGCCCCATCCAGCCTGGCCTTGGGCACTTCCAGGGATCCAGGGGCAGCCACAGCTTCTCTGGGCACCCTGTGCCAGGGCCTCAACACTCTCATAGTTAAGAAATTCCTTCTAAAATCTGGGTTCACCCAGTTTTTTCCATCATAATTATTTTCATGATCCCAGCAGGTTTACAGGAGGGGTAGAGGGGGAAGCATTCCTGATGCCGTGCAAAACCTGGAATGGGAATATGGGCAGGATCATCTTCTCCAGGTCCTTAGACCACCAGCCCTGCCTCAGGCTCACAGAAATAGTTTTGTTGGGGAAAATCAAGAGCCTTGTTCAGAATTTCTTTGGAAATTCAGCTTTCAAAATCTGCAGGGAAGCCAGCCCTGCTCCCAGCAGCGGGTCGGAAGCTGGGTTTTTTGGGATTGCTGCCAAGAAACATTTCTTGGAAACCCTTCCGTGTGCAGTGCGAACAGCAGGACAGGAGGTCTGGGTTTGAACTCTGGATGATAAAACCAGAGAGGTTTTGGCAGGGCTGTGCTCAGATGCCTCATTCTTAGCCTTTCTCCTTGGGGTGTACGGGCAAACTCCTGCCTGGGCTGGCTCAGAAACTTCCATTTGACTTTGTAGCAAAGCTGAGTTTTCCACTGGCTAGGAAAGTTTTTTGGATTGAAACAGCTCTCTAATTTTTTGGATGGATTTCTCCAAGCCATTGACTACACCCATTCTGTATTTTTGAATGAAACTAGTGCTGAACCTTCCCTGCAGGGGCAAGAATTTTCATACAGTCATGAAATGGTTTGGATTGGAAGGGACTTTAGAGACCGTCGCTTCCAAGACAGGGACATCCTCCACTAGACCAGGCTGCTCTGAGCCCCATCCAGCCTGGGGATTCCCTGAAACCATCCCCTGATTTTATGATTCTTTGAAAATGGATGAAGCTGTAGCCTGGAGTATCAATTACTCCTTAACCCAGGTCAAACTTTCCCCTTTTTTTCCTGTATGGGTTCCCCATTGCTCTCTCTGAATCCCTTTCTGGTTTTTTGGGAAACTATAAAATTTATGTGGAGAAGGAAGGAAAATCTCTTTCTTACTGCAAGGGCCAGGTCAGCACCTTTTTTTAAAATCCCTGTGAGAGCAATTGGTCAGAAAACCTTGTGGGAAGCACAGAGCTTGAGCCTAGTGGAACCATGCTGAGCTTGAACACTCCCTTGATTGGAGCTCATGTCACCAGCAAGAACAGAAATCTTTTTATCAGTGACTTTACAGGATAAGAAGGAGAATTTCCAAAGGATGGGCTCCTTCCCTAAGTTTCATTCTCCAAGGAGGCCCTGAGAAAAGCAGATCCACTGGGAAGTTGGTAGCTCCAGACAAGTAGGTGCATGCACTGCTGTGCATTCTCACCTGTAGGTACACAGAGAGCTTTCCCAAATTGCCCAGAACCTGAGAAAATGGAGATAAAATCAAAAAGGCAATTGCAGTTAATTACACTTCCAAGGCAGCTGGAGATTGGTTGGAATCCTGTGGGATTTCTGAGGCCTCCCAGTGCAGTTTCAGGTGCAGTGTGGGCAGGAAGGTTTGGTGTCTGTGGTTGGAGATGTCTCAGTTGTGACTGTCACCTCTGGCTGTTGGGCTGTGCATGGCACAGATGTCACCACTAAAACACAGCTATTGTCTCATGGCAAATTCTTCACAGAAATGTTGAGTTTTAATTTTAAAAAAAAATTTTAAAAAAGCATTTTGTGCATGACTGAACTTTGTTGTTCTTTTTCCACCTACATACTTTCCCATTTCTTCCCATCCTCACCAAAACCTAACCTGAATTTTGTGGTTTGGGCAATGGGAAAAAGCCATGTTCCAAGAAATCTTGGATATCTCTTAGTGTGACCAAAGAAGTGCCAGATATGGGATGTTCAGGGGGTTGCAGGTGAGCTGGTGTGGAGTAACAGGTAGAAATCCATTGTCACAGTTAAATGTCTTATTTTCTATGATGTGAGCTTGGAAAATGAAAGGAAGAGCCTAACTTTTAACTCCAGAAGAACCAAAGTCTTGAGGGATTCAGCAATGGGAGTCACAAAATACATAAAGCTGTATGGGACAGTATTTCTTGCTGTGCCCTTCTGTGTTCCTGAGGGAATTTGAATCAAAAAATGCTCTGCTAACTTCAGAATTTTGCTTGATCCAACCTTTGGGTCTCCAAACACATTATTACCATGTCCCATCCAACTCATTATTACCTGAATTTGCAGTTTTTGGAAGGTCCATGTGGGTATTTGTTCTCAACTTCACCAGTAGCAGAAACACGTGATGTTTTTAAAAAGATAACACAGACTTGTTTTTATTCCCTTAAGATGGCAAATCTTTCTTCAAAGAATCATGAATTAAACAAGACAGTGCCTCACAGCGGGTATTAAGGAAAAAATAATAATTTTTAAAAAGCCTTTGGAATGGTCTTTCCCTCTGGCATCTTCACTCAGGTTCTGCAATCAGTAAATTCAAAAGAGGTTTTGTGGGGAGGCGAGATGCAGGAGTTGATATGACTTCCCCAAGGGTGAGAACTTTGAGAGCTGGGTCCTGAGCATTAATCTCTCTAATTCCAGCTCAGCACTTCACTATGAAATCATTACTTTGTGTGATTAATCCGTGCAATGCCTCCAAAGCCTCTAAAACCATAATGCTGCACATGTATTGAGGAATGTTGCTGCCAGTTGGAGTGTTTGGGAGTCTCTTGCCATCCCTGACAACTTTTTGCTTCAACTTTGAATACAGGGAAGCATTCCCTGGCCTTGGTTGGTTTTTCTCTGTTCAAATCATTGGGGCTGATGTAGTCTTCTTGGAGGAATTCTGTTTTCAATAGGGACAAAGAGTTCTCAGTGCAAAAATCAGCTGAAATGCATTTGATAAGTACAGGTACAACTGCAGCCATGACAGCATCATTCAGAGTTTTCTTGCAGTGATGAGTAACATGTTGTGTTCTTAAAACTCATTTCCTAAAGACAGGAGAGCAGTAACAGGACACAGTCTGTGTTTATAGGCCCCTCCATCCCAAATAACCTTCAGCACCTCTGAGCATTTCCAGCCACGTTTGAGAAACTTCAAAATCCTCAAATCTTGCAAATTCCATGAAAACTGAGTAGCAGTGGTGGGGGGGAGGGCTGGGTGGAGAGACCTTGAGACTTCCCAGACTTGATGCAAATTCTGCAGTCTAAATTTACTTCTTAGGTAATCCATGTCTGATTTTTAGGATGTTGCCAACTCCTCAGCTGAGGTCATGGTATTACCAAAGCCTCGAGCGTGATGCTGGGCAGTCACTTCTCCCTTCCGCTGCGTTAACCCCAATTTTATGTAGGATGACTTCATCCCCCTCCTCTCAGAGGCACGTGCTGCCTCTTTCACATTTAGCAGATTTACCAGCAGCACCTCACACATCTCAAACTCTTTGTGAATCCCGTCGGCACCCAGAGCCCTGGGAGTATCTGATGCATCACGTTGCAAAGTGTGAAATTGAAGATTCAGCCCCACTTTGATGCTTTGGCTCTGTGAGCAGCAGAACTAATGTGGCTCAGCATACTAATGAGGGAGGTATTTATTGTTCAGGGCCTGGCTGGTGCTGAGCTTCACCTTTGAAAAATTCCTGGGGAGGATGTTCTTCCTCTTGGGATGGGCTTCGTGGAGTCCTTGGCAAACAACTGGCATGGCAGTGGCAGGGGAAAAAGCCCAACTTTCAAGGAAATAGCTCCAAAATTATTATAGTTGATAAAATTATTTCAATTAANGGAAGATAGTAGGAGGGATTGAAGTGGAAATTGTTGCTTTTCATGGAGAGAAAGTGAAGATGAAACTATGGAGAGGCCTAAGCCCACAGGTCACCACAAGGATAAAATTAAGATGCCAACAGCTTTCAGCATCGCTGGGGACATCAAAAATATTGTTTTCATTTTAGAGAAGCCCTTCTCCAGCACTGTCTATTTGGGTCACTGACATCTGTTCATTTTGATTGCAAAGGAACCAAAATGAGTGAAAGTGTTGCTTTTAACCTTGTCTGGGCTTGGTAGAAAAGCTGGTGGTGGTGGTACCTGGAAATACTGACTGGAGAAGGCTTCACTGAGATAAAACCTCTTTATGAAGGCAGGACTTCAAAATTCTGTGTGTTTGTCAGGTGCCACATCCTTTGGGCTTTGCTGGGAGAGAGGAATCCTTTACACTCCTCAGATTTGTCATCTGGGCAGTTTAAATTCTCTAGAAAGGGGTAGGGGATTACTTGGGAGAATTTTGCTTGCCAGGATGGCTTCCACCAGGAGGGGAGAATGCCATGGACTGAGGGCTTGTGCACGAGGGTGTGGTGATTTCTGGGAATTTCTGAGATTTCCTTGGAGGCTGGCCAGGTTGGAGACCCAAACCTCTGAATTATGTGTAATGTAATAGCTGAGTTAATGAAAAACCACAGAATCATTTGGGTTGGAAAAGATCTCCAAGATTTTTGTGTCCAACCTGTGCCCCATTCCTACCTTGTCACCCAGACCAGAGCACCAAGTGCCATGTCCAGTCATTCCTTGAACACTCCAGGGATGGGGACTTCACCACCTTGCTGGGCAGCCACCTACAGTGCTTAACAACCACTTCCATGAAGAAATTCCTTAAAATGAGATGGTCTCCTGAATATCTGTCCTCCTGACTCAGCTGGGGAGCCTCCACAAGCCAAGATTATTTTGGTTTAGGTTCCCTTAGCAATGAAATGTACATCAAAAATCACAAACAACAAATTCTGCTTGATTTGCTTGTCTTCTCCACATCCAGCTTTTATATCCCTGGGATGATCTTGATTTATTTCCACCAAGAAAAATTAAATTCCTTCTGAACCACGCAGTCCAGAACTCAGAGCAGTGCCTCAGTGTGGTGTTTCTTGGGGAACCCAAAGAGTTTTAGGAGCCTGATTAGAAATTCCAACAGCAAACCAGGATTGTTTGCAACCAACTTCCAGCTCAAAATCCTCCAGGAGCACAATGCACTACGATTATAGCAGCTTTCCCAGGTCAGGAAACCAGCACAGGCACTGCTGTATTCCTGTGTGTGATATTTCTGACACACAATGTTATCTTGGGGATTGTTACGTCGGCTTTTATGTGGCGTGGGGAGGGTGGGGCAGAGGTTAATTGGTCATGTTAATGGTTTTCATGTTCCTAATTTAGGCTCTCGGTGCTGTCCTTGGGTTCGGAGTGAGTTACAGGAATTATTCATTCTATTGTGGCGCTGTCACATCTGTGCTGTGGGGAGATGGCTCCAGCTACAGCCCAGATCACTGAAAAAGCTCATTCAGTCAAGTTTTGGGGTTTTCTCCTGCTTGTACCATGTTGGAAAGTCCTGGGAATCCTAATAGATGGACTTGTCTGAAACCAGACTTGCTCTGTACAGACCTACACCCAGCTGGGCTTCAGCTGAGGGACAGGAGCTACTCACTGTGTGTTTGTTCAAACCCATCTCTGGCAAAATGTCTTTAATTCTCCCAAAATGTGTCTCTTTGGACATGTGTTCTGGAAATGCAGTGGAAACTAGTGCAGAGTTCATGGTTTTGTGGTTACAGGGGTTTTTTCCTTCATAGAATTACAGAATTATATAATTGTTTGGATTGGAAAATGCCTCCAAGATCATTGAATCCCTTAACCCAGCACTGCCATGGCCACCACTAACCCATGTCCCCAAGTGTCACATCCACTTGGCTTTTAAATCCCTCCAAGAGTGGTGAATCCATCACTGCCCTGGGCAGCTGTACCAGGGCTGGACAACCCTTTCCATGGAGAAATTTTCCCTCATATCCAATTTAAACCTCCCCTGGTGCAGCTTGAGGTCATTTGTCCTCAAAATATAAAGAAGCCCCAGAAATTAAAACCTCAAACCACTGCAACACCCAAACCCTCAACTTGTTTTGTTTAGTGACCATTCCTAAAATAGTTCTGTTCACCAAAGCTATGGAAATAGGCACCTAATGCATTGGTTGAGGGGTACAGCTCAATGAAAAATGAAAAAAGATTGGCTTCTTTTTTTTTATTCTTCAGTGTCTGGTGAGAGCAGAAGAATCAGTGAAGAAGTTAAAATTTTGGAGTCTTCAGCTTCCTAATGGCTTGAAATGCATCTTTTTGCATGAATTTAAAGATAAAAAGTGTTCCAGGCCAAGTTGGACAGGGCTTGGAGCAACCTGGGATAGTGGAAGTGTCCCTGCCTGTGGCAGGGGGTGGGACCAGATGATCTTTAAGGTCCCAAACCACTCTGTGATTCACAAAAGATATTAAATGTCTGTCTCTTTTTCTAGAAGCTGAAATGTCACATCCATAGTGGGGTGTTTACAGAAGAAACACACACAACCAAAATTCTGCTGGGGATCAAACTTCCTTTTTATTTATGATGTATTCCTCTCACACATGAAAAGCTTATTTGCTGAAGAGCATTTGCTTTTCTCCAGCCAGACTGACAAGGCTGTGCTCAGGAAGCACCAGAGGGATGGCTTCATTTTATAAAAATGAAAAAAAAACACTTCAGAGAGAGCTCCTTGTGTCGTACTTCCTCCATTCAGGACTCCAAGTCTTTCACAAAACTGAGCAGAATCCCACGGGGCCACAGCCATCCCAGGGTGGTGGATTGAATGACTTAAGTATCTTTTTCTGGTCTGATTTGTGACTGTAGCTTGAATTTATTGCCTCCTCTGTGAACCACAGATATGTTTGTTATTTGCAATTACATGGGAAAAAAAAAAAGAGCTTTATTTGGATTTTTAAGTCCTTCTTGTTCTTTGCAGTGGCATTTGTTGCAGTGAAATCCTTTTATGAGGCTTGTGGGGAGAGTTGGGTTGAAATAGTTTCTCAAAGGGCCACGTGACAGGCAGTGGCTCAAGGAAGGGACAGGTTGGATATTAGGAAAATTCCTTCATGGAAAGGATGGTTCAGCTCTGGACATCTAAATGACCTGGGAATGTGGCACTGCTGGGGGAACAGTGGACTCAGTGACCTCAGAGGGCTTTTCAAACCTTAATGGTTCTCTGGTTCTAAGCATAAAAATGAAGTTTTTATCCCTTTGTGGGGCCAGAGTAGTGCAGCATTCACCCAAGTCAATTTTATACATGGAATATTTGGAATATTCTTTTTTTCTACTGTAGAAACCCACCTACCTGAAATTTAAACACCCACAGGAGCTGAACTTCAGCTTCTCTTTCAAAAAATTGTCCCCATGACAGGCACCTCATGGTCTGATGTTTGTGGTCACCATATTCACATACCTTGAGTCAGCAACCTCCTCCTTGTCACTTAACACAACTTTAAAATGTTCATGCTGGAATTTCCCATGTGTGTAATAGTTTCTCTGTTTTGCTTGACTGAATCTGAAAATGTTGCATTTTTAGAGCAGGGAGAAACTTGTGGTCCAGATCCAGGGATTAGTGATAAAATATTTTGGGGGAAAAAAAAATTAGCTTTCATATTGGTTTCAAATCCACCAATCCCTTAAAAAAGCAGAAGGAGAGGATGCCCAGAGAAGCTGTGGCTGTCCCTGGATCCCTGGAAGTGTCAGGGCCAGGTGTGACATTGGGGCTTGGAGCAACCTGGGATGGTGGAAGGTGTCCCTGCCCATGGCAGGAGGTGGAGCTGAATGAGCTTTAAGGTCCTTCCCACGCAAAAAATTCTGGGATTCTCATAGGATTTTGTTCCAAAGGACAAGTTACCAACCACACTCTTCAGCTGTGCTGGTTTTGGGAGGCTCTGCTGTCTGGATTCCAGTCTGTTGTGAAAAGGCATCTCATCCACAATGTGGTGGAGTTGTAGACTCAGTGCTTGGAGCAACCAGGCGTGAAAAAAATTAGATTGCTCATAAATATTTTACTATATTTTTAAAAACGTTGCCCAGTAATTGCTTTCCTATCATTATCTTCTGCCTGCATGAAAATAACATATGCCAGCATGAACCCCAGTGGCAATGGGGAAGCATTGAGTGGGAGAAAATGAAGTTATCTCTTGATCAGTATTTTATCAGCTCAATAATAATATTTTGATTAGGGGAAGTAGTGCACTGTCCCTCAAAGAAGCACAGGCTTCTTGTGATTTCTGTGTCACCAGAGTTGTTTGAGGAGGGTTGAATCCCACATGGCTTAAAAACACCAAACCACTAAGACCAAAGGATCATCTTTTAAAAACTCTGTCATCTGCTTTAAATCCTTTCCTTTTCTCCAGCCTGAGTGCCTGGAAGGCAACTGGAGCTCTTCCCTGAGTGGTATTGCTGCCTCTGGCCACCTTTCATGTAGGAGAGGAGAACTTGTGAGCAGGGGGCAAAGCAAAGGGCCTTGAGTTAAAGGATTATCAACACCCGAGGTCAGGGTGGTCTCAGGGCTGCTCCTCTTTCCATTTGTCCTGGGCATGGGCATGAGGTGGCTCCAGCTACAGCATCACAGAATGCCTTGGATGGGAAAAACCTTAAAGACCATCCAGTTCCAACCCCCTGTCAAGGTCAGGAATACCTTTCACTAGCCCAGGTTACTCCAACCCCAGCCAAACTGGCCTTGGACACTCCCAGGGGTCCAGGGCAGCCACAGCTTCTCTGGGCACCCTGTGCCAGGGCCTCAGCACCCTCCCAGAGAACAATTCCTTCCCAATATCCCATCTAACCCTGCCCTCTGGCAGTGGAAAGCCATTCCCCCTTGTCTGTCCCTCCAGGCCTCATCCAAAGTCCCTCTCCAGCTCTCGTGGAGCCCCTTTAGGCACTGCAAGGGGCTCTGAGCTCTCCCTGGAGCCTTCTCCAGGTGAGCACCCCCAGCTCTCTCAGCCTGGCTCCAGAGCAGAGGGGCTCCAGCCCTTGGAGCATCTGTGTGGCCTTCTCTGGACCTGCTTTAACAGATCTATGTCTTTCTTCTGCTGGAGAGCCCAGAAAATGCCCTTGATCAATGCCTTGGCACAACTTGCAATTCTTGGCATTGGGATCTGGCTGGAATTACTGAGCTCAGCCCAGGCTCCCTTTCCTCACGCTGCTGGGAAATGTGGAATAACCCAACTGCATCCCAGGAGTTCTGCAGGTGCAGAAGGTGGTCAGTGAGAGCTGCAGTGTGCAGGTCCCTTGTACTTCCCTGTCCTTCCCTGAGCACATTTCCCACACTCCCTGCCTGCTGCAGATCACTCCCTTCTCGTGTTGAGAGCCTCTCTCTCCATCCCATGGCTCAGGAGGCAGCAGTTCCTGATGGATACAGCATGGCAGATCATGGCACTGTGCCACCAGCCTCACCAGTGACCTCAGCAAAGCCCCTCTCCCTGCTCCTGCTGCTTAAAATCGAGGATAAAAGGCAGTATCTCATCAAAAAGAAGGTCTGAAGGTGATGCTTGCCCGTAGCTCTCTTTGTTGTAGGTGTTTGTACTCCCAACATTCTTCTCATCCTCAGAAATCTAAAGGCTCTGTGGCGCGTTCATAAAGGACTGCAGTGCACAGGGCTTGTGTGCAGTTAAATCAGCAGGCTACAGCCAAAGAAAAAGAGAAACCCTTTGCTCATAAAAAGGGCAGAAAAGGGATCAAGTTTTTTGCATAAATCAAGAGATCTTTGCAGCAGCGCGGTGCCATTGCCAGGAAAATTCATGGGGACCTCAAAGATAAGGGGAACAGGAGTGCTGAGCACCATAGGGTTGTATTTTAAAAACCCCACAGTCCATCTCTTTTTTTGGATGTTAGAGAAAATTGTGTGGGCAGAAGTAGTGGTAGAGTCTCTGCACTTGTAGCAGGGAAGCTGCAGATGGGTTTCACCAAATATTTTCATGGTGAATTGAGATTGTGGAGGAGATAAATGATAGAGCTCTCCAAAATGCCTGGAGGTTCCTTATGAAGGGTGGCAAACTGGATTTCTGGGCTTTGAGGGTGCAGCCATGGGGGAGTTACCAGAAGGACCAAGAGATAAATCCAGGATTACTGCTGGGATGTTGGCTGATAGTAAATACACCCATGAGACGTGCAACAGAAAAACCATGAGTGCAAGTGCTGAGTACGGTGCAAATAGCCACAAATTGGTTAAAAAAATCCCTAAACCCTCAGTGTTTAAAATGAGTTCTGCAGGGAGAAGAGGCAGAGATGCCAAAACTGGGAGGAGCTTTGGTAGCCAGCGTTGAAAAGCCGTTTCCTGAGTGGGAGGCTGGAAGGATGGATCCCGTAGGTTGGAGTAACACAGAAACGCCGCCTTTCCTATTGCCCCCCGCATTCCCTTTTTTGCTGGGCCATATTTATTATTTCACATGGGTTATAATTCCTCGTTGGCACACGGGGGTGTGGGAGGGAGCAGGAAATGACACTTGCTTTCTTTGCAGGACTTTGGGAAGAGCTGCAGAGTAAAGGTTTGGCTCTAAGAGCTCGGTGGAAATGCCGTGCTTCCGAGCAAATTCCTGCAGGTGAAGTAACCTGAAACCTGGCATTTGGGGTGTGGCAGAGGAAGATTGCAACCTGTCCAGTTTTGCCTTGTAATGTAACACACCGTGGAAAAGGGCCTGACTGGGATTTTTTAACACTTTTTTTGTCTTTTATGCTTGTAATGGTTTTGGGGCATTCCCCATCCGAAGGTGGCTGGGATTTGTTTGCCTCCAGAGCCCTGGTTCCCCTCACACAGTCACAGTCGGGCAGGAAATGGGTTTCTTGTCCAGCCAGCCTGGTTTTCTCAACAGCAAAACTCCCTGGGTCCTGCTGGGAATCTCTCCAGCTCTGCTCTCCCCCGTGCTTCTCTGTGCAATTCCTCCAGAGCAGCATCCAGCCCAAGCTCGGCCTCACCTGGCTCTGCACAATGCTCCTTGGAGATTTTCTACCTTTTACCTCAAAAAAAAAAAAAACCAAAAAACACCCAAGCAGCTTTGCCTGTTCCTTTTTATGTCATTGTACAAAATGCAGCTGTCACACCCACCAGCTTCCTTTTAGGTTTTACCCAGCTCTGGGCTCAGGGTGCCTTGAATAAAGGGATTTATGCCTGGACATGGCAGTGGCAGGCTTTTCTCCTGGCATGACCAGACTCTCAATGTGACATTCAGAGCTGTAAAACACTCCTTGACAATAGCTTGTGTTGTTCAAAGAGCAGCATAAATAATCGAGGGGGTTTTTTTCTCTTGGTTTTTTTGGTTTTTTTTTTTTTTTGTGAGAAGAATAACATCTCTCCAGGCTGGCTGGGGAGGCGAAGGGCAGGCACTGTTGGAATGTGGAGGGGAAACTCAGGAAGGGATGACTTGGAAAAAGGGGACTTGAGATTGTTTTCTAGAAGGTTTTTAACATCATGGCGTGGGGCTATCTCTCAAACAAGGTATTGGGGCCTCTGTTCCTTTTTACACACGTTTTTATACAGAACAAGATAATTCCATGATCCAGGTTTCTGTGTTTGCAGGGACCTTCTGGCTCTCCACATCTCCCTGACAGGAGGGGGCAGCCAGGGGGGTCAGGCTCTGCTCCCAGGGAACAGGAACAGGAGAGGGAATGGCCTCAGGCTGGCCATGGAGAGGTTTAGATTGGATATTACTTCATAAAAAGGGCTGTCCAGGCTTGGCACAGCTTCCCAGGGCAGCGTGAGAGCCATCGTCCTTGGAGGGATGTGGCACTTGGGGACGTGATTTCGTGGTGGCCTTGGCACTGCTGGGAGAATGGTTGGAATCTGTAGTCTTGGAGGGCTTTTCCAACCTTTTTAATTCTGTGATTGTGCCCAGGGCTTTATCCTTCTTGAAAACCTCCAGGAATGGAAATTGCCCAAGCTCTGGGCACCCAGCTTGGCTGATCTCATGATGGAAAAGCTTCTCCTTGCACCTGGAACATCTCGATTCATCTTCTGCCCGTCACCTCCTGTCCTCCCACCCCGTGAGAGCCGGACTCTCCCTTCTCCCCAATGTACTTGGAGATGTTGGAAAGCTGCTCAAAGTCCCCTTCCTCGCCTGGTGCTGGTAGCTAAATATGCCCAGAGAGAAAAAGAGACAAATATTTGTGTTTGTGCACCTACCACATACCTCCAATTAAAATTAGAAAAGGAAATATTTTGAAGAAGTTACCAAAAAGATGCATTAGCAATTCAGTGACATTTCTTCCTGATTCATTAGCCCGTGTATCTGGTGACTTGCCTCTTCTGAAACTTTCATAGAAAAATATTTATTTTTTTATTTTGCTTCAGTCTTTACATTCCTTGCTGTCAGTACCTAAGAGGTGACGTGATCCCAGCATTATTTTCATAATTAGGCATCTTTTTGGTGCTGTGACCTGAATACAGGGCAGAGCAACTGATTTAATCCTCTTCAATATGATTTGTATCTTCTTTCTTATAATTCTTTTTTAAAAAGTCAAGAATTTCACCACCAAACCAGCTTCTTTTTTGTTGATTTCTCCAACACTGTGAAAATAAAGCACTGAATAAATGTATTTTGTACAACGAACAAAATACGGAGGGAAAAGCTTACACAACCCGATCCCAACCTCATCTATTAAAATTTTATATTTGTAAAAAAAAAAAAAACTTTAAATATGCTTATTTTATTTTAAAAAATGTTCTTAAAATGAGCTTAAACTGGGGGGAAAAAATCCCCCATGCAGTAGTTGTGGCCATGCCCAGAGTCTGCCCAGCACGTGCCGTGGGTATGAATGAGCGCCGGCAGTTTTGTCTCGGGGCTGGATTAGGCACAGTTGCTACTGGAAACTGCACAGCCCGGCTCAGGGAGGCTGTTCCTCTCCAAAACAGAGTCCCTGCCCATGGCAGGGGGTTGGAATTGGAGGATCTTTGAGGTCCCTTCCGACCCAAACCGTTCTGTGATGCTCTGAAAGCAGCACCGAGGTTGGGGAGCTCACTGGGGTGTGAGGACGTGCCCCATCCAGCATCACTAAATGTCACTTGCTGGATTTTGACCTCCAACAGCATCCAGGGGAGGCTTTTCCTTCTGGGATTTGCTTTGAGCTGCAATGTTCTTAGCTTCATTTCTTTAAAAAAAGAAGAAGAAAAGAATTTTTCAGGAGTCAAACCCCACAAAGTCTGGGTTTTTGCACGGTTTGGGTTTCAGCCCCGCCGCTTGCACGGGCACTTGTCAGTCCCAGAGCAGCGATGGTGGCTTGGTTTTGAGATGCAAAACAAAAGCTTTTGTGCAGCATGGCTGGTGTGTGCTGCTTTCTGCTGTCAGAAGGGAAGCTGAGCCCTGTGCTCAGCCCTTTCCTCCCCTGGCCTTCCTGCGAGTCCATTGAGCTGGCCCCTGTCAATCAGCAGTGCTTTCAGAACGAGTGTGTGGGGCAAAGCTCCAAAATGTGTCTGTGTCAGCTCAGGAGTGGTGCCTGCTCTGCTGGGTTTGGGGGTGTGCAGAGCTGCCCACATGCAGTCAGTTTTGCACAGTCATTTTTGCCTGTTGGAGGAGTTGGACTCAATAATCCTTCTGGGTCTCTTCCAACTCAGGACATTCTGTGGTTCTAATCTGGGATCTCTGATCTGTAGCAGAGCTCAGTAATTTTCTTACCCTGGATCCCATTCATTCTTTCTAGACTCAGTCTAATAAAGCCAGCTTTGAGCTGCAGCCTTGCTCTGTGGAGAAGAGACAGGGTGGTGTGTCATCCCCTCCAGAAGCACTGGGAGCTCCATCTATGGTCTCTGCACAGGGGATGTGGCATTTTAGTACTTAAAGAGGGAGAGTGATTTTTTTGTACAGGCAGATAGTGATAGCACAAAGGGGGGATGGTTTTAAAATAGAGGAGGAGAGATTTAGATTTGATTTTAAATAGAAATTCTCTATTCTCTAATTCTCAGGCTGCCCTGAGAAGCTGTGGCTGCCCCATCCCTGGGAGTGTTCAAGGCCAGGTTGGATGAGGCTTGGAGCAACCTGGGTTGTGGAAGGTGTCCCCGCCCATGGCAGGGGATTGGAATGAGATGATCTTTCAGGTTCCTTCCATCTCAAACCATTCCATGATTCTCTAACACCTTCTGCTGCAGGGAGATCTCCCCTCCCCGTGCTGACCTGCCCTTTGCAGGCTGAGAAAAGCACAGTCAGGTTTTATTTCACCCTGGCAGCATATTTTAAAACCAGGCTGACAGAGCAGTGGACCTGAGAACAGAAAAGATGTCGAGGCAGTGGTGATTATTGTGAGTGTTAGAGCAGCATGGGGAATGCAAGGATGCAGAAATAATAAGAACGCTATTGGGTTGGGTTGTTTGGATCACAAAAACTACTTGCTTTTAGGGTTTTTTTCAGATATTTGCTCATATTTTTTATCATTGGCTCCTGTGCTTGAGTGAAACCCCCCCTGCCCTTGCCTTGGGAGGTGCTGCTGCTGCTGTCAGTAGCTCTCAAGGCAGCTTTGCCACCGGGACCAGCCTGTCCTCCCCTCTGTTGCCAGAGAAATCCTCAGCCCTCACAGAGCAATGACCTCCAGTTTATACTTATATACCTGGAATTCTCCCTGGAGCTGTGTTGTGCAACAGGGAGCGTGATTCCACATGTGTTTTATGTAAGCCAGAGAGGATTTTGGGTGTTGTGTTGGAGAATCAAAGCCCTCTTTGGGGGAACCTGCAGTCTGACTATCCAGTTGGACAAGCTCAACTTTCCCTGCAATTTAAATAGACTCTGCCAGAATGTTAATTGTGCCAGGCTTCAGAACTACCTTTTAACTCCTTAGGTGCATGTAGAGTTTCCAAGCCACCCTCACTCTCCTGTTTAAATGGAAAACAACAGCTTTGGATGTCTGTGTCCATCACCCACTCATTCCCCTGGAAAGCTTTTATGGCTGCAGTGTGTCATTTGGGATAATCCAGGACATCTCTGCACAGCTCAAGAAGGTCCTTTCCTCCCCATCTGCTTCCCCACTGTGTGGAAGTGGAGATCTCCCTCAGAGCACAGTTTTTACTTTTATTCATCCCAGAAATTCCTCCTCTTTGAGGCCAACTATTTGATACCCGTAATGTCTTGGCACTTCAATTCTGTTTACTTGTTCTCAGTTTATGGCACTTTCCTAACTAAATTCAACCAGAATAAACAGCATCCAGAGAGAAAAATTCCAGTTCATTGTGAATATCAACAGCACTGGAGAAACAGCTGTTCAGATCAGGGACAAACTCACTCAAAAATCATTATCTCATTTATTGGAAGGCAAAAAAGAGCTTCAGGTGTCAGAGATAGAGAAGGGATCATCTCCAGTTTGGTTTGTTGTGGTATTGTGGGAACACAGGTGCACTTAGCCCCAGCTGGAGCTGTGGCAAAACCTGTCCCTTGGAAATGCTGGAAGCTTTGCTTTGATTTACATGGATGCAGACTGCAACCCTGCCTGCTCACAGATTGTTAATTATTTTACCTTCTGTAAAAGTTTCTGCAGCAAAACCTTCCTTTGAATAGTGGAGGTTTAGGATAGTAAGGAAAACAGGCATAAATTAGGGCAAAACCATTTGGGTTTGTTCTTGCTGCAGGGCAATAGTGGGAAAAGAAAAAGAAAATTAACCTTGTTTTTCCCAGGATACTGCCTTACCTGGAGCATGTACCTTCCCTAAGAGGTGGCAGATGGATTTCTTTGTTTATCTTCAGGCTTGTGAAGCATCCAGGATTTTTGGAGGAGCAGCTGTGTACCTCAAGAGTTAGATTTAGATGTCTCCTTGTAGCCTGGCATATTCCAGCTGCTGCTCCTGGTAGGGTGGACCTGTCACATGCAGGATCTTCTGATGCCATCCTGGATTCTGTGACAGCTGGGATGGTCTTTAAGGTCTCTTCCAACCCAAACCATTCTGTGATCCTGTGTTGTTGGGGGTCTGAGTACTTGGCACCTTCACTGTTAATTCTTTTTTTAAAGTTTAGGTAATTAATAATCTCAAACAAGGCCTGGTAGCTAAGGTAGGACAGAATATCTGTGTGGGAAGGCAGAGTCTTGGCTGGACATTTGGCTTTCACTTGAGGGAAGGACCTGAGCAAATTTGAACCAAAAATGTGTGGGTTTAAATTTAATTAAAAAAAAAAAAACAAAACTAAACTTCTTAAAGTAACATTTTTTATTTTAAACAAAGAATACAGAGCTATGGGCAGACTTCCAGAAAAGCAAAAAAATTTATTGTTGGAGTAGGGTCTTTACTGGTGAAACAAAACTGAAACCCCCAAAGGGAACCAAGACCTGTGGTGGCCTGAAGCCTGCAGGAGATCACCGTGATGGATTAAAGGGAAGCTCCACAGCTGCACACAACACCTGCCACCACAGCTCTGTCAGAGCTTTTCCATCCATGAGGAGGTCTCATCCATGACTTTTGGCTCCACTTTCCATCTCCAGTATGTCCAAAGGTTACAGAATTCCCATGGTAGGACTCCCCATGCAGAGTTGGAAGGATCCTGTGCTGGTGTGATGAGTCCTGCAGGTTCAGTCCTGCTGTCCACTGTATCCCCCCAAAAGAAACATCAAAACCTCTGGCAGGAAAAAAATCAAGTCCTGGATCTCTTGCTGGTTTTGGGAATCTGGGTGGAGTAGACCAGGAGGTGGCTCCTCCAGGGCTGCACCTCCAGGAATTTGCCCTGCAGCCCCTTTTTATTGTAATGACACCCTTAGTGCTTCCAGACCTGATGCACATGAGGGTTTGTGCCCCAATTCTCCTGATCCTTATGTCTGCAGAGTCCCCAAGGACTTCAGTGGTGTTTGTGGGGCAGGGGGATTGTCAAAACTCTGAATTTCATCCAGCCTAAAAGCTACAACAGAGCCAACATTATTGTTTGGTGCAAAGTGCTGAGCAATCCACAGCAGAGAACATCCTGGTCCTGCAGAGTGTCCCTCCCTTCCCTCTTTGGAGTTACCACAGGGACACCCCTGTTATCTGTGGAGGGAGTTGTGTCCAGGTTTAGGTTGGATATTGGCAAAGTTCTTCATAGAAAAGGTTGTCCAGCCCTGGCACAGCTGCCCAGGGCCGTGGTGGAGTCCCCATCCCTGGAACAATTTAAAAGCCATGTGGATGTGCCACTTGGGGACATGGTTTAGTGGTGGCCTTGCAGTGCTGGGGGAATGGTTGAACTTGGTGTTCTTAGAGGCTTTTTCCAACCTAAATAATTCTGTGATTCTATAAAATTGAGTGGATTTATTCACAAACTTTACTTTGACAATGAGTTTAGAGCCTGATGGTCAGGCCTGGAGATGAAGCTCTTTCATGAACTCACTGACATGGTGCAGTGACAGTGGCAGAAGTGAAACCCATTTTCATTTGGTCTCTGCTGCTCTGTCTTTTGGGGTTTTTTTTTGGCTCATGTCTAGCTTGTTAAAAGCCTTACTCTGCATTATCATCATCTGCTGAGGGTTTGTTTGAGGTTCAGCTGGAGCAGGATGGGGTTGAGATGTGCAGGGGTGCGTAAGTGTGTAACGGGGTGTCCTGATCAGCACTGATAACAGATCTGGAGATGCAGACACGTGGCCCTCAGAAAGGGGACACCAGAAAGGGTTCTGAGGAACCCAGGTGTCAATGACAGGCAGAAAGGAGCCATTGCTTTTTGAGCTGCTGTAACTCCGATCTTGTGTCCTGAAGCAGGGAGGCACAATATCCTGGCTGCAACAATGTTGTATTCAAATCCACAGCTCAGAAATCCATCCATGGGAGGAATGAAGAATATCCTGTTGCTGTCCAGTGCTATAACTTGCTGGAGCTTGATCCTTGGGTTGCTTCCTGAATGGTCACTCTCTGTCCTAACTCCTTCATGCACAAAAATCCCAACCAAAACCACCACTTGACTCCTGCATTATGTGGATCTGTCTTAAAACCAGATCCTGCTTGCTTTCAAGTGGATAAATCTCTGCCTGGGGCTTGGCAGGCTGTCGGCTGGGATCTGGTGGAGTGATGGGCAGGAAAACCCAAGTGAAACCTCTCCCAGCAGGAACAAGGATGTTTCCATCACAGTGATTTGCGCTGGTGAGCAGAGCAGGGAGTGGCAACACGGGTGGGATGTGGGTTAGGGACAACCCATGTGTCCCTTGGTCAGACATGGAAATCGTTGAATTTGACATTTGGCAAGCAAAAAGCACGACGGGATATGGGATTTATTTCCCAAAACTTTTAGGGAAGCAAAATCATAAAGTCCTGGAATGGTGTGGGTCAGAAGGACCTTGAAGACCATCTCATTCCAACACCCTGCCATGGGCAGGGACACCTTCCACTAGCCCAGGTTGTTCTGAGCCCTGTCCCCCCTGGCCTTGGACACTTTCAGGGATCCAGGGGCAGCCACAGCTTCTCTGGGCACCCTGTTCCACTGCATTCATTCACTCCCAAAATGCACAGGACACAGCACAGCCTCTTGCAAACTCTTGGTGTGTGTCCCACCTGCTCTGTTCATGGAGTGGGTCAGATTAAGACACCTTCCCAAAAATGAAACCAGCCCTGAGCCATCAGCAGAAGTTGCCCTTGAAGCATTTTCTGAGGCTCTGCCCCCAGTGCACTGCTCAAAACCTCATGTCCATTCCCCCTTCCCAGCTGCTCCCAGCAAACCCAGGCTGTGCACAGGACAACTGGTCGTGTGAGTGGGTTTTTTCCCCCTTCATACTTTTGTTTATTCATTAAGGAAGTCAAAAGAGGAAGAGGAATAGAAAGGTTGCAAATGTTTTGCTTAGAAATGAGACCTCAGTCACTGGGCTGCACGTTGCCCTGCGTGGGATACGTTGGGCAGCTCCGGTGGCCCCAGTGAGAGCTCGGGAAGACCAAGGTGCCCTCCCAAGGTGTGCTCAGGTAGGGTCACAGCCTGTTTGTGTATCTGCTTACATCCATATGGCCCAGGGTTCCTATGGAAACAGGTTGGGAGAGCTGGGGTTGGTCAGCCTGGAGAAGTGAAGGCTCAGGGGAGATCTTCCAGCACCTTCCAGTGCCTAAAGAGGCTGCAGGAGAGCTGGAGAGGGACTTTGGGCAAGGGCCTGGAGTGACAGCACAGGAGGGATGATCTTTACACTGACAGAGAGTAGGTTTACACTGGATGTTGAGGAAAGATACTTTACTCTGGGGGTGCTGAGGCCCCGGCACAGGTTGCCCAGAGAAGCTGTGGAGCAACCTGGAATAGTGGGAAGTGTCCCTGCTCATGGCAGGGGGTGGAACTGGATGATCTTTGATGTCCCTTCCAACCCAAACCATTCCATGATTCTGTATGCCAGTGTTTGACTGTCGGATCTTCACTCATGAAAGCCTCTCACATTCAGTTGTGCATCCACTGGCTTCCCAGAGTCTGGCTCTTAAGGCCAGTGGCCACCTCTGCATCCTGGGATTTCTTTTCTTCCCAGCTGTATCACTTTAATTTGTAAAGGATGCCTCTTTTCAAACAGCTTTGCACATTCCAATCTAAAAGCCAGCAAGGTCTAAATTTTACAGGCATCAGGAGATCTTGGGGTGCTCCTGCTCCAGGATCAGGCTGGATCAGCCCTGCATCCCATCCACGGGAGCAGACCTAGACTGTAGCTCAGAAAATGCCAGGGAATGGTTTCTCCGTGCACACAGAGAGGGCGAGGAAAGGAAAGCAGAGAGGTTTGCCAAGGGAAATGGTCCTGTTACACACAGAGTGTTTTCTTTGGGTGTTTGTTTCCCAGCCCTTGCCCGGGATGCAGAGCTGGCTTTGGGAGACTCAGCCCGCCGGGTTTATCTCGGGGTGTGGCGTTGCTGCAGGCTCTTATCAGGTGTGTCCTGGTGAGCGAAACCATTCAAACAAAAGCCTTTCACCTCCATTTGTGCACAGTTCCTGCCCTTGGCCAGGGGCTGGTGTCTGCACCGGGGTGGGATTGGTGCACAATTAATGTGTCTGCAAGAAAACTGATGGGTTTTTGGTTGTTAATACTTTTTTTTTGGAGATGGAAATCCTAGGGTGGATTGGTACTGATGAATGAGATTAGAAACACCAGTGAGGCTACATGGAAGGACCAGGACCAAAATTAATTAGATTAGAATTATAGAATATTAGAATTATAGAATCAGTAAGGTTGGAAAAGACTTTTAAGATCAGCTCTGGAAGGAGTTGCCGTGGTTTAGAAGCCCAGGAAAGCTTTTCCTCCTGAAAACTGCTGGCTTGTTCAGCTGTCAGGAGAGAGCCGGATGCTTTCCTTGCTCTCAGCTGCTCCTTTAGCTCTGACAGGCTGTTTGCTGGGATGAAAGGAGAGACATCAACAGGCAAAACTGCGAGGGAGCTGCCAGCATTTGTTGCTGTCACACCTGCGTGGTGGCACTGCCAGCACTGCAAACAGGCAGGTAGAG
>VXBC01002983.1:49725-62849 GCA_013399945.1 Ploceus nigricollis
AAAATGGTGTTTTTTTTTTTTTTTTTTTACTTCTTTTTCTACGAGAAAGGAGATAACAACTGGATGCTGTCCCATTTTCAGCCTCGGAATTGTTTGCCAGACTTGAATTACAGGAATTGCTGTGGTGAGGCAGAGCAGCTCCATTAACTGGGAGCTGGCAGGGGCTGGGGGAGGCTTTGCACGCCGGGGCTCCACGTTGTGCTCCCGTCAGGAACGATTAAAGGAGCTGTTTGTGATGGAAACAAAACCAAATTGGGCTGATTCTTTAAGGGGAAATAAAACAGGGAAGAATAACTTTATTGAGCTTGTTTATTAAATCTTGCTGTGTTCCCTTCTGAGCAGCAGAAACTGTTGGAGCTGCTGGTGCAGCCAGCTCGTGTTTTGTCTTTCCCTTTTTTGAACTTGATTTGGTGTGGAGAGGCTTTGCACAAAACCTTTTCATATCCCTTTGGCTTAGCTGCAGTCCTAAACTGATCTGCTGGTGACAGACTAAAACTAATTATCACCAAAGAGTGCAGAGAAGAGGTTTTAAAGCTTTTGTTTGATAAGATGGTGGGTGTTCAGAGGGGCTTGGGAATTACTGGGTGTTAGGATGCTGATGTTGGCCCATGCCAGTATCCATGTTCCATCACAGGGAGGGAGAGATGAGTTTGCTTTCACTGCTAAACTACTTAGAGAAGGTTCTACTTATAGACTAGGGGGAAAGCCACCATCCAGCCACTCATGCTCAAGGGGAGCAGCAGAAGAGCAGAAGGAAACTGGCTGCAGATTTTTTTCCCTTTGTATCTCACTAATTCCTTTGTCCCTGCAGCTGAAACAGCTCAGTTCTGCTCCCTGCTCCAGCTGGTTATGGAGCATCTCCCAGTTCCCATGTGCCTCTGCCCTTTTAGTGTTTCATCCTTCCACCTTTATTGAAGATCATCCAGTTCTACCCCCTGCCACGGGCCAGGACACCTTCCACTATCCCAGGCTGCTCCAAGCCCTGTCCAGCCTGACCTTGGACACTTCCAGGGATGGGGCAGCCTCAGCTTTTCTGGGCAGCTTGTTCCAGGTTTCCCCTGGGCTGGTTTGGTGTTTCACACCCTTATTCTCTGAGCAGTGATGATTTTTTGGTGCTGTACAGAGCGTATTGTGTATGCTCTCACCTGTGGCACAGTGAGTGTTACCAGATGGTTTGCTCAAAGTTGATTTTTTTTAACACTTCTAGTAGTAGTAGCTTAGTGCTTGCTGCTCTTCTGCTGTATGTTTTTTAGCCAGGCAAAGTGCCAGCACGTCTGTCAGAGGAAAAACTCCTGGCTGGATCCTGGAGAATAAACCAAGCTTGAATTCTCTCTAAAGGGAGAGGACTCAAGTCCCACAGGGAGGATTTTTCAGCATAGTGGTCCCATTTGGTAAATTAGTGACCAGTTTTAGTGACTTTGGGAGCATCCCCTGGTATCCATAAGGAGGAGGGAGATGTGGTGCAACACCAGCCCCTGGAGCTGGAGCTGAGCATCACCAGCAGCAGCAGAGCCATTCTCTGGACAGGGACACCAACCACAGCCCTGCAGGCTGCAGGATACCTGTGGGATAGCTAAAGAAATCCATGTTTTGGTAAAAGCCCCTGAAGGTCTTAATAAAAATCCCTTGACAGTTACCTACTCCAGGTTGCCCTACCTGTGTATGGTGATTTAATGATTTAACCAAGTCTCTGCTGTGATTCTTGGAGTGTCCTGTGCAGGGCCAGGAGTTGGACTCAGTGATCCTTTTGGGTCCCCCCCAGCTCTGGATATTCTACAATTCCAGAAAGAGAAGCAGTCACTTTGCAGTTTATTTGTTCCTCCCTTATCCTTGCTTATTCAATTGGAAAGATTTAGGTTTTTTTTTTAATTTTAGGACAGGGATCATCAGGTTACTCTTATGATACCTCCCTGATCCCAGCAACCATTCCTACCTCTGTTGCAATTCAAGTGGAATTGGAAGAGGTACAGTGGAGTTGCTCTGGTTTTTGTGAGGATGACTTGTTTCTTCACATAAATTTAATAAAGCAAAGTGCAAGGGATTTGGGTCTCCTGCTCTTTATTTGGTTTACACACCTCAGGGGGTTGTTTTTCCAGCAGCCACCTATAACTCCACCAGGGAGTCGTGCATCAGGGGGAGTTTAGGATGTGATATTCAGGAACCAGAGAACAGAAACCAGCATTCCAGAGGAAGCAGATCACACCAGCTCTCCTCACCCCTTCTCCTCTTGTTTTGGGTTGCTGTGGGGCTGTGCCTGCCCCAGCAGGATCCCGGAGGAGCTCCAGCCTTTTCAGAGGCAGCAGCTCCCTCACAGCGCTGTCCCAGAGGACTGTGGCAGATTGCAAACACTCTCAGCACAATCATACCAGCCCAATTAGCATAATGATGCTGCCTAATTTATGCACAAATTGCCCTAATTTATGTGTGTCGATACATATGATTAAACCAAGCACAGGTGGAACAGGGTTTGGTCTCACCCAGCCAATGAAGCACAAAGCTGCATCCATCCCAAAATGTGTGAAAGGTCCAAAAATTCCTTCTTTTCATTATTAAAATATGGAGGTTTGTGTTGTTTTGCTCTGGCAGCATGAATGGGGTGCAGGGCAAGGTTAAACTCATGGCAGGAGGTAAGAGAATAAAGGATTCCTGGGCTGAGATTTGCATGGATTAAAGGCAGCTTTAATTTGCCTTGATACACTTGGGTTTCAGGTGGATTAACAGGCGGCGGGATTTGGGGCTGTCTAGCCAACAAATAATACCTGCCTTCCTGTTATTTTAATTCTTTTAATAAGGGATGTAGGACTCTGGAACTGTGGGCCACCTTTGCCAGCCCCTGATCTTGAGGATTTTTGTGTGTAACGTTTTATACCATTAATATTCCCAAATAATAAAACTGCTGTCGTCATCTGAATTCCCAGAGCACTTTCTCAGCAGGGTTCTTCCAAAAAACCCTTCTCAGATTGTAACCTATTCCTCATTTTAATAAAAGAAATAGGTGATTTTTTTCCATAGAATCACAAACTGGTTTGGGTTGGATCTTAAAGATCATCTTGTTCCTATTAATCTGTCATGGTCTCCATCACCTGTGAAATTCTGTGATTTTCCTGCACTTAGCACCATCCAAAGCTGTGTTTGGAATCTGTCAGCTTTGTGAATGAAGGAATAAATTGACCATGAAAATATTGACAGCACATTTGCTTATGCCAACTTCCTGACTCGGTCCCATAAAATTTACTGCTTTGTTTAAATGCACAGAGCTAACCAATACTCCCATCCTAAATCTGAAACACTGTACCAGCTACTGGGAAGAAAATGAATTCTATCCCAAAAATTAACTCTCTCCCAGCCAAAACCAGGACAAGCTGGTCACAGCACCAAGCCTGTCTGAGTTTGAGAAGTTTTTGGACAACGCTCTCAGGCACAGGCTGGGATCCTTGGGGTGTTCTGCACAGGGCTAGGAGTTGGACTCAGTGATTCTGATGAGTCCCTTCCAGCTCAGGATATTCCATGGTTCTAACCATCCTGGAAGACACTTGACCCTGAGTTCAATGGTCTTTCTCATAACTGGAATCTCTTTCTGAAGCAGCTTTGTGTAACAACATTGTCAGAAATACCTGGATCGGGTCAGTGTTAGATTTCCCAGTGCTGCCAGGATTAGAAAATTGAATTTTCGTGGTAGAAAATGGAAGTTCCTTCCTATATCTGGCATGTCTTCCTTACCATTGGTGTGGTGTAACAGCAGGTTAAATTGCTTTCATCCAAATACATACAAATGGTATACAAATAATAATTATGAATTATTATGGTATTCCCGAGGTCAGTGGGTTGCAGGGATGGCTTTCCACACTCAGCTGATGGCACCAGATCCTCTGGATGCAGATTTTGGGAGGATTATCTGGCAAGAGGATTACACTGCTGGCACATCGTGGCACAGTGGGGTTGAGAAAAGGCAGAGGAGTGGAAAGGATTGTGTGGGGCTGCAGGAGCCAAATGTGGGACACTCTCAGCCCCGTGCCACACTTGCTCCTTGGCAGTCACACTTCCTTTCTGCACAGCAACTGGTTTCTGAGGCCAGTGAGTAATTTCTAAGAACAGATGTGGATGTAAGACACTCCTGTGAGCGTGTACAACATGAGATGTTTCTACTCTGCCATGCTCCAGTGCCCACCTCACCGTGCTCCGAACCTGTCACAAGGAGTGAGGGCTGTGAGTCACTGCAAGTCACACATCCCAAATTCCCCTCTGCTCCTGCCACTGATCCATCTTTACAGCCATCTGAAGGCACAGCCAGCTCTACACCCCGCTTACACACGTGCCCCTGACATTTATGAGCTCTCCTGTGCTCGTTGTGCCTTTGCATTTGCTGGTTTTTGTTATCTCCCAGTGTTCACTCGTCTTTCAGGAGGTGCTGTCCTTGTCTTGCCAGGAGCTGTGAGCACCAGCCTCGCTCCAATCTTTGGGGAAACTCAGCTTCATTGCTGATTCCCTTTGAACTCTCAGATGGTGGTAGTAGCAGCAGGGGGGATGGAGAAGAGGAGGCTCTGGGGAGACCTTCCAGCACCTAGAGAGGCTAAAACAGAGCTGGAGAGGGATTTTGGACAAGAGCATGGAGTGATGGGATGAGGGGGAATGAGCTTAAGCTATAGGAGAGTAGATTTAGATGGGATATTAGGAAGAAGTCCTTCGCTGTGAGGGTGATGAGACCCTGGCACAGGTTACCCAGAGAGATTGTGGACTTCCCATCCCTGGAAGTCCATCCCCATGCCAGGTTGGACAGATTTGGAGCAACCTGGGCTAGTGGAAGGTGTCCCTGCCCGTGGCAGCAGCACTGGACTTGATCATCTCCAGAGATCCCTTCTGACCCAAACCATTCCATAATTCTTTAATTCTCTTGCACTTAGCACCATCCAAAGCTGTGTTTGGAATCTGTCAGCTTTGTGAATGAAGGAATAAATTGACCATGAAAATATTGACAGCACATTTGCTTATGCCAACTTCCTGACTCGGTCCCATAAAATTGACTGCTTTGTTTAAATGCATGGAGCTAACCAAAGGATGGCAGGGCTTCACCCCCTCTGCACAGGGAGGAGAGGACAGGCTGAAGGCTGGACTGAATTCTTGTAGCCCTCAGACCCCTCTGCCCCAGGACAGCAGCTCTTCTGGGAGGTGTTGGGAAACACTGGATCATAAGGAAGAAAATGCAAGTGGGATGTGGGAATACCAATGAGTCTGGCACATCTGGGGTCACTCATTTAGAGCCAGAGCCAAGAGAAAGTAGATGCCTCAGCTGTTCTCCAGTTTCCTTAAAAAAGAAGTATCAGGAAAATAACCCAGCTCTCCTCCTCCCTGGCAGATCCAATGTCTTTTAATCTGCCCTGTCTCACAGCTTCTCTCACAATGGAAGTTGCTGGTGGTCTGCTCGGATTAAGCAGCAATTCTGGCAGACTTCAGAGCAGACTTGATCTCCAGGTCTCGTTGCTTTGAAGCTCCCAGTTCTATCACACTCGACTAAATCAGATTTTTTCTTCTCTGTGGAGGCAGAAAATCAGCCCCGTGCGCCCATCTGATTGCAGTGCTGAGGCTTGTCTAATTGAACAAGTGCTGGAGTCAACACTTGAGCAGGATGAAAAGCAATGAGGAGATCACCCAGGGATTATGTCTGAGCTCCACAGCTCCTGGCACCGACGGAGCAGATGGCTGAGTCGCATCCTGCCCAAGGCTGGGCAGGAAAGATGTCGATAGGAAAAAAAAAAAATATTAATTTGGTTTAAATGTATTCAACTCGAAATCTACAAGTGCCTCAGGTCTCTAATTCTGTATTTTATAGCAGCAGCCCAGAAAATGGGATTAGTTGGGGGTTGGCTCTGCAGACTCCTGCAAGGAGCCCCGCTGCTGCCTCAAAGCTGATGTGGGTAAAAAATATTTTGGGAAGGGGAACTGAGATGCAGGGAGTGGAGACAACTTGGCTGGTCATGTAAAACTGGGGAACAGCCAGGAGCAGTGTGGACATGGCAAGTGAACCATGAGCCCCTGTGGTGTGGCTGTGCTGATGGAGCCAGGAACCCAAACCTGAGAGCTGCTGGGGAGGGAGGTGGTTTGTGCAAGTGTGAGAACCTCACAAACATCCCTGCAGGTCTCCAGCCTGTTCCTTATAGGATCACACTTGATCCTGCAGCCAAAGTCTGTATGCTGAGAGGTTTGGGCTTGGGGAAGTTGCTGGTGGCTGTCCCATGGGTATGTGGCCACCAGAAATCCTGGTGACCCCCACATGGCTTTCTGTCCCCTTCCCTTGGGGTGGGAGTAAATGAACACACAGAACTGCTTTTCTCAATGCCCTAACTACTTCTGTCTGGGGAAGTACACCCTCAGAAGAGCCCTCACTACAATAGGAATTATCTATTTCCTGTAGCTCTGGACCCTCCTAAACTTTATTTCCTTTTGCCCAAACAGCAGTGCATCTATCAGGCCAAGCTGGGAATATCAGAGTCCCTTCATCACTGCTGCTGCTGCCTTGTAATTCCCTCCTGCCACCTCTTCCCAAAAGCATTTCTAACCCTGGAAACCCCCAATTTTGCTTTCTGTACTTAAAAGTTATTTTCATTTTTTCAAGTGTGTCTGTAGCTTGAGCAATAATAAAAAATTGCATTTTGCATCTGGTAAAATGAATTGGAATTGCCTTGCTGGCAGCAGTAAAAATGCTGTTTCCCTAAGATGTTGCTGTATTTGAACTCTTGGGTTCTAAAAGCTTTTTTTGCTTGTTTATTTCCAGGGGGCAGCACTGGAAGAACCTTTATGGGCTCCTAATGACGTGCAGGTGGACGATTGACTGATGATAATTAAGGTAGGAAGAGGTGCTGTTAATTTTGGCATCTTCTCATTTGTCCTGTCCTTGAAATGAAACGCTGCTGGCCAGTGGCCATCACTCTATTTTGGGGTTCAGTACACAACCATGGCACTATGGCCAAGCAGTAACTTGTGCTGAAGTGTCCCTTTAAACACAGATGGAAGGGAAATCTTATTTAAGAACTACCTGGGAACGTAACTAAGTGGAAAAAATCTGACTTCCTCCCCCAAAGGATAATAAGGTCTCTGTTGGTGCAGAGTTGGAAGGGACATGACTCTTATTTGAGAGCGCTCAGCACAGGGATTTTTTTGTTCTGCTGAAACCCAGTGGTTGGGTTGGAATTCAGGTTCTAACTTGCAATCTCAGAAAAAAAAGAAGAAAACTGGAACTAAAGATATATTTTATTCATTTATTTTCATCATCTTGAGCGTCTGTGGAAAGCTGGTCTATCTCCAAATGTGGCAAGAGAGTGCTCAGTTCTTGATGGATGAAACAGAGGAAAATCCCTGATTTAAAAGCAGTAAACTGTTGTATAAACTTGGAGGAGAAAATACAAATGTGAGCAAAGTTAAATGGATTTATAAGTAGCTTTTCTGCTGCTTTTATACCTGAATTCTTGCCTTGCTGGGTTGTTTCTGCTGTGGTGGTTGTGCTTGGAGGCATCATCAGGAGGGTGAGATGGTCACTGCTGGTCTCTGCCTCCTCTTCCTGAAGCACGGAGGATCTTCACCCCTTTAGGAGTCACCACAGAGACTCCCAAATATCTACTGTAACAGAGGCTTTGCTTCCTCTCACAATTTGGGTTTTCACTTCTGATTAATGGGTTCAGTTAATGGCTGCTTGGTTTTTGGTGTCGGCGGAGAGTTGTTGGAAAGAGAGGGGGAAATTCAAGCTGCAACAAGAGCAAATTCTTTGAACGCGGGTTTACCGTTCTCCGGCGTATTCCTGCTTTTTGTTTGGCTTACGATAAGATGCACTGCTGTGGAATTTGCTTGGAGCAGGGATTTGCATGAATTATTGTTCCTTGCAACGTGCACATCTGAGCAAACCCTCTCCCCGTGCTCCGCGGTACCCGAGCACCCCTTTTGGAGGAGGATTTGTGTGCCGGGGTGCAGCGGTCAGCAAAAGCCAAGTGCTTTGGGGGGGAAGGAAGGCTGCAGTGATAAAAACAAAGTGCTGAAATAAGGGGAAAACTCCTCCAGGGCTGTGCAGCAGCGTGGGGATTTGTGTGTTTATTCTGTGTGCTGCCTTCTCATCCCAGCACGATTTTGTAAAAGCAACATCCTCCCGTTAGGAAAAACTCAGGGCAGTTGTGCTTGGCCTCTTGCAGGGTTCACTTTTTATTTAGGAAGTGTAATGGCATTAGTCACAGCTGCTGATTGACATAGTGTGGCCCAAAATTATGTACAAGATGGGAGTAAACAGTCATTGGGGATGGTCTCTTGATTCTGCACTTGGAGCTTTTCATTTGAAAAGTTTCCCCCTTCTCCTAGAGAGATCTTTCTGTAAATCACTAATTAAGCAAATGAGCTACAGTGACATCAGACTGTCTCCAAAAAGAGCTGGTGTTTTGGAGAAACCTTCAAGCTGCAGACTCAAATTATCCAATATTTAAAATTATGGTGTCTTACAGGAATAGAAAGAGCAAGGAAAGCATTACTGGAATATTGGATGACTTCAGGTTTCACGTACAAAATCAAGTTTTTTGTGTAATTCTGAATTCTACATTGATGCTAAATCTGATGTCCTCACTAAATTTGACTAAATCTGATGGCTTTAAAAAATTTGCTTGTAATTCTCTTACTTCCTTTTTGTAGAGAGTAGAAAAGGTTAAGGCAAATACGTTGGGATGTTCATCTACAATACTTTGTGTAATGTATTTATTTTCTGAAAAATTGACTTTGATGGGGAAAACTGGAGGAACTTCTGCCCCCAGAGCATCGGGGGCAGGTGTGAGCGATGGGACAGGTGGAGCATGAGTTTGTGAGGTCCTGAGTTGGGAAGAGCACCAGTGTGTGTTGAAACCAATCAGGGCAAGGTGCTCAGTGTGATGGAGACGTGGCACTGTGTGGAGCTGTATTTGAGTGTGCAAAGCACTGCCAGAGCTGCTCAGAAGGGCTGAAACCATCAGGGTGGGGAGGGGACACTCCCTTGACACCAGTGCGGTGCTGAGTGCCCTGTTTTTGAGAGGGGGAGCGCTGAAACCACAGGTCTTGTTTCAACAAAGCCCATCCAAAGCCATCCACAAGCTCTGCACCATCCATATCCTCCTCCAGCTGTGCTGCCAGCAGGTTTTGGGGACGTGGGAGCCACGCTGGCATGCCCTGTGGATTTGCAGAAGAGCTCAACACGTGTGGTTTCCTCCACCGGTTCCAGCAGCGCCCGTCACCGAGCTGTTGTTTTCGGTGCTACCCACAATAACTGAAATGTCTTTCCTGAGAGATAAGTCAGTAACTGTGGTTGGCTCCTTCCTCTGGTGTTTGTTCTCTCAGTAACTTGAAAGTTCATTTATCACCAGGGTGCTGCTGGTGCTCCCCTCCAGGGGTACCCTCCAGCACCGGCTGGCCACGGTCCCACAGCCTCTCCCTCAAGGATTGCTCCTCAAAAAACTGCCACAGCTTCATCTTCTCCCCAGGCACGTGCAGTTGTGACCAGGCTTCATGAGATGAGACAGGAGGTGGTGGGTCAGGACTCATCCCAGCCCTGCACTGCTTCATCCTGGTGGATTCTGCTTTGATTGGCCAAGGCATTAAGTGGTTTTTTTCCCCCACTGAGATTTGCAGTTTTGGTCAAAGCCACCACCAGCTGCAGTGCTTCTGAGCCCTTTAAAGATTGCTGTCACATTTTGTGACTTGCTGATGTGCAGGCTGATCCTTGGAGTACATTTTGGAAACACAGAGTTTGCCCAGAGACCATAAATCACAAGTGAAAGGTGCTCCTAAATCCCACTGGCACTTCTCCCCACCTCTTTCCTGTGAAGCTTCAAACTTCTACATGGAATTTGATACTGCTGAGGTGAGCTGACCTGGCCTGCTGCATCCTAAAAAACACCCTGGGATTTGCAGGGACTGCTGCACAGAGTGCAAACCCTCATTCCCAGCACACACCTCCAGCACTGGGTGGCTGGAGCTGAGTGAGGAATGAGGACAGGAAGGAGAAAACTCCTTGCAGAAACCACACCAGGCAGCGTGTCAGGACCTGCAGCCCCTACCTGGAGCTGCTGGGTATAAATAAACACATCCACCCTCTGCCTTATTTCTCACAACTGCTTCCCTGAGGAGTAATTTATTTTTTTTTTTCCCAGTAGCTTGTTCTGCAAGCAGGTTTCCTCTTGCAGGTGATTAGGAAAACCTCATTTTTATGTTAATTAGGCATAACTCTCAGTGCACAGACATCAACTGCTCTCACATCCTTCTGAGACGTGCGATTTTTACTGAAAAACCGATACCAGCAACTGATGTACCTGTTGCCTGAACAGATGGGAAACTGCACCAAAGGGGTGGTTGCCTCATAAATACGTTGCCAGGGTGTAGCAACCACAGGTTCAGCTTTCAGGAGGGCTGCAGCTGCAGTCAGTTTAGGTTTTTAGTGCTGTTTGCTTGCTAAGTTCGAGGGCTTCCTCAACAACTTGTCTCAGCACTGAGATCAAGCCATGCTAATTTAGTTAATTGCAGCTAAGCACAGCTACTGCTGACATTGGTGGGCCTGCACCTATAGGAGCAAATCTTTTTCATGTTGATGCCTCCAAACACGTCCCTGCTTTGATTATATTTGGTCCAGTGGGAGGGTTGAGTTGATTCACATTTTCAATAAAACAGATCCTTGATTTTGGGCTGCACTATCCCTGGAAGTGCTCAAGGCTGGATGGGGTTTGGAGCAACCTGGTTTAATGGAAAGTGTCTTTGCCCATGGCAGCAGCATGGAACTAAATTGTCTTTAAGATCCCTTCCAACAGAAAAGAAGAGGGAGTTCAATCAGGTGTGCTTTGGGTTTGGTGGTAAAACACAAGTGCAGCTGCTTTGGTGACATTTTTTCACAGTACCAAGCACTGGAGGTGGAGGGGCCAGAGGAAAACATCTGGTCCCAGCTGGTACAAACCAAAATCCATGAAATTCTGGAACTGCACCCAAGAGTGGTACAATTGGAATTGCACTGTCTTGCCCCAAGACCACGAGGAGGTTTCAGGAGCACATTTGCCCAGCCAGACACAGGTCAGCAGTGGGATTAGCCAGGTCACTTGCTAACACCATTAACTTCTCCTACCTCCTTTTCCAGAACTCAGTTCTCGTGACGTTATTTAAGGATTTTGTAATCCAAATCCTTGAGGTTCCTTGCTGAAAGCTAAAACAAATATATCCATCTTATCAGGCCTTTCCAAGAGCAAAGCATGGAAATCCCCTGTCAGGCTGGCACCGTCACCGGTGTTTTCCTCTCTCTGCACCAGCCACTTTTCCTTTAATATTGCTGTACAAATCTCCCCTGGATTATGCAATGATTAAGAAGAAAGAATGAAAAATTACACAGGAATTTGGCAAGGGAGACGTGGACCCCTCGCAGCTCCAGTTGGTGGTTGGGTGGATTTGTGATGCATTAAACACATGGACGTGGTGCAGAACCACCTGTGCTTGGTCAGGAACCTGTTCCCTTTTCACACAGAATCATTCTGAGGGCAGGCTGATATCTGGGTTGGGGATTTTTATATATGAATGTCCACAGGGAGATAAGGCAGGCTGGAAAAATTAATTGTTTATTTCCCAGGGCTGTGATCCATTGATTTTTTCTTTTTTCTTTTTTTTCTTTTTTTTTTTTTAGGGTTGGTATTAAATGTGTTGAGATGGTATTTTGTGTTTGGATTCAGATGTTTATTAATTTTTATTTATATTACAGTCTTACAATCTCTGAGTTTTATAGTATTTTACTAACAAGTAATAAAATGGTTTTGTATTTATAAGGTTTTTTAAGGAAAAACTATTTCATTAAGAAATGACACTTTAATTATTTTAACTTAATAATTAATTACCTATGTCTTGTAGTGCGGACTTTTTTGTCTAATCATAAAATATTGCTTCAATTTATGAAGAAGAAGGTGAAGAAGAAGGACTAGTTACTGCTTTAAAACTTCTATTTTAGCTTTATATATATTATTATATTTTAAAACTTTCAACTCTTAAGTTTTCTGCTATGTGATATTACACACTTCTATTCAATCTACACACAATCTTAGTTTTATTAATCAATTTTGGAAGCTTTCTCTACGGCTTCAGGTCAGATGTAGTGTTTTCTTGAGGGTCTGTGCCTTTCAACTCAGAAAGTCTAAAATTCTCAGCACCCAGGGCTCCAGCAGTGATGCTTTAGCTGTGGTGGCCTCAGGTGGGTGCATTTCATGGGAAGTGATACCTGGCAGCAGGTGAGCAGCTGCAGGTGGGGAGAAGCCAGACGAGCTTTTGATGCGTAAATCCTCCCGTTCTGACACAAAATGTGATGTTTTTCTTACGAACTCCACCAGTTTCTCTGAGCTTCGTCAAAATATAACAACACTCGGGGTGAGAGAGGGCACAGTTGGTACCTGTGGAGCCAAGGGATGAGCTCGCTGGGGAAGGAGGTAAATTATTGCTTGGGGAATCTGGAAGGGTGGTCTGGAGGAGTAGGACAGCTTGAGAGAGAAACTAGATTTTGGTTGACCATTGCTGAGGGAATTTAATGCCCAAACTTGATTTTTAAAGCATTTTTTAGGTGCCCATCCACATGCAAGACATTTTCCCTTTTTTCTCCTGGCCTCTCTTACCCAGGTATAAGTTGTAGTGCAGGAAGTGGGTGGTGTACCAGGTGAAATGTACAATATTTGGGGAAGGAAATACTGTAATCCATAGTTCTGCTACTGCAGAGAGCATTTGTGGGGTGGGGGCTGTGTCTGAGCTGCTTGGCCAGGTTCTGCTTCCATTTGATGTGGTTTGTGTGCCTTGGTGAGCAATTCTCTGCAGAGCTGGAGGGAGGGGAGAAGCTCTTTAAAGTGAAACACTTCAAATATAGATGGAGTTTATTCTATAATAAAGCTGTGTTTTACCTCTTCATGGCTCTTTTTCCCCCATGGAAGGTGCCCAGCTTGGCTGCACCTCACTCAGCAGATTCTTGGCAACCTCAGGTCTTAACCTTGGGCTGAGCTTTGAGGAAGCACAAGGTCAAGCTGCTGTCACTCTAGAGGAAGTTTGTAGGTTCAAAATTCGACTAGACCTGGTCCTTAGTTTAAAAAAAAAAAAAAACACCAAAAAAACCCAAAAAA